>CAUJNA010001596.1:0-66400 GCA_963377175.1 Effrenium voratum | reverse complement strand
AAGCATTTCCAAACGATCACTACTATGGTAGCTGGAGATTTGCATTTTGACAATGGGATCGTGGTACTCATCGTGCATGGCACCATCATCAAACCTAAAGTATTTGCATGAGACTAGCATTTGTCACCGCAGAACATTTTCATTTCCGTACAGTATCGTCACCAGCGACGGCTATTCTTGCCAGGTATTTGGAATTCGATGCTACAAATCATTGTTGGCTACAAATTGGTGGTGGACTACGCTCGTCATGTTCGTTTTCTGCAGACTTTCCTGGATCTGTACCATTACTTGATTGATCGTTTGCTATATGTGCGTCAATGCACATGAGGTCCGGTATGCGACCTGTAGCATTCTCGTTTCCTGTTAAGTATACAGAACCTGGTCAAACTCGTGCAGGGACGTTTCACAGAATTGGATAGGAAAAGCCGTGCGTCCATGCGTGTCGGCATGTGGTTGTGAATGGTTCCCGACCCCGGGATGAACCCGAGCCCAGGATGGAGGATGCTAAGAATCTCCGGGCCATAGGCCTAAATCCCAAGGGCAGGTTCTGAGGGTCACCCTGTTCTCTTCCCCTCCTTTAAGGTCCCTCGAACCTTTGCGGATATGTTGTTGTGTGAACAGCCGACGCATGCATATGGATGCTTTGACTCAAGACTAATATCCAACGGAAAGCTGTAAAGAAGCAAACTGACCGTGCTCCGCTGTTGCAGGCGGTTGTGAGACAACGCAGACCACCCCTATTTACAACGACCCCTACTACACGGCTTTACAACGTCACCCCACGGGAATCGAACCCTAACTGCCTTGTCACTGACTTCGTGGATGGCTCGCCTGCTGGCACCTGTAAGTGTGGCGTGTTCCGTTCCTGCCGCTTCGATGTTTGATGCTTTCCAGGTGCTTCTTGGTGGCCGGAGTGGGGATGGTGGCACCTTTGCCCAGCCTTTAACGGAGGTGCACCACTGCAAAAGGACACGAGTGGTCGAAACACTTTCGCATGTGCGCTGGTTTGCGCCCCATCGTGTTGTTGTACAAAAGTCTTGGATGCAAAGGGCACTCATGTTCCCGAGGAGTGCTGGGGAGGCGCAACGAATTCAGCACCTCGGGGGCCGCGTGTGGCATGGCCGCCTAGGCCGAGAGAGCGATGGATGGCTGGGTCACACTGAGATAAAATGAGATCTGCAGCATGTAATGACAGAGCACATGCGCACATGCAAGAAGCATGCAGGCCATCCAAAGATTAGTCCGCAGGCAGGACTTGTTGCTTCGCATGTGTGTCATATGCAGCCCAGCCCCCCCACCCCCCCCAGCTCCCCACCCCCCTCCCCTCCCCGTGGCGCAAATAGGGCCCAATCGATCTCTAAATATCCCGTACAACCAGTAGGAATGACGGAGCAATCAAGTGCTCCGTGTAGTGACTGAAAGCCACTGCGTGCGGGATGCGCAACAGAGCATCAATCATGCTATGCGTTCCACACGCAGTGTATCGTGGCAAGCAATGTGCAAGGCTTCCTATATTGCTAAAAGGGACTTGATTTACTTGGATTACCGTAAACCGCTATTGCGTTCCGTGCATTCTGCTTGATGGACACTGGTTCGACAGTTCACCAGTCACACCAGTTCCACTCATTGTAGCGAGAATAGGATGAACGGGCGCCCCAGCCTCTGGCGTCTTGTCACTCCCGACCGCGGAGCTGGGCCTAGTCGCTTCAGCTGCGCATACTGCCGGTGCTGCGCCTCCTGTTGCCGCTGGTCGAACACGTTGAACTCGGGCGTGCTCTCGGACACGCTCATCGCGCGCAGTTGTACCTGCGCTCGCGCGCGCTTCCGTTCTTGTCAGAGGTGTGCCGGATGTAGCAGACAAGCGGGCGGTGATAGTCACAGTCGCGTTCTCCGAGCCGAAGATCCAATGGCTCGAGATACGGTGCAATGACCGTAAGAACACGTGGAAATTCGCTAGTGCGAAGCTGAGACCTTTGCAAGACAGCGGCCGGAGTCTTGCCCCAATGAAGGGCGTGTCCAATATGGCCGGCTTCGGGATGAATGGCGCCCCGAAAAATGAGCTGCTTAGGTATGGATCTATTCCGATGAAGGATATCACATGAGGTAGAAGACCAAATAGGAAAATAGCAGCGTTTTGTTTCCAATAAAGCAAATATCTTTTCTTCTGCTTTGTGAGAGAGCAAGCCATATACACCAGGCTTGAGTCAACGGCGATGGTGAATCGCACACGCGTGGACCTGTAGAAAAGCGCAGACAAAACAAGAAACAGCCTCCCCACTCCCGATAAAGCCAAATGTTGCCTTTAATGTTTCTCGCGCGTTGGCGGACGACAGCGCCTGTGCGACTCTCAGGTGCTTTCCCTGTCAGTGTCTAGGGCCATTGGGGACCTCTTCTTCAAAGACGAGAAGTGCGACCGCTGCGACCAGCTCAAGCTTTAAGTGAGTTGGGCTGTCCCCAAGGTTCACTGGCGGGGTGGCGTCTGGCCTCACAGCAGACCCCTACATCAGCTCGGCCGAGGAGTGGCGCGGGCGAGAGACAAGATCCAGAAAGTTCATAGGTCGAGATCCGTGGGTCGTTGCTTGAGTTGTCCTCATGTGGCGTTGGCAAAGTTTTGGCAAACAAGTGCTGTTCCTCAGCCAGTTCCAGCAGTTTCCAGCTTTCGTGCGTTTGCAAAACCAATCAGGGCTGGCAGTCTGACAGTGCGGGAAACGCGCGCGCCCTGAACTCAACGCAGCCTGAACTACGACGGGCGCACGGGTGCAAGTTGCATGTTGCTGGGGCGCACGTGCGCAGGTCTGCCGCGGCAGACTGGTGCACGAGTTCTTGCTCATCGGCTGCGACGGGCTGTGGGACACGGTCAGCTACGAGGAGGCGCCCTGAAACACGCAAGGGAGAAATTTGGAAGCGCTTTACTTGACCCAAACAGCACAGCCTAGTCTCATGTTTCGAGGATTCGGCGCGCATTTTGAGAGCGCAAAGTGCACCTTCTGCGCACTTGCGGCTGGTCGAATCGCTCTCGCTGTGGCGCAGCGCGCGTTCTGCGACGAAGAGACATGGCGGGAGACTTTGTTTTTATTTCTCAGAAGTGTCGGTTGATTAGAAGCTCAGAAGTGTCGATCAGAAGTGTTGCTCAGAAGTATCAACCGCGAAACCAGCGTTTCAGGGCAAAACCCCTGCCCGTTTTTTTCGGGAGGGGGGGTAAATGCGCACTGCTTCATTGAGCCAAATCTTGACAATTGCAACCAGGAAGTAGGAACACTGAGCACATAGGCACACAGGGCCAAAGATGGATCAAGCTCCCTTAAAACCTTTCAACAAACCCAAGCCGGGCAGAGAACGAGTGTTATGGTATCCTATATGTCTATCTGTATCTATTTGTCTACGTCTCTATTTATCTATCTATCTATCTATCTATCCATCCATCCATCTATCGTTGTATTTATCTATCTGTATGTTGTCGTATTTGTCTATCTATCCAGCAATCTACCACCATCCTTTCCCAGGTGTCAATTCATCATAAACAGCAGCTTCATTCTTCGTCTTGCTACTTTTGTTCTTGCTGCAGCAGCAGGTGATCCTAATTGTGCTAGTGCTTTTCTTCGTGGTGCCTTTTGATTTCGGTGTTGTTTTAGGTGATTTCTTTGCTGTTCTTGATCGAGCGGTCTACCTAGCTATCTACCTTTCCTATGCGTTCTATATCTATGCTCCTGTCTCCAAACACTCGCTTGTCGAAGCTACGTGCGACCCTTCAAATTATGGCGCCGGCCAAGAAATCGGTGTGCTCCAAAGTGCTGCGCCTGCCACGAAATCCGCGCGTGACCCTCCAACATAGCGCGCTTGTCACGCAGATCAGCGCTGCGCTTGCCACGAAACTTGCGCGTTGCTCCAAATGCATCGCCTGCCAGGAAACCTGCGCCGAAGCGCCAATTGACAGGTTTCACGCCCGCCGAATGAGCTGATTGCGCAAAAGGGCAAGCCAAAATTACCCTCGGGCAAACACTTGCGCGTGCCTGCCAAGCACGACGCCACCCTGAAACGCAAATCGCAGCGGCGGGGCAACGTTGCAACAGACACGGGAAGCAGCCAGCGGCTCCATCGGACCTGTCACGCGTGGCTGTTACTTTAAAAGTAAACAGTGTGGCAGCCATACCGCGGTGCCTCCGCAGACTCAGTGCAAAGTGCCCAGCGTGTTGGTCCAGCAACCCAGCCGCGCATGTTACGATGTAGGGGAACTAGCAAGCTAAGCAATGAACGAGTTAACAAACTAATTGTTCCGGCTGCGCTGAAGCACCATCGTAATGTCGCGTCTTGTTAGTTCTTCATCGCTCCCAGATGTAAAACCCGATTGGTTGACTTGTTCTGGGTGGACAGGCTGCCCTCGTGTTTGTGTGGCGCTTACTTTTGGTTTTTTGCCCCCCTTGTGGGCTTTTCGGCAAAATGATCTACAGGGTCGCGGCTTGGTTGGTTTGTGAATAGCTTCACTTGGCTGAACTAGCTCAGTACTGCGGGATTTGTTGGCGGTGTTTTCTTGGACTCTGCGGGAGTTGTTCATGTCGTGATATATTTCTTGAGGTCCATCTTGTCGTTTTGTCACGGCGCTGGACGCAGTGGCTTCACCGTACACTGCTGCCAGAGAAATTTAGGTTTTCAAGCGCTGACTTTGAACTCGAGATTGCCTTCGGTTGTGTGAACTTGCGTTGAGTGTTGGGTGCACATAAAGCGGGATAGCGTACACAGAACAGGGTGCGCCGAATGAATTCGGGAAGGACCTTGGCTGGTGCAAAAAATTAGAGCCTCCGGCTCACTCCGCCAACATTGGCCTCTCCCTTGTCTCTTCCGTCTCTCTCTCTCTTTGTTCCCTCGTCCTTTCTCCTTCTCTCTCTCTCCTCCCCATCCTCCCTCTCTCTCTCTGTCCTCTTCATCCTCCCTCCCTCTCTCTCTCTCTCCTCTTCATCCTCCCTCCCTCCCTCCCCCTCTCTCTCTCTCTCTCTCTCTCTCTCTCTCTCTCTCTCTCTCTCTCTCTCTCTCTCTCTCTCTCTCTCTCTCTCTCTCTCTCTCTCTCTCTCTCTCTCTCTCTCTCCTCCCCATCCTCCCTCTCTCTCACTCTCTCCTCCCCATCCTCCCTCTCTCTCACTCTTTTCTAGATTCCCTCTCTCCCTCCTCTCTATGCCTCTCTTTCTCTCTCTCCCTCCTTTGTATGCCTCTCTTTCTCTCTCTTTCCTTTCTATGCCCTCTCTTTCTCTACCTCTTCGCCATGCTTCCCTCCTCTCTATTTCTCTACCTCCGTCGCTGCCTCTCTCTGTCTCCTCTTCTCTCTGCCCCTCCTCTCTCCGCCTCCCCCTGTCTCTGTCTCTATCTCTTTCTCTGTCACTGTCTCTCTCTCTGTTTGCATTGCAGCGTCATGTCTCCTGAATTATCTTCTTACTACTGGCTTTCCGCTTGATTTCCTTGTGTCCCGTCATTTCTTATGATTTCCTCGTCATGTCCCGTTCCCTTCCTTTCAACTCCTCCTTCATTTCCCTGTTATTTTATCGGCATTTCGCCTCACTTTCCTGTCATTTTCCACTTCCTGTCCCTGCATGTCCTTGCATTTCCCTTTATTTCCATTCATGTCCCCTTTATGCCCCCTTATTTGACCCTTCACTTCCCTTGCATTTCCTACAGAACAAACACGCTAGTTTTCAACGTTTTCGTAAAAAGGTCAAAATACAGGGTTTTTCTAGGTTTGCCACACCGGCTCCCCGAAGACTATTTGTAGTAGAGCGCGAGGACGGGGGGGACGGAGTTATCCTCTATCCTTTAGGTGTTGCCCATACGGCCCAGTCTCGCTGTCCAGGCAGCAAACCTTGTTCTTGAGCGCCTGAGCGATGGCGAGGAGCCCCAGGTCATCAGTGAGGCGCGATCCGCGCGATCCGACCGCTCGGTTCGAGCGCACGCCTCTAGACCGCAAGGCGCTGGTGCGCGTGGCCCGTGATGCGGGATCCATGGACAACATCACAGTGATGGTGGTGGCCTTTTGAGAGGGCCTCCATCTTGACCATCTTGACCTTCGCGCTTCCTTGAGACAAAATCCACAGTCTTTTTTGCCGCAACGCGTTTTGCCTTGGAGTGGCTCACAGTTCGGAGCGGGCGCTGGGTTGATTGCCTCCTTTTCGTGTTCCTTGCGTGTTTTTCCGACTTGGCAACTTTCTGACAATCTCAACTCAGAAGCACCAGGTGGCCATGTACACAGTGTTGAAACCGCTGCACCATGTTGAGCAGCTCATGCAAAGTGACGAGCAGTTTGCGCGCCACGTCCATGCACACTTGTTCGGCGCGGAGGGTGTCCCTGTCTTGTGACACTTGGCATGTGTGCAAATTTTGTTGGGCTGCAAACGTGCGTGTGTGTGTGTATGACAAGGTTGCGAAGGAGGAGGGGGAAACTCAGATCCAACAACACAAAGCCAAACGTGCGTTCTGATTGAAACAGGATACGACCTTCCGTCGTACGTTGTGCTGTTGCGTCTCTGCCAAAGCGGTCAAAGAGAAAGTCAGCATTGTGTAGAGTTGCTCCGGTTTAGCTTGAGCGTGATATTCCTGTAGTTCATCGTCTTGCCACTTAAACTAACTTGGACCTCCGTAGCCTGAGCAAATCAAGTATCAACTGCGTTGCATGCTAGTTAAAGTTCAAGAGCAACAGGAAGAACAACCGTTTTACACACTCGAACGTAGGACAAGTGCAAAGTCTCTCACTTTGCCTGAAGGGGGCACGCAGCCTTTGTCTCCATGAAGTCATATTTGTCTTTCTCCGAGAACAGTTGGTCTTTCTCCATGATTCAGGCTGGTCTCAGTTGGGCACTTGTGTACTTTATGTTTGCGCAAGCGGGTTGCCTTCAGCAGGGCGCTGTTCTGGTTCAGGGCCACGCAAGAGGAACTCGCAATGTTGGCAATGTTTATTTGTTGGCGGCAGACACGCTCGCAAATCCTTGTGTCTGCAGAAATCCTTGCATCAGAAAACATTCCGAAACATGTAGCCGCACATATTCGAGTTCTGCAAAAGCCTCGTGGCCCCTCATTCCCATGATCCGCCATGGCATATGCCTCGCCGACAGCTGAGATCGCGTTCGTGTCCCAGTCCACAGGTCCACAGTCAAAAGCTTCGGGCCCGTTCGGGCTTTCACTGGCGCGAAAGAAATCGGTTAGGTGTTCAGCTTCGGGCCAAAAGGTCCAGGATGTTTCATTCATCCCAGCCACCCGCTCCCTATGGAGTTTTGCCCAGCTATGTTTGGGGAGGTCCTACTGAGGTGGGGTCTGTGGGTCATGTCTGGGTGGTCAGGCGTTTCTTAGCGCAATTTTCTGCATTTTGATCAGGGAGAGAAAAGAAAAAAAACGCCATCAAATCAGGTGGGCTAAGCAACTCGCGTCAACGTGTTGGTGACCCCTTCATTGTTCGGCTCGCCGAGCTGGCTGCGTGTGGCTCTCTTTTACAAGACAGCTTTGCGCGACGGTGGATCGAGAGCAGCGCTGGCGTGCATGCGGTGTGTCGGTGCGGTGCGTTGGCGCATGTTCCTTCACTCATGCGCTGGCGCTGGTGCTGGCCCTCCTTGCTGTCGCCTGCGCAGAGCTGCGCAGCTTTGGGTTGGTGCTAGGGCTTGACTTCTAGCGGCATGCCCTCTTCAGTGGAACTGTTCTTTGATGTGGACGAGATTGTGTCAGGACTAGACAAGGCCCCTTCAATACTCTCGCAGCAGTTTTTGCCCAAGCAAAAGGGTGTCGAAATACACAACCCTTTCACGCACCCCCCCGCTGGCGACTCAGTTTGGCCGCGTTGGAGAGGGAGTTGGGTGAAGCAGCAAAGGCAGCAGCGATGTTGTTTGTTATAGAACGACAAAGTCAACAAAAGTAGCTATCAGCAAAAGCACAGCTTTCACTGACTACTATACTGATGAAAGAGAAGAGCAGCCACAGTAGAAAATGATCAGCTTATAGCTCACGCACTAAGCGTTGAAGTTGATAGAATGTTAAATTTGGGGATACAGAGATACATTTGTACCTGCGCAAGCATGTGAGTGCAGCGCGGCAAGCGTACTACTTTTCCAATGCTGTAGGCTCAAGGCCTTGGGTTGTAAGTCGAAACTAAAAGTCAACTGTTCTACACAACATTACACAACTGTGTTCCAACTGTGTTCCAATTGCACCACATGTGTCCGGAGTGCCATCGAGGCAAGATGTCACACAAAACTGTTGATGTAGATCATTGTCTACGTCCTCATGCGCTTCTGTCTGTAGAGGATGTACTTGATGTAGTCAGCCCCTTTCTGTTCTCATGGATCTTGTTGATGTACTCGTGAGGTAAGACGCATGTTCGCTGTACCCTCTCATTTGTTCCAACGATTTTGCGAGCTTGTAGTACGAAACCGCGCTTGCTCATCCTTTGCGATCACAGATGTCAACCCTCTGCGGGCTCATGTAGCGAAGAGCTGGCCCGCAATCACTGTGTCCTTTTCCTGTGTGTTCTCAATATCGTCCACTTTGATCACCGCGTTGTTGTGGAGATAGCCCATTTCCAAAGTATAGAGGTTGTAGATGTTGAATGTGCTGTGCGTAGCACGCCAGGCCATGATGGTGTCGCGTTCCATTGCCATGTTGCATCGGAATACATCTGCACTTGCTGCAACATGTGTCTCCCGTAAGATTTCTTAGGGCCATTCGAAGACGCAAATTGTGTCTCTATCTAAGACAGTGGTTGGGCGCAGCTTCGCGTGCAACTGCGAACCACCAAGTGCTACGGCGGACCGCTGCCATCATTTGTAGCGGACCGGGGCAGCTGCCATCTATAGTAGACCGCTGTCTACAGCGGCCACGGCCGTCTATGGACCGCCGTCTACAGCGACCGCCCGACGCGCGCGATGCACGCGTGCTTAGGACGCAGAGGCGAAAGCGTGTTAAATCTCCGCAGCTGCGCTCCCGCCAGACATCGAGACATCGTGAATTGAAAGCAGAGAAAGCAGAGAAAAGTAGTACAAAAGCACGCCGTTTCATCTAAGCAAATAGCGCAGAGTGTAAAAGCGGCCGCGAAGCATCCTCACACTCTGCACCGTCGACATCAACAAGGCCAGGACGTCAGCCGCCAGCAACCCACCCGTCTACCCACAATGCCCGCAGGCACGCGCAGACACACAGAAGCAACCAGACACGAACAGACACGCGAGTCTGCCCGGACACACGCTGCCCGCAAACAGAGTAATACTTCTGGCCCGCAGACAGGAAGCGTTGCTCAACCAGCTCGCTTGAAACGAGCAGCGCTCGCACACTCATGCGTTTACGAGAGTATTTGCTAAAGCAACCCCCGAAGTTGTTGAAGGTGCAACATGGCAGTATGTCAATATGGCGAAGGGAAACTGCGCTTTCGCTGCAGGAGACATGAGCCTGGATCGCCTGGATGCCAAGACTGCGGGACAGCTAGCGGAGCTTTTAGTGTCGCTTCGTGTCCGTGCAACCGGGCACTGCTTGCAGGACTCCTTCAGTACCTGCTGCTCAGCCGCAGTCACAAGTTTCAGAGGGTCCAGGTTGTGGCAGTTAGTATCGGCGTCGGTGACACCGTTTGCGCCTTGCATTGCTCGTGCTTTGCAGCGTGCAAGCACCGCCTCTATAGCCTCTTGGAATGTCCACAATAAGATTGTGGAGGTTGCGCTGCTGAGGAGGGACCTGGGAGATGCGGAAAGTCGTTTTGCAGGTAGCAATTCAAAAGATGCGCAGAATGTTTGTGCATCTTACTTTTCAACGAGTTCATTGCTGCCGGCACTCACATGTGGCAGAAGCAGGAATGTCCAAAGGAAGGCCAGGAATGGGGGAAATTCTCAGAAGGCTCCTGCCAATCATTCCAGCAAAAAAGAAGCTACCCAAGTGCTTCTGTGATCACGCAGTCTCTGACAGGCTCTTGCATTTCCTGCAAATCCTGGTCCATGTGAGCCGTTTGAGCCTCCCAGGAAGCGCAGGACCATCGATGTCGCCAGCGCATCTACCTTTGATTGCTTGGGCCTGGAGTTGTCGAGCCAGGTGCAACTCACAGATTGGAGAGCTGCTTGCGTGTTGCAACCTGGAGGCCTTTGGTGAAGACATTCTGAAGGAGAGAAGGTTGCGTTTGATGACCAAGGCAGCGCCCGTTCTTTTTATTCTCCAGCTGTGTTCAATGCTGATAGGATGCCAACGCGCATGCCAACGCGCATGCCAACGCGCATGCCAACGTGGATGCAGTGGGCTCCATGGCGAGCCAGGTGCCTTTTTGAGCTGAGAAACTGAGAAGCGACCCAAAAAGAGGTTCTCTTCGACTCCCTCGCGCTTGACGGGACCAGCTTCCAGCGGCGAAAGAACCGGTCTCAGCGCATCGCGGGCGGGCGCAGTACGCAGTGGCTACGGCGAGCTGAGGGCCCCGAGGGCCAAGATCTCCGACCCCGCGGCCTGGGCGGGGGCGCCAGGGGCGCCAGGCGCTGGCTTGCAACGACGCCTCCAACGCTCGCGTTGCAAGGCGGGCGTCGATCGCGAGCTTCGGATCCGCGGGGGTGTTCGGTCGCGTTGCCAGGCCACCATGTCTAGCGGTTCCACCAGCGAGGCAAGGGACGGGGAGGCAAGGGGAGACACCGATTTGAGAACAAGCTCAACGGAACTTGACCATTTCAAGCTCGACTTGGGAAAGCTGGGGGGGCTCTCAGTGGCCCCTAGCCAGGAAAGCAACAGGAAATCCGATCTTCCAGAGCTGGAAGCTGGAGAGGGACTTGAAGTTAGTGTGGGCCTTGCTCATCTGTTTTTGGTATCCTAGTGTAGCCCCCCCCCCTACGCAAAAACAGCATTTTTCAACCATGTTTTCACTATTCAAATTATCATCCTTATTCATTATGCATATTTCCACTCAAAGCATTTCATAACAGTCTCAACCTCAAATTCTTTCAAAAAGTCACATTTTTCCCATTTATTCCATCATTCATGTCATTGTTAGGATGCTGGAGTGGAAATAGGAGTATAGGGTAGTTCATAGGATATGGTTATTGGATGGTATAAAAGATGGGGAAGGTTAAGTTCATTCATTTCAAAGAATAAAATTTCAAACAAATAGCAAACAATAAATTTTCAAAAAGTAAATTTTCAACAAGTAAATTTTCAAAAAAACAATAAATTTTCCAAAAAAAAGTAAATGTTAAAAACTACAGTTTCACAAAAAATAATTTTTAAAGAATATTATTCCAAAAATTATGACAACATATTTTACAATATGTTTTATAATAAATTTTGTAGAAATATTATGGGCAAGGTTAGGTAGATAGAAAATACAAATTTCATAATACAATTCAATTATCATGACATGTGTATGGAAAGATGGGGAAGGTCCAGTGCGTTCAATCTAAGGTATTAAAGGTTTGATTTTGTGCATGTTTGCTGTTAGGTTCTGTTGTTGGTTTGTTTTCTGTTCTTTTTTGCTTTCTTTAGTTGCTTTGGCTTTTTCTCTACATTCCTTGCAAGTTTTGTAAACTATTTCTGTCATATTCACTCTATCATACATTTTATGAAAGTCTCTTCTGGGTTTTGCTTCATCACATCTACTACATGGATAGACCATAGTGCAACCCAATTCTTCTTCAGCATCCGAATGGCTCATAATATTATACTATATTATTATTTCTTTAAATACGTTATATACACGAAACAACCTTTAAGGTAATGTAATGTATGAACCATGTTTTTATTATAATTACACCATATAATATTTTACATGTTATAATTATACTATGAGTTCAACTTTATTAACTGTTTGTTCCAAATTCCATTTAGTTAGCGATACAGTGCCCTGTCTCGCATTTTGACACAAAAACCCCAGCCTTGGGAACTTTGTCAGGGAACTTTGTCAGACACTTCCCTATGCTTGGGAACTTGGTCAAGGAAGTGTTTTCCATCAACAACTGGGTAGTCTCTGTGGTGTTTGAATATGTTTCCCATTCCAAACCTTCCCACAATTCCTTGTACACAATGGTCGGGGTCTGAGCCTGTTCCGCTAAACATCTCCAATAAGTTCATTATTAAAGATATTTAGATAATATTCTCAATGAATAAATCCCTGTATCTTCATCATAGTCAATTTGATAAAATGTCATAGTGGAAGACTTCGGTTCTTTAATTTCTTTGTTATTAAGTTTACTTAAATAAATATTTCTTGTATTTTTATATTCGCCACCGGTTCGATCTACTTCTTTACTTTGATGACTGTCTGTTAATGGTTTCTTCTTTTCCATTTCTTGCAATATTTCCAAAATATTCTTATTCTGTTCTAAAACCTTTTTTAGTTGTTTAACAATGTTATCTAATCCTTCATCCATTTCTATATATACTATATTATAAAATACAACTTTTAAAACTAAATGTTTAAATTATGTTAAACCTACTCTTTAAATACTATTCTTTCATCAATTCACGTATAGTTTCCTGTGTTTCGTTATCACCATTATCTGATGGTGATGCATGCCTTCCCCATTTGGTAGCAATATTATGAACATCTGTTTCTAAGTTGATACTGTCTTTAGTTTTATCAATATTCATTTTCTTATCATTTTTACTTATTTTGAAACTTGTTGGAATACACGAGCATGTACAAATTCCTTTCTTTTGAATTTCTAATTCATTTTTCATTTCTAACATCTTTTTACACATTGGACAAGCAAACTCAATAACTGATGTTTCTTTAACAATTTCTTCTTTTTCTTCATCAGTCGAAGAAGCAACTGGTTCTGTCTTATTCTTTTTCATTCTTCCCATTTATATTAATATTTGCATTTTTTTTTGATATATTGTATTCCTAGTTTAATTAATTCTAATGAATAATAACAGCATTTCTTAATTTAATTATCAGTTATTATTACTTGTTCTATATTCTCTACTTCATCTATTATATCAATATACTCTGAATAACTTCTATCCATTAAAATAATTATTTGAACTTATTGTTTCATGCACGGTAGAATATTCGGAGGGCGCAGCAATGGAGTTTTCTTTGCACCGGACAACGCAAGCGAGGTTCAAACTAATTCAAACTAAGTAGTCTCAATGCTTACGATTGAAGTTGATGAAAGAGCCTGTTCTACCACGATAGACCCCATTCATATCATAGCAATGCTTTCATACAATAAACAATGTTAAGCTATTTTCTATATATCTTTAATATCAACCATGACCAATGTTCCAATAATAAAACCACAACTGAATATGAATTCAAACAATCTAAATATGAGCACGTGCCACAATTACCATTTAGAAGTATTATAGTTGCGAGTTCGACGGGAGGCAAAACAGTCTTGGTTCAGAACCTTATCTTAAATGTTTATAGAAATTCATTTGCAAGAATATTTGAATTTCCCCCAGCCTTCATAATGACCCAACCTTTACAGAAGTTCAAAAACATATATCAGGGATGAATTGCACGTGGATGATGAAGAAGAACAGATTTATTTTCTGGGCCTGCGGCCTCTAGCCGGCTACGCCTCTTTGAAGTTATACCATGTCATGTCATTTTTTTTGTATGAGAAACGTATCCTGTGCTATGATATGGCTGGTTAGGTTATGCATGTTGCCCACCCGAACCCCAGATGATGCCGGGGATGCCAGCTTTCTGGGCCCTAGCCGGGACCCAAACCAGAAGGCTGACATGGGGTCGCGCGCGCGCACGCGCCAGAGGCCGCAGAAACAGCAGCCCAAGAAGAACAGCCCGCAAGCCAGCCAGGAAACGCAAATGCAACAAAACGCCGTAAATACGCGCGCGCGCACGCGCCAGAAGGCCCGAAAACCATCGCGAAAAAAGCAAGGACCGCGCAGCACGCGAGCCAGCCACAGCAAAAGCAAAACGGACCGAACAACAGCCCACCGCTCAGCACAGCAGTTTTTGACGGTATTTACAGCGTTTTGTAGAGGAGGACCCAGCATCGCCGGCCAAAATGCGCGAAAATGAGCCTCGCTTACACCCCTCCGACACCTTCTCAAAAACAGTGCTTTTTGGGCTGAGAGGCTTTTTGGAAGGAAGTCTTGATGATGCAGACCAAGCCCCGCTGAAGCATCACCCAGGCCCAACCCCAGACCCTGATGATGTCAGCCACATGGCCTAAACCCTGCATATACGCGATGTTTTGCGAGGGTTTCCCACAGGCAAGCAAAACCGCAAGCCCGAGCTGGTGATGCAGAGGTGCCGGATTTAGGCAGGGCGTCACGACCAAGTGGCGAGGGTCGGCGGCACCAGGGTGCACCCCCTATAGCGGCGACATGCTAATCCAAGGAGGTGTAGCCGGATTTCCGCCGCCCCCGCGGGGTTACTGTCCTGTATGTTGGCCTTTGAGGTGGACTCCGGGGTCTGTGGATGCTTTGGCCGGCTTTGGTAGGCTCTTGGTTCCTTTTTGGGCAGCGTTCCTTTGCCTTTTTTTGGACTTTCCGGTACGGGGTCTGCGGATATTCGGGCTGCCCTTTGGTATTGGTCCTTTTTTTTGTTGGGGGACTTGCCTGTATACTGGTATCTTTTTTCTCTTTTTTTCGACGTTCCTGCATGTTGGTGTTTGAGGTAGATCCCGGGGTCTGCGGATACTCGGGCTGCCCTTGGTAGTGTTTCTTTTGTGTTTTTGGGGGACCGTCTGTATGTCGGTGTGTGAGGTAGACCCCGAACTCTGCGGATACTCGGGCCACTGCTGGCTTCTTTGTTTTTGTGTTCGGGGGGACTGACCCCGAACGCTGCGGACACTCGGGCCACTGCTGGCTTCTTTGTTTTTGTGTTCGGGGGGACCTCGCAAGCCACTACCAACAGCAGCCCGAGAATCCGCAGACCCCGGAGACCAAAATACAGGAAAGTCCCCCCCAATAAAAGAAACACTACCAAAGGCAGCCCGAGCATCTGCAGACCCAAGGGCTACCTCACAAACCAACATACAAGACTTCCTTTTCTTGCGACGTTCCTGTATGTGCTTGTGGTTGGGTTTCTTTCCTTTGTTTGGGGACTTCCTTCCTAAAAAAGGACACAGACAGACACACACACACAGACACATCGGAGTTTTGCGCCTGTCCGATGCGCCACGGCGGGGCGCTTCGAGATTGCGGAGCTGCTGGCTCATGGTCAGACCGTGTTTGTCGGTCTGAGAGCCCCAGTTAAAAGCCGTGCCCTCAATCGTTCCCCAGCGGAAAGTTATTGGGTCGAAAGGCCCAAATAGGCGCTGGGGTGGTTTGGAGGCTTCATTCTGTTTCCCGAAAAGCTGGTCGGAAAGTTCTTTGTTTGGAAAATCCAACTAAAGGGTGCTGCTTTGAGTGTGTTGAGGTTGAAACAGCGAAGAGAAATTAAGACATCCAACCACAAAGTCAGAGACCCAAATGTCAGACATCACCGCGCAAAGAGTCAGACATCACTGCGCGAAGAGTCAGACATCGCAGCACGGAGAGTCAGACATCATAGCCGCCGACACCCGCCGCCCGCCGTGCGTCAAGATCACAACTTGCCACCCGACACCATGTCTGTTAGCTTGCCTTCCTGTGTGACTGCTTGTCTGCTTTTCTTTCTCCTGCCTGGTGCCTGTCTGCGCGCTTGTTTGCTTGCTTGTTTGTTTGCAGGTCTTCTTGTTCTGCTCGTCTGCTCGCCTGTTGCCTGCCTGCGTGCTGTCCTGCCTGCCTGCCCTGCTGGCTTCGTGCCCGGGCGATGGCTTGTCAGCGTGCTTTCTTGCTTGTGCGTCTGTCTGCCGGCCTGCCGGCCTATTGGGATATGACCCCTGGAGCTGCTTCAAGCGGAAACTGGCACAGCCGCCGGGCAAAGCGCGCGGTGGAGGAGGACGCAGAAAGTCGTAGAAAGGAGTGTGTTCTGAGGTTGACTTTGATTTGCTAGAAGAAGGGGGAACAGAAGAGACAGTATCATGCCCTGAGCACGCGATCCGAGGGGATTGAATCGAGGATTCACCATGGCCCGGGTTGCGCGGAGATTGATCCGCGTACGCGTGAAGCCGTCTCTTATGTTCTCCTCTGTTCTGGCGGGGGGGGGGGGTTGATGGGGGGTGATGATGATGTTGGTGCGCTGGTGATGCAGTTGGTTTTTACATAGCCCCCGGGTGGCTATACCTCCCAACCCCCCGGGGATAACCCCCGTAAAGTGATTTGCCGCAGTCTTTTTTTTGAGCTTTTGTGTTTTGAGGGCTCCCGGAGATGTTTTCCTATTTTTGTCCAACCCGACGGTGCTCCCCAGGTACCGATCCGGCCTTACTTCGGACTGGTTACTGTTTCTGGGTTTTGCACGGTTGCGCCGGTTTGGATGATGCGGAGACGCGGGGATGAGGGATTTTTGTGTCTGTGATGCCGTTTTTTGTGGCCCGTTTTGCTGATTTTTGTCGGTGCTTCCGGGCCCCTCCCGCTCAGCCTCCCCTAGTTAATTTGGGCCGTTGCCGGCTGGCCTGTTGTCTTCCTAGGTCCTAGCTGCCTGCCTTCCTGCCTGCCTGCCTGCTTGCCTGCCTGCCTGCCTGCCTGCCTGCCTGCCCGTTTGTTAGCTTGCCTTCCTGTGAGACTGCCTTCTTTTCTTTTTCTTTTTCTGTTTTTTTCTTCTCTCCTGCCTCTTTGCCTGTCCGTGCGCCCGCTTTTTTGATCGCTTGCCTTTCTTGTGTTCCTACGTCTGTATGTATATGCATATGTATATGTATATGTTTATGTGCGTGTCTTGTGATGTTACTTGGGTGCAACAATGCAATGTAATGTAATGTAGTGTAGCGCAGTGTAGTGTGCAGTGCAGTGCAATGCAGTGCAGTGCAGTGCAGCGCAGTGTAGTGTAGTGTAGTGTAGTGTAGTGTATGTATGTGTGCATGTATGTATGTAAAGTATGTATGTAATGTATGTAGTGTATGGAATGTATGTAATGTATGTAATGTATGTAATGTATGTATGTATGTAATGTAATGTATGTATGTATGTATGTATGTATGTATGTATGTATGTATGTATGTATGTATGTATGTATGTGCGTATGTGTGTATGCATGTAATGTATGCGTGTAATGTATGTGCGTAATGTATTTATGTATGTACACATGTATGTAACGTAATGTAATGTATGTATGTGGATGCTGCGATGATACTTGTCATCGTCCTCGTTGGAGATGCAGCGGATGCTACGATGATACTTTTCATCATCTTTCTCGTCATCATCATCCAGGCACTGCTAGAGATGCGGAGGATGTTGCGATGATACTTGTGATGACGCGAATGATCATATCATCTTCCTCATAGTCATCCTCGTCATCATCACCGCCATCATCATCATCGTCATCATCATCCACTGTTGGACATGCAGGGGATGCTGCGATGATACTTGTCATCGTCCTTGTTGGAGATGCAGCGGATGCTACGATGATACTTTGCATCATCTTCCTCATGGTCATCATCATCGTTAGGTGCTACGATGATACTTTTCCTCATCTTCCTCCTGGTCATCGTCATCATCATCACCGTTATCATCATCATCATCACCATCATCCTTTGTTTGCTTCTTGCATAGAAATCAACAGGTAGACACCACTTGCAATGCAACGGATGCTGCGATGATAGTTCCCTCCCTTGGTAATGATGACGATGATGATGATGACCGTGAGGATGACCATGAGGAAGATGATGACAAGTATCATCCTAGCATCCGCTGCATCTCCAAGGAAGACGATGGCAAGTATCATTGCAGCACCCCCTGCATCTCCAACAGTGGATGATGATGACGATGATGATGATGACAACGGTGATGATGACGAGGATGGCTATGAGGTCACAAGTATCATCGCAACATCCTCTGCATCTCTAGCAGTGCCTCGATAACTATCATCGTAGCATCTGTTGCATTGCAAGTGGTGTCTAACATCCCTTTTGATTTCTATTTAAGAAGTAAGACAGGATGATGGTGAGGATGATGACTATGAGGAAGATGATGAAAAGTACCATCGTAGCATCCGCTGCATCTCCAACGATGACGATGATAAGTATCATCGTAGCACCCCTTGATGATGACGATGATGATGATGATGACCATGAGAAAGATGAGGAAAAGTATCATCGTAGCATCTAACGGTGATGATGATGATGATGACCATGAGGAAGATGATTAAAAGTATCTTCCTAGCATCCTCTGCATCTCCAACAAGGACGACCAACAGCGGATGATGATGACGATGATGATGATGGCAAGCGTCATCACAAGTATCATCGCAGCATCCTGATGATAATCATGAATACGCATCTTTTGCATCTCAAATCGAGCGATGACAGTTATCGCGACGCATCCCCAGCATCCCTTGCAGGCATGAGGATGATGATGATGATGATGATAGCGGTGATGATGAGGATGATGACTCTGAGGAAGATGATGAAAAGTATCATCGTAGCATCCGCTGCATCTCCAACGATGACGATGAGAAGTATCATCGAAGCATCCCCTGCATATCTCCAACAGTTGATGATGACGATGATGATGATGACAACGGTGATGATGAGGACGATGATGATGATGATGACAATGGGAAGATGATGAAAAGTATCATCGTAGCATCCGCTGCATCTCCAACGATGATGATGACAAGCATCATGATAGCATCCCCTGCGTCTCCAACAATGAAAGATGATGACGATGATGATGATGACAACGGTGATGATGAATGAGGAAGATGATGGCGATCATCCGCGTCATCGCAACTATCATCGCGACACCCTCTGCGTCTCCAGCGGTGCCTTGACCACTATCATCGTAGCGTCCCTTGAATCGCCAACGGAGCCGAGCGTGATGATGATGATGACGACGATAATGAGGAGGATGACGACGATGTTGATGATGATGACACCCTTCCCATGCGCCTCGCCCTTGCAGACAAGGGGTCGGCGGGTTTTGACAATTACAATCCAGCAGATTTAGAAAATGTAACTGAAAGACAGAAGAAAATAATTACTTATATGAAACCTAAACAGATAAAGAAACTGCATTCAACATTAATCGTTATAGACGATCATGCCGATGATCCTAAATTTGTTAGATATAGTGAATTATTACACGGGCTTTTTACAAGAGGTAGGCGCGAGGCAGTAAGCGTAAATTGTTCAACACAAAAATATAATGTTTTAGCGCCTATCATTCGTTTAAATGCCAGCTCATTATATATTTTCAGGTTGAAAAATGCCAGTGAATTAATGAGTTTTTTCGAAGAACATAGCGCCACTGTTGATAAACAGCAATTATTAGATGATACAGAATATGAATTCAAAAGACATAAACAACATGTTTCATACCAATTTCGATCAGACATTTCAATTACAAATGATGAATAAAAGAAATCCAAATTAAATAAATAAATAAATATATAATTCAATATCTTAATATATGATATTTTATGATTTGCCAATAGACATTAAAAAATCGTATTATCTTATAGTTGAGGCGATGTTAGATTATACAAAAAAATAAAAATAATATTATTAAAAATTATATTAATAAATCAAAACAAATGTATAAGTGATACAAACGAAATAACATGCAATATTTTGAATTTGATAATATGAATATTAATACCGGAATCTCATATGTTTTGAATTCAAGTGAGTTAGATAAATTGCATCAACAACATAAACAATTAAAACTATCAATTGATTATGTTATGTTTATTAGTACTAGTTCAATTAAGGGTTGGTGTCCTGTTGATAATCGTATTTTAACATCAAATAATGTATTTAATGTTTATTATTTTATGAATAAAGACATTAATAACAATACACTTGCATTTATAGCCAATGTTGGTGATTTATTTCATTACGATTGAAAAAAATAACGATTAAGATATTCAATGATGATAAACAAAGTTTTATTAGCATAGTTGAACAGGAAACCTAGATAATAATGTTGTTTGTTTTTCTATCATCAATTTCATTTAATTTATCAAGAGGTGTTTTATCAATAACAGTTTTCTTGTTGAAAAGCCACATTACATATAATATTATTTATATGTTATTTTTTCAAAATTTTCTTGTTGTGGTTCTTCTTCTTCTTCGTCTTCAGTTGGTGCTGGTATTTCTGTTGCACTTTCTGATGAAGAACTATTAACTGTAATAGGTGGAGAACTATGAACACTAATAACTTCATTGGAAGAACTTCTGCTACCTTGTGCATTTCCTGCTGTTATCTGATTAACTAAATCTGCGATATTTATTCTTGGTTTTCTTTACCTCAAACGCTTCAAATGTCATATTTAATTGCTGATTTGCATCATTGTATAACTTTTCTTGAGTCTCTCTGGTTTCTGTGGCGATTGTGTCTGTATTGGTTGCAATGTCAATACGTTCTCTCGGCATGCCTTGTTTCATCATTTTCGGTGGTTGTATTGTTGTTGGTGTGTTTGGTTTTGTTAGGTTTTGTATTGAAAAACTGTCGTCATCATATTTATCATTGAACTTCTGCTTCTTTCTTTTCAATATTTTTTTAGTTAATACAATCATTATTAATTGTATTTAGATCTTAATATTTATGGATAGCCGCTGGAACTGCTTGCACGACTGGGAGGCTTTGCTTGCGACTTGCTTCTTGCCCCTTCTACTTGTGCTTGCTTTGCTATGTATCTGTAATGAATCACGTTGCCGTAGTATTTTCCTAAATCTACCCTAGTTGCATCCTTGCTGTCTTTCCCTTTGGTATTATCAAGCAACTGTATTATTTTAAAATAGCCGTCAAACTTTCTTTCTGACACCAAACCTAAATCATACATATTCCTAACTACATTGCTCATGTCGGATGTATTATTAGCAAATTCACGCGGGGTTCTATGTTTAACGCTTGTCAATATTTCCAATGCTGGCTTGATAACATCCCACGTTTCATCATAATGCCGTTCTCTTAAACGGTCATATATTTTGCATCTACTGGGCTCAAATTGGAAACTGTTCGCCCTTCCTCTTCTGCTTTTTCTACTACTTCTGCATCTTGTTGTGCTTCTACTCCTGTGTCTGGTGATGATCTAGCGATATCCTGTATTTGTTTAGTGTAAAAT
Source organism: Effrenium voratum (assembly GCA_963377175.1). Lineage (NCBI taxonomy): Eukaryota > Dinophyceae > Suessiales > Symbiodiniaceae > Effrenium > Effrenium voratum. The sequence continues at coordinate 45,363 of CAUJNA010001596.1, read as the reverse complement.
TTGCTTGATGCAAGGGTATTGATTAGTGCCTCGCCCCCTTTTGCTAAAGCATTTGCAAACGCTTGATTTCTTTTTTGTTTCGCCTCGGCGTCCTTTCTTGCCATCTCGTTTAACATACTTTCTGTATCACGCTGAACCATTGGCTCTGTTTGTTGTTCCGGTGGTGGGTGTGCTTCTTGTCTCATCATTATCTCTCTCATCTGCCTGTCTAAGATTCTCATCTGTTGGTCTTTCAATAATTCTAAGTGGTCGCTTCCATCAAAAAAACTGCCCTGAGGACTTGCCTTAAAAAATGTAGCATCTCTGTTAGGTAGTTTTTCCGTTCTTAAATCATTTTCGCATATTAGATTAGCGATTTCTTCATATGTAAGTCGTGTTTTGAGTCCAAATTTTGCATAAGGGTTTATTAATTCTAAACTTGCTGTAGTTGCCATATTGATATAATATTAAATAGAAAATATTTTATCAATATATTTTTAAGTAAATGTTAATTTTTTCAACTCAATTCTTTTTTGTAGGTGCTCTAATGTGCTATGTGGTAGATTTGGGCGGTGTAGTTCCATTGTTAATCTGTCTAATTCATTTTGATTATTTGCTCTGGCGTGTCCTTCTTGAATGTGTTTTCTAAATGCTACTGATGCTTCTTGTGAGTTTCTTAATTTCATTTGTTCGTGTAGGTGTTTTAGATATTCAGTATCTTTTAAATCGAACGGCGAGTATTTAAGCTGCGAAGGTTGTAAGAATATCTTACCTTAATTTTTCAATTTATTTCGTTTATGAAGTTTACACATTCTATATTTATCACAGATTTTAATTGTAATCGTAAAGCACGCTCCCACATTCCCTCAATTCCAGAACAGACTCCGAAATCATATGCACAAATAGTTCGCGCACATCTTCATCTGTTGTGAATGACTTGTTCGACCCTTTCAACTTAAAAAACGAGTAAGCCCCCTTGTTTTGTGTTCTGGCCTGTGAAATAAGTCTGATTCATTTTCTTGAACGATGCACCAATAACAAATTTATCTTCTCTAAACCGCTTATATGAAATACTAAAGGCATCTTGGTCAGGGTTCATATGCCTTAATGTTCGTCTTAAATAATATGCGGTTTCTGCAATTGATTGACATTCAAACTCTGGATATTTCTTATTATTAATTTGTAATTGCCAAGTCAAATCTAACTCGGGATTTTGAAAGCCCTTGCCGCGGAATTCCGCACGGGTAAGATTATCATCATCATCAACAGCATCTGGGTTAAAACCGTCAAAGATTCTTGAATTAACCATAGGATTGTAAAAGTAATTCCATCGCTTGTAAATATAATTATCGTGTCTGTAGTAATTATTATTATCAGCATCTACACCTGCTCTTGGTGGGCGAAATAGTGTAATGAAGCAACCGGTCAATTTAGAAGCGGATTTAACAATATTCATATTAATTTCATTTCCTGCCGTGTTGAATGATTGTGTCATAGTGTGATAGATTGGAAATACTAATTTCAATCTTTGACCCTCTAACAAATGTTTCACTATATTGTTGTTGACCGTGTTGTCCAATTGTATTACCTCGGCTCTAATGATTACGTTATTCAATTCGAACGAGGTGCTCGTGTCTCCAGTTGTGAAATAATAACCAGACGCGTCATTTTGAGTGTTGGCATTAGTTACGCTGAAAGGTGTAATTTCTGGTATCTGTTCATTTGATACAATTGTAAATTCCAGTTCAAGTGGCGCATACCGAAGCGGTAAATAATAACTGCTTTCTAACAATCCGCATACCGGTTTATGTCCTAATCTCATATAACTGCCACCAGGAATGCCTGCAACTGAATGGCAAGTATATCGTGCTGTTAAGTCTCCCCAGTTGTTGTGGTCTCGTGTAGTTGGAAATGTAACCGCTGCGGGGTCGGCAGCGGGATTGGTTCGTTTATTAACATCTAATATTTCTGCTAACCCAGTAGCATATGTATGTTGCCAGTCATCATCCCAACGAGGAGTAGCGCTACTTTCTAAATCATCCATATCTTGAGCATCTTGACTTTTACGGGAATTCTACAATTCGCAGTGTCTATTGTATTCAATAATATCTTGAACTTTGCTGACCTCCAACAGTGCATCTATAACGACTGAAGAAGGATGACAAATTACCTAATGGTCGTAAAAAATGGCTTCGTGTTCCGTCAGTGTTTTGAAGTAAACGAATAGAAGATCAATCAATATACTGTGTTGTCTTCTCCCGATATATGAAATCTAATATTTTTGTTTCCTGCGTTTGGATTATAGACATTACTACCCGATGGAAAATAATTAACGTGTCGTCGGTCTGTGATATATTGTGCTGTTTCCGGAAGTCCAAAATTTAACGAGTTAATCATTGTAGTTTCACTTTCTGCAATTATATTACCCATTACTTACATAGGATAAACTTGGATTTTTTTTGTTTTTTTGAATGTTTTTATTATGTGGAAGCATTGTAGTAGAACTATTTGAAGTTGTATTTTTTATAGTATTATGAACTAATTTCTTTTTGTATCAACTATATCTTTTATAATATCATAATCTAAATTCTTATATTTGTTTATCGTATTTTGTAGGTTCTTTTGTAAGTTTCTTCTCTAATGGAATTTTGCTTTGCTTGTTTTTGTGTCTAAACATATTATTATTAATAGTATTTAGATTTTGTTAGTTCATTTATACGCTGTTCGCAATAGTATAACTCATCTCTATATTTATACAAATAACTTAAATCATCTTCATCTAACGGAACTTTCTTTTCTTCTTGTTCTGTTAAAAAGTCGGTATAACCAATTCTTCTATAATCTGTAAAATGCATTTTGTTATTTTCTGGATGTAATTTTAAATAACCATTGTCATGATCAATAATTTCACTATACATACCTATCATAAGTCCTTTAACATTGCCTTTTCTGTAGTATAGTAAATGATTCAAATCGTTGCTTTCGTGCTCTTCCTTATCTTTGTTTAACACTTCCTTGCCACAATTACATTCATAATTACTATTTGATATGTTGTGTTCTTTCCCTTTCTCTCGCTCTATCATTTTCTCATAAGCATATTCAATATCGTTGTTTCATTTCTCAGCATCAGTACTCATATATAAGTTATATATATATATATATATTTATTGTTCCGGTGTTGAATTAGGGTCAAACCCATTAGAAACTGCCGTAGTAGGATTAATTTCAGTCACACCTTGCCCTGTCCAATTATTGAAGCCGTGTTTATCTAATAAGTTGTTGCTTTTTATTTCTCCAGTTATCGCGGCGTCATCAAACATTGCTATAGGATCTCCGCGATTTCTAAATCGTAAGTATCGCTGGTTTTTCTGTTGATAACTTCCTGACACAAAAGGTGATGAATAAGCAGTAGTAGCAGAACTGTTTCCGTGTCTGTTGTTGATTTCTTGAAGAACGGAACTGCCGAGACTATGTCCAACGAGTCTATCGACATCTGGATTGTTTTTTAATTCTTCCATTGCGTCTTTATATCGTTCGCTTACTTGAACATTATGAGTAGGAAGAAAACAAATCTGCAACTACATCATTTACCTTGTGATTTAGTCCCGTTTTAGCGCCAGTGCCACCAATATATAATGTGTTGCGTATTGTTGTTATTCCATTCACATTTGAATACGCGGCGTCTAAGCCCTTGACATCATCAATTGTATTTTTATTTTGAACATTGATTTCCTCGGCGTAGCGTGTTTTATGTTTCATTATTTGCTTATCAAAATGTTTATTGAAACCTCCTACTTTGTCTTCTAATTTCTTTTTATGGTTAAAAATACATCTTCCAATAAATCCTTACCTGCCGTATATGCCTTATCGCTTGCTACACCTGCCATTATTTGTGTGGGTGTCCTGCCTTCAATAGCACCTAATCATAATTGTCGCCCAATCATATAATACTAACTATAATATATCTTCTATTGCATATTTTATTTATCAGTGATAGATTAACACATAAAAGCATCTGTGTTGATAGTGCCTACAGATTGCAAGAAGGCAATTCTACCAGTGACTTTATTATAGAAGTTGATCAAAACTTTGAAATTCCACCAAGAACAAAAATGTTCGTGACTGAGTGTTCATTCAGCACTCCGTTTTATACAACAGAGAAAGGGTTTTACGAACGCTTCTATATTATGTTGTATGATAGTTCCAATGTCTTATTAAGAAGCACTGCTGTTGATGTATCCGGCGAAATTTACTATGCTAATCAGTTATCATACAAATACAAACGGAATTAAACGCGGCATTCGACGATATTACACCTGACTTATTCTTAATAGTATATGGACAAAGCGAACGCAAAATGGAACTTAAATTAAATGACCCTCTAAATTACAAAATCAAAGCACCTACAGATGAAGAATTAGAAACTTATGTGAATGACAAATGGAACGGAGGACAGTTTGAATATGACAACCTGAGACCAAAGTCTAATAATTATTTATTAAGTAGTTATATTGCCTACTAACCTGCGACATCTTGGCTAAGTGGCTATTTCAATTTAGTTCCTCTTCAGAATATATATATGTATAAATTGTCCTCAACTAAGCGATTATACATATTCAGCACCTAATAGTTTCAGCAGTTCAGTAATTAAAAAAGTTCAAATCAATCAACAACTTGGCGGAGTTATAACAGATTCTACAGCGCCCACACATGCAGATTTTGTTGATGTAGGCGGCAAAACTATTAAGAGACTACACTTTAGAATAACAACTTCAATAAATGAATTAATTGATTTTCACGGCGTTCCCATTTCTTTTAGCATTTTGTTTCAGTTAGATTATTGAATAAACCCCTAATTATTAGTATTAATATCAGTTTATTAGTATTAATATTTCTCATTTTGTCCATATAGACAAAATATATAAAGCATATAGACAAAATATATAAGATATTATATATGTCAGAAGTTGAACCTGAAATTACTAACACAATTGAAGCAGGCGAACCAGTAAATGAATTACCACCAATTGAAGAAGAAGCACCAAAGGCAGAACCAACAATAGAAGCAACACCAGAATTGAAACCTGTAGAACCACTTAAAAATAATTCAAAGACTCAAGCACGCAATGAAAAGAAAATAACCGGTCCAAAATGTGCCAAAACTTCAACACTAAAATCATACAGATACAGCCACGAACGCAATTGCCAAGGACCATTGGAAACTAAGCCTATACAACCTAAACCAAAAGCAGTTCCAATAGCAAAACCTCAAAGGATAGAATATTACGAAGAAAATCAACAACCACGCGAAGCGACGCAACAACCGCAACCGCAACAAAACAATATAATAGCGAACACCCCGCCCCCAAGAAGAACGCAACCGCAACCGCCTCCAAACCCGCTACAAAATATAGCACAGCATTACCAATTATTGCAAAATGAATATTTGAGACAGAAGCAAGAAGAATACAACGCATTACATAAATGTATATTTGGTTCAAGGGGAAAGAAAAGATAAATTGTAAGTATTATATAACCTACTATATAATAATTATGTTTTCAACATTATCACTGGACGGCTCAAACAGAATTATAGCAAGTGAATTAGCATTAATAAATTCAACAGAACCATCAACATTAAGCAGTGTTTATGCTACAAAACAAGAATTAGCAGATACAGCAGGTTCATTAGGCGGAGGCTATACAATTGAAGAAGTTGATGCTCTTATTTTAGCACACAAAAATAAGATAGATGCAAAAATATCAGCAATATCAGGAATTAACACAACATCAACAACAATGTTTGGTGAACAAGTGAATCAAAACGCAACAATTACAAGCAACCTTAATAATATAACAGCACACGGATTAACCATAACTTCAATACTACCGACCATACCAGCAAATACAATTAAACTTGACACAAATGCTAATAATATTAGTTCTAATACTTTTTGATTAGTGGGTTTAACAACAGTATTAGTTCCAATTCGTTTTTAACCACAGGACATAATAGTACATTAGCATCTTTAGCAGTATTAACAACACACGATAGCAACATAGCAACAAACACAAACGGAATAGCAATATTGAATAACACGGTAGGCAGTAATATGACATTTGTTAAGAGTCATCAAAACACAATAACATCGCATATATCCTTAATTGACACAAATATTAATAACATAACAGGACACGGAAACACAACAACAACGATGCTTACAGATATAGCAGATTTACAAGCAGGTGCCGGTGCCTCCTGGACTACAACCGAAAAACAACTAGTCAAGCAGATGTATCAACATTATATACAAACGATATTAACTTGTTCAATACGAATACCGCATACAGTAATACATTTGCCTCAATCATAGCAGACAACACGACACAAGATTTATTATTAACTCAAAATTCAAATACTAATGGATTTGCAAAAGTTAGATAAACTAGATACTAACTTATACTAACCTACAATCGGTAGCGGGTGCTGTTAATTTTAGTTGTGCTTCAACTTTTCAAGACACTATTACAATGCTACTTTACTTTGTTTTAATTATAGGGCGCCAAGTAATGGATTACATATGCAACTTGTAATGTTTAACAGAGAATTTTAATATTAATATAGATGGCAGAATGTGGATGAGTAGTTCAGGAGGTCAGTGGGAAACTCAAATAGGAGATGCTAGTGTTGGTCGTGTGTGGGTAAAGGATAGGTTCGGTTTAGGTGCTGTTGGTGTTGCTGGTTTTGTTCTAAACTGTGCCGGACAAGCGAGATTTACCGGTGCTGTTCAGTTTGTAGGAACTGACAACGCAATAAGTCTTAATAATGGCTCATTTTTTAATTTCAATAATACAGGTTCAATACGAAGGTATACAACAGATGCTACAGAAGGTTTATATATGGCGCATAATAATTTTGTTGCTGTTAGTGTTGGTGATGTTAGTAATTCTTCTATCCAATATTTTATGTGCGATGGTGCAGTATCTAAAACAATTTTCAAGAAACCAGTTGATGTATTAGGTGATGTATATACAAATGGCGATTTAACAATGGTTTCTGGTAAGAACGTTGAAGTCAACCAGGTTCAGTCAGTATCAGGAAATACTTATTGTTACAAAATTCACCTAGTGGCGATATTCAATTTGGCGACACGTTAAACTAATAAGTAATAATGCTGAAATGTGTCTCGATACAAATGATTTAATAATCAGGAATAGCAACACTTCAAACTCTATTAATTTGGTTGTTGGATTATCTGCAACATATGCTGATAATAAAATTATTTTGAATAGTGCAAGTAATAGCGAATTGCGAGGCGATTGGACCATTGACGGCGATATGACTTTTGGAATTGCTCATAAAACCAACTTGAGACATTTAAATAGTGATGCTGTTTTAAGATTAGAAGCATCAACAACTATTGATAGTTATATTGATGGCACTAAATATTTACAATTTGATGATACTGAATTTTCATTATTCAATGGATTTAATTCAAGTAGTGATAAGAGACTAAAAGATAATATAGAAGATGTAGAAGATGACACTATAAATAGGGTAAAAACATTAAGATTAAAACATTTGTTAAGAATCAACAAACCAGAAAAACTGAATAGGATGGATTGCTCAAGACGTTCAACAATACACAAATCCTAAATATAATATTGTGAATGATTCGGGAGAATACTTAACAATGGGTTATGATCGTATGGCTTGTGCTAGTTGGGATGCATCATCAAAACTAATCCAGCGTGTAGAATATTTGGAAACGAAGTCTTTAAAAAGAAAAGTACAAAGAAAAGTCTAAATACTACTTATGCGAGAAGTGATCTTAAACTTCAAACATACAAACAAATATAGTCTTAAAATCTTGTAAAATGTATTTAAGGAAATATTTACTATAATATAATATAATATAATGAGTACTAAACCTGAACATATGACACTGGAACAAATAAAGGAACAACTGGCACTAATTAAACAGATTATATTATCAAACAAGGAGACACGATTTTTTTAATATGGAAACTAAAAGGGCAAGTGCTATAAGATTCATAGGAGAAAGAAATTAGACAAGATGGCAGAAAATGGAGAAGTTGATTTAAAAGATACTGATTATGAAAATAAACCAGAAGATTTACAGAATACAAAACCAAGAAAATATAAGGCACAACCATATGAAATTATACCAGTTGAATAAAAATATTTATGAAAAATAAATTATTTTAATAAATATTTGCATTTTTTGGTTTTTAGGTTTTGAAACCTTTTAGGTTTTGAAACCCCCGGAGCGGGGGATTCGAGCCGGGGGGGGTTCGAAAACCCTGACCGGGGGGATTCGAAAACCCTGACCGGGGGGATTCGAAAACCTGAATTAAGAAATTTAAAAAAATGTCCAGATTTGTTACTATAAAAAATATTTCTTGTAAAAAGTTTTTTAAAGAAAGAGTTTATAATACAATTATTTGGTGAGTATGCGTGAGGACTGTAGAACTGAAAAGAACAAAGTTAAAACATTCAAAAATGTTATTGAATGAACATTGTATTAATATAAGTAGGTTTTTACAATGTAATGAATGCATCAAACTCGTGGATGTAATAAACGACCCTATTTATGAAACACTTAACCCTAAACAACTGCAAATATTCAAGTTCATTAAACTGTTTCCATTTCCTAAAAATTACGAAGACCTGTCAACAAATCAACTAAGCGGGTATAATTATTTTTTTGCCGGTAGAAATAAATAAATCATTTCTGAACGAAGTAGAGGAGATGTATAATAATATGTTTATAACAGATGTTTATAAGAACAATTACGGAAAAATAAAGGAAGCTTTGCGTATAGGGTGCTCTGGTTTTTCAGGCTGTTTTTCTCAATTTTATATTTGATGCTTGTAGTAAAAAAGAAGAAGGTAGCGCACCTTCAGGGAAGAAGGAATTATTTACTCTCAGAATGATAGATGACATTTTAGAGATAACAGGCGCTGATGCTTACTTTTGCAATGACTAGTATATGAATATTGTTTTATATTTTTTACATACTATCACCTGTATTAATAGTCAAATATTCAAAAATGATATAATTAGTAAAATCTGTTATGATAGATCAGGATACGGAAGTATCACAACAACCTATAATGATGCTAAACAAAAAGAACAAGGTATAACCTTAAATGATGTTAAGAAATGGTTTAAAAAGAACATAGAACAGAAGAAGCAATTAAGAGGCAAGAAGTCATTTATTGCTCCACATCCATATTTTGAATGTCAATTAGATATATTTTTCTTTTTTCTTTTTTTACTAATGACATACCCAATCAAAAATCTAAAGTAGGGATGGTTTCAATTGATACATTTACCAGATATTCTACAGTAATACCTATTAAATCAAAACAACCGCCTGACATATTAGCGGGAGTAATGGAAGGAATGCAGAAAATGAAAGGCAAACCAGACATTATTTATAGCGATGCGGAAGGCAGTTTGTATAATAAAACAGTTGAAGCTTATTCAAAGAAGAAGGAATAGAATTATACCGCACAAGAGGACATCATAATCTTGCAGAACGTTTTAAACGCACCTACAAAGATATGTTACATAAAGGGTTGAAGCAGATAAAAAGAAGGGGAAGGAAAGTATACAATCGATAGATTATAATTTTGAAATATTAAGACCTTATAATATTAAAATGGAACATTCAAGCATAGGAATGACACCAGCGGAGGCATTGAAGGAAAAGAACCATTATAAGGCAAATTTTAAAATGGCAACCGAAGCAACGAGAACCAGAAAATACCCTGAAGTATGAAGTAGAAAGAATAGAAACTAAATTTGGGCAAACTTATTTTTACGTAAAAGGACATACTCGCCCGTATCTTCGTTTTGAGTTGCTGAAAGTTTAAACAAATATAGAATTCTTGTTATAAGTTTTTTCTTGTAAAAAAGTTATTTAAAGAAATATTTATAGAATATAAATATAGATTATAGTATGAGGAAGTTTTTACAACGTAATATCAACGAGTTAAATAAACTCAAAATAAAATCAACACAGAACGCAAATAATGCGACCAAAAAGAGGATTGATGAGATTATCAAACTTTATACTGAAAGGAAATTAGCAAATGTAGCAACTGCAGAAAATTATATCAAAGGTTTAACATCTACTGATAAAAAGGCTTATGACAAAGCATTTCAACAATACAAAGATAATATCAAAAAATCAAGAAAGCAAAACCACTAAATCAAAGAATGACAGAAACAAGAGCGAAGAAGGAAGAAGAAGAAGGCAAAGAATATAGGAAGAGAGGAAGGAAGAAGAGAAATACATATTTTGTTATGTATGACCTTTATATAATTAGTGATAAGGAGAAAATGAAATCAAACCCCGCTTTCAAAGCATTTGGTAAGTATTATTAGCTGTGGAACTATGAGCGATTAAGTGCTACAGTTCAAATGGTAGGAGAAGAATTTCCTAAAGGATTTATCCGCAAGAGAATTTTGAAAAAAAACAGGTGGTATGATTGAATATTCCTTAGGCGAAAGGGAACAAATAAACCCAGAGTTTACAAAACATAAAATAATGAGTGACGACGAAGAGTTTGACAAAAATGTGCGACATGTAGAATATCAGGAATATGGCTTAGATGGTATAAAAATATTGTCCGTGGAGATGATGAATAAAACAGGTGAAAAGTTTGATATACTAACAGAAAATTTCAGAGATGCTTCTAAAGTCTCCATTTACCATAAATATATACACACACCTTTAAAAATGAGTGAGGACACTGTACAAAAGGCAATTAAACAATGTAAGTATATTAAAAATGAATGTTGGGTAAATTCATTAATTGATTTTGACAGTGATACAATCATGAATGAAAGAACCCGCAACAGACTAACCAGAGATAAAATTATTGAAATCATAGGTAGGGATGATTTTCAGGAAGTAGGAGCAACCATTCAAGAAATGGAAGCAGCATTTAAGCAGTTTAATTTTCAAGTTAGAATTTTTAATCTCGTAAATGAACTTTTTTTACAACTATAACCCAGAGAAAAGAAACCATCATATTAAACATTTTACGCTATGGTGAAAAATAACCATATTTATACATTAAACCACGACTTAAGCAAAATACAACAAAACAATTAAGAACCGCCGCAATACAAAATGATTAAATGTATAGATGATATACTTAAAATTAAAACTGATGATAAGACAAAGGAAGTATATTTAGTGCCAGAAAATATTAATTTGGCAGAATTATTTTTCCAGGTGCGGATATGAACCCAGAACTAAATACACAGGTATTATTGATGAACGTAGAGTCAAATATCACAAGATAGCATATATCATAAAGACTCAAGATTTAATTAAATCATCTGGCGACGGTTGGATTGCAGTAAGTAATGAAACTACATACAACAATATGAATAAAGCAACGTTTAATTTTAAGAAATCGCTATTTATTGTGTCTCGCAAATCTTTGTATAACGACATTGATATAAACATATTAAATGAAACAAGGACTGTAGCACCTTTAGGATTATTATGGGATAAACTTCATTTAATGTGTAAAACTGAAATTCATGAAAATAAGGCGTTTACAAAAGGGTTCATAGATATTATTGAAATACCAGTTTTTTCATGATTTTGACACTTGGAAAGAACACAATGATACAATTAAAATTGATGAACTCCACGAACTAACATTATATTATATTGAAGTTAGAAGTAAGTATATATCAAATGAATGCTGTATGAAATATAAATCAAAAGAAGAAATTGTCGAATTTATAACAACAAAAATGCTATTTGGCAAGAAGGCGGGCTTGATGTTTGATAAAAAATAAGTTTAGTTGATGGTAAGTGCTTGAAAAGGTTTATTAATCAAGGTAATATTAAAGTATTATATTATAAACAACCTTCATGAATTCATAAAACAAATTATAAAGATATGATTAATGAACTTTGGAAAACTGTTATAGATGAGAATGATGAAACAACAGATAAACCACGTGAAAAATTAATAGGAAATGTCAATTTTGGATTATTAGAAAAAGGAGGTGCTACCGCTCATCAAAGCATTTTATTTAAGAGTACTGATGAAGCAATCCATTATCAAACAAAATACGGAGGCAATATTCATAAGTTATCACATATACAATGCGAAGAGGATGAAGAAGAAGAAGAAGGAGATATAAAAACATCATATTAAATATTAAATTTAAAGGATAAAGCAGAGTTGAAAAATGGGTATCGGTATGTTAAAGAGTTGCTTTTACAGCATCATAATTTTAAAATGCACCAAGTTTTTTCAAAAATAATATTAAATAACATGAATGTATATAGTGTAAAAACTGATGCATTTGTAGTTGGTTCACACAATGTAGAAAAAGCAAAGCAGTTATTAGAATTTCATAATGATATAGGAGGCTGGAAGGTTTCAAAACAAGGCGAAGAAATTAATTTTCCTACGGTAAAATATGAAGTTGCTAAGAACGAACTAATAAAAATACCAGTTTATGAAAGTAAAACAATTGATATTGAAGATGAATACGACACTGATAACATTATAGAGATTGTTAAACAGAATAACCCTATTATGATTAGAGGCGAATTACCGGGCACAGGAAAATCATATATATGTCAATAAATGGTTGATACAACATAAGATTTTTTTGTCCTACTAAAAAATTATTACAGGCATTTGAAGGTGAAGCAGTGACTATAAGTAAGTTTTTGGAATAAACTACGGCGATGCAAAATTAGAACCATTTGATTTTACAGAATTTGATGTAATTGTATTCGATGAAATTTATTTCAGTAATTTAAATATATATTGGAGAATAAAACATTTTGTAGAGCAGACTAAGCACAACAAAGTTATATTAGCAACAGGAGACACCAAGCAATTAAAACCAGTTCAAGAGACAACAAATACTCGAGACTATGAATCATATACTGATAATATTATAGGTAACATTTTTCGAATATAATATTTTGTTAAAAGACTGTAAGAGACTTACCACACAGGAAGATAAGGATAAACTAAGAAATAGTAAAATTGTCATTTTTGAAAATAATTTACCTATTATGAAAGTTTTTGAAAAATATTTTGAATTTACAACTGACATAAGCAATTCTAACAACAACATAGCATTTTTAAATGCAACATGTAAGAATGTATCAAATGAAATTAGAAAATTAGAAAACAGGAAGGATGAACATCAAGTCGGAGAATTCTTAACCTGTCGCGAATATACTAAAGCCAAAACATCAGTGTTTAATGTAAATTTCAATTATAGAATAGTTCATATTGGTAACGATAGAATATTTACATGAAAAAATGTCAAATCCGAAATCTTACAATCCGTAGAAGTTGCTAAAATAAGAAGCAATTTTATATTTGCTTCTTTCTCTACATGTCATTCTGCTCAAGGTAGTAGCATTGATGACACCATAACAATTTTTGATTATAGTCATTGTTTGGTAAAGAATTATCCAGAATGGATATGGACAGCAATTACAAGGTGTAGAGATTTAAACAAAGTCAAATTTTATAAATATACGAAAGATGTTGATGACGTATTTAATCAAAAATGTATTATGAGTTATTTTGAAAGGAAAATTTGAATTACAAGGAACAAGACAGGAAAGCAAAAAGACGCATACCTAGAGAAGGTTATGTAAATGCTCAATGGTTTCTAGATAATATAAATAATCAGTGTAATTACTGCGGTTGTGGTTTTACTATTGACATGAAACATGGCAATATCATAACAAATCTAACAGCGCAACGAAAAGATAATGAATTAACTCATGCAATCGAAATATCATTCCATTTTGTAAGTTATGTAATTGTGATTGTAAGTGTTGTAAATGATGATAATGAATTTAAAAATGAGGTTAGTATATTCTTGTTCAAAAGCTAAAAAATATTTAGAAATTCTACTATAAACATATTTCTTGCAAAAAGTATTTCAAGAAATACTACCTATATATGTTATATAGTGAAATGAGTGATACAGAAAGTGAATATAGTGAATTTAGTGATACAGACAGTGAATATAGTAAATATAGTGATACGGTCCGTGAAGATATTGATGCTAAAAATATTTTCAGAGAAAAGTTTATGAGTTATAAATGTAGAGACTGTGAGATGCTAAAATTTCCAATTAAACAAGGTTTTTTAAATTGTGTTTGTTATAATATTTGTCATTATATGATACGTGATAATTGCAATAAAATTATGAACAAAATTCATGATATGAATAGCAAATATATTACTACTAGAAATGTTGAAAATCTTGACGAAGATTTAGAAATATTTGTGTTTATTGAAATGAACAAGTTCTTGACCAAAGAAGAGTTTGATAATTTATTGTATGAGGGCGATGATGAAGGACATGTGAATGATTTTTTTAAGTGTTATAGTATAGTAAAAAAATTATATGGTATGTCTTTTAATATTAGGCGTTGAAAAAAAGCATTGAATGATAATGACTTTGATTTTGTAAATGAGTTTTTAATGAGGAGTTTAAAACTCACGAACTTAGATATACAGTAAGAAAAGCAATTAGGACAACGGGTTGGTTTAGAAAAGAAATAGGAAATAATATTTATAATGAAACAACGAGTGATAAAATAATGAGAATTACAGAAGAATTTTATCCCGTCGTTAATTAAATTATGGTCCTGAACCTAAATTGTAAAATTCCATTTACCAGACCTTGCCCATAATATTTCTACAAATTTTATGATAAACATATTGCAAAATAATGTAGCATAGTTTTTGAAATGATATATTTGAAAATTTATTTTTCGATTTTTTTGAAAGTTTACTTTCTGAATATTTATTTTTGAGAATTTATTTTTGGAAAATTTGTTTGTTGCACATTTATTTGTTTGCTTTTTTGATTTTTTCTTGAAATGAATGAACTTAACCTTCCCCATCTTTTATACCATCCAATAACCATATCAAATGAACTACCCTATACTCCTATTTCCACTCCAGCATCCTAACAATGACATGAATGATGGAATAAATGAGAAAATGTGACTTGTTGAAAGAATTTGAGGTTGAAACTGTTATGAAATGTTTTGAGTGGAAATATGCATAATGAATAAGGATGATAATTTGAATAGTGAAAACATGGTTGAAAATGCTGTTTTTGCGTAGGGGGGGGCTACACTAGGATACCAAAAAAAGATGAGCAAGGCCCACACTAACTCTTGATTGGTCAGGGGGCATTTCGTGTGGGCAGGGGGGGGGGAAATATATAAGGGGCAGTTGTAGGAACAAAACCGAGTAATCAAACAGCCTTTGCACGAATCAGCAAAATCACAGAAAACAAAACAAGAACCACCAACCAACGCCTACCAACAAATCATCATGCAAGACACACAGACACGAACCCCAACTCAACAGCACACATCAAACAGTTGCAAGGCACCATGTCAACAAAAACAATTGAACAGAGCATCAACAAAATAGCAACGCAAGAGCCAAGCAACGAACAACCTGAAGAAGCATACGCGGTCAACAAATGCACTTGGGAAGAGGCAAGCAAATAGGAGAATACCATAAACACAATGCCTAATTTATTAGACGCTATGGGTGTAGTATAATTGCAGCATATAAGGGTAGAAGTGTCATGTTCTATGATGAACATTCTTGATTTGACATAGTGGTCATATTATACCAATGTCATCAGTTTCTGTGCGTTTCATATGGTTTTTCTCCAACGTAGCACACATATATCCCCAAAAGAATAGATTAATAGGCGTATCTTGTATTTAGCGTTGTAGTAATCCATGCACTATGTATGCTCAGCCCCATATTCATTTAAGATTTCTTCCTTTACTTAATGAATGCCAGTTTGGACCAAGAATGAATTGCAAGCTTTAGTTCTCAACCATCCTGCTTAAAACTGCAGTACTAAAAAGTTTATCAATTTCTTGTTACTCGTTTTGTCATAAAACCACAGAACCATACCAATTGCATCGCAGCACCCCACTCAACAAGCAGCAAAGCTGATCTTGCCACCAAAACTGCGGCGGGGCCCCGCGCGCCCGCTGCCCACGCGCGGGCAGGAGGCCCCGACCTAGAAAGCGCGGAAGTTTAGCGCGCGGCAAATTTTGGCCCCGAACTTGGATTTGAGCAGCGAAGCACATTAGAAGCTCACAAGAGTAGTAAGGAACACGAGCTAACCGAGCACCGCCAAGCCATCTCGGGACGGCGTCCAGCCCAAGCGCAAGACAAATAGCCATGTCGTGTGGACAAAGTGCGTGAAGACACCGGCCCCAGCGGCGAAAAATCCTGGCTCAACAACTCGGCAGGCTTCTTACAAAATGTAGAAAACGTAAAGCCATTTAAGCCAAGGGTTGCAGGGTTTTTCCACAAATAGTGTTTGCACTAAGGGGTTCTCACGGTAAGAGTTAAGGCCTGGTGTAGATCGAGGTGTCGGCTCAAATTGCTGGCCCTGTGCGTGAAAAGTTGTCTTCGGTGCGACAGTCTCGCACGAAATGGAGGTTCGCGCCGGTGCGTGCGTCACGCTGTGGTGCCGTTCGCACTTTTCAGCTTTTGCTGGCAGGGGCTCAGTTGGGAGGTGCGGGCTGCGACGCGGGGTGTGTTTTTTGAGGAAGCCTCGTGCCAAACGCATTTTTGAGACCAAAGTGCGTTTTTTGATGGCAGGGCCGCCACGCGGTGATATCTTCTTGTCGGGTCAGGCTACCACGCTTGGACAATCGGAGCATGGCAGTTGTCGCAAAAGTTGTCTCGCGTGCGACAGCTTCGCACGAAACGGACCTTTCTTCAAAACTGCGCTCTCGCTGTGGCGCCGCGCCGATCTTCGGATTTGTGTGTTACCGCATAATTCCATGGCCAGCGCAGCAGTCTGTGAGACTGCTGTGCACTTTTCGTAGAGGACGCAGCACGTTTTGCGCTGATGCCAATGATGCGTGGCAGGCGCAGCATTTTCGGAAACAGGGTCTGCGAATTTCGTGGCAGGCGCAGCGTTTCGCTCATTTGCAAGCGCTGCAAGACGAAAGTGAACCCTTTGCGGAGATCGTGCGTGTCGAAGCGCTCTCGCTGTGGCGCCGTGCGAATTTGTCTTGAGCTCGGCGAACCGTCTGCGGAGATCGTGCGTGTCGAAGCGCTCTCGCTGTGGCGCCGTGCGAATTTGTCTAGAGCTCGGCGAACCCTCTGCGGAGATCGTGCGTGTCGAAGCGCTCTGGCTGTGGCGCCGTGCGAATTTTTTCTTGAGCTCGGCAAACCCTTTGCGGAGATTGTGCGTGTCGAAGCGCTCTCGCTGTGGCGCCGTGCGAATTTGTCTTGAGCTCGGCGAACCCTCTGCGGAGATCGTGCGTGTCGAAGCGCTCTCGCTATGGCGCCGTGCGAATTTGTCTAGAGCTCGGCGAACCCTCTGCAGAGATCGTGCGTGTCGAAGCGCTCTGGCTGTGGCGCCGTGCGAATTTGTCTTGAGCCTGAGCTCCCTATAAGGATACTTTTTTGCTTTTTTGCACAAGGGAAATCTACAGTTTTAGACGCACCCCGCAATTGTGAAATAGACCTGGATACACCAACAATTTTAAAGATAAAGTTTAAGCCTATTTGCTTCTGTAGCGTGTTCTCATGAACACATTATTATTATTAAGGTTATTATTATTACTTTTATCATTGTTGTTAGTATTATTATTATTCTATATATATATATATATATGTCAAAATGCAGACACCTTGCGTTTGTATTTTGACAGTGTGTTGGGAGCTGCGCATGCGCAGTACGGAAATCTTGCACGCAGCATTTTGCGGCGGCAGTGTCTAACGTGGCCAACCCTGACGCTTCGCGTGTTTGACAGCCGCTTTGCCCTCCTAGCTTCACTGATCGCAAATTTAATCATGTTTACGTTTTGCCCTGTCCCCCTTCCATGGTGTTGCGCATTGCATGCAAAGAATGCAAAGAGGAGTCTCATATCACGGCTGACTAAGCAGCATTCCTCCATTCAGGCACACCAAGTGTTTTGCATCCTTTTACAGTGCCCCTGTAACAGAATTTGTAGATCTTGGTTTTCTGGTGCGCCAGCCGGCTATTCCTGGGCCAGGCCAACTTTGAAGCCAAAGAGCCAGGCTGCCAGAAAACGCGTAGCTGTTCTTTTTTAAATGTTTTTGAAATTACATTTTTTGTTGAGACAAATTTGGGGGGGCAGGGGGAGACATAAACCTACAAGTCCTACTACAAGTTGCACCGTGGAATTTCACATGTCAAATGTTGCCGCATGCCCGCACGAACGCCCTGTGACACATTTCTCTCGCATCACCTTTGAGTCAACGCCAGCCATGTGTCATCCTTGATTCCAGCTCAAATCGAAGTTGCGACGCAAAGCTCAACGTTGCTTTGAAGCTCAACTCAGTGGTGAGGCTGAGGGCTGCTGGATTCTGAGCTCAAGACAATTGGAAGAAACAAATCCATCTTAATTTTTTCCGGCGTGTGTTTGGTTGCAAGTTGTTCGCACGCGTGATTTTCTGATTGCGGTTGCTTGACCTGAAAGAAGCGTGCTGTTGAATCGCAGCATTTTGTGTGCGAACATGACATGTAGGGCAAAACCGTCTTGCAGGTGTTGCAACTGACAGGAAGTCTCATTTCTGTCAGACGACAGGAAGCTTGGGCCTCAGGGCATGCTGAAAGAACATGCAGCCGTAAAAATCACCCGGGTGCTGAAAGAGCACATCTCCGCTGAAAGAGCGGTAAAACCTGAGCGTTGGCGCTGAGAGAGCGCAGGGCGCTGAAGAGCGCAGTGAAAATTGCTTGGGGGGCGTCACATGTCCCTCTCATAAGGGGCGCCTACTCTGCGCGTTGGCCCGTGTGGTTTTTCTATCAACCACAACCTGTGGCAACTGGCAGCGTTGATTTAACTTGAAATGGAAGTTCGAGAATCCCTGCTGCCTGAGGATCACACATGGGTTCTCAGGCCTCCAAGCGACAGGACAGCCATGAAGTTCCCGGTAACCGCGTAGATTTTGTCAATTTAAAGGCCCAAGCGCCATTAGTGCAGGACTGACTTTTTGCATCAGCCCAGTTTTGGCAGCGCTCTTTTCGCCTTTTGTTTGTAAGTGCCACTAGTGCAGGACTGACTTTTTTGCATCAGCCCAGTTTTGGCAGCGCTCTTTTCGCCTTTTGCTTGGGGCAAATGACTCAGGGCTGAGGAAGATTAGGGAGAGATTCTACTTCAAGGCACAAGGACATCTTGAAAGGTTCTGGCCTCAGTTGGAGGGCTGCTGACGTGGGCGCCAGGCTACACCTTTGTCACGGGCAATATGTCAACCCTTTAAAACCAGGCCTGGCAATTTGTCGCTGTTTCTAATGAGTTACGCGTTCCATTCCACACCATGTCCATGAAACGCTGCAGAACCCATAAGCAAGTTTCCCGCCATCCCAAATGCCTAGTGTGTTGTTTTTTGTCTATACAATGTTTGGGGCTGTTGCGTCTTGATGGTTGTTGCACTTGGCTCCAGCTCAAGGCCTGGCTGTTGACACCCAAGATCACCTCCATGTTGATTTGCAAAAGCCACGGAAAATACCAAGGCTTGCATAAGCCGCGGCCGTGGTTTTACTGTATAGCTGCTCTTGTGATCCCACACAAACCCGGAATGTGCTTGACTAATTTGAAAGAAAGCCGATGGCTCCCAAACAAAGCCACTTTACCGCAATCGCAACCCTTTCTCAACCTTGACCAACCTTTTTCCAACTCAATTCTAGATTCTGCCCATAGTTCTCCTGTGTCAGGGTACGTTGCGTGTCCCTGAAAAAAAGGTGGAAGGCGCCGTTGTTCTGCATCGTGCAGCCCATGCTTCACATTCGTGAAACTTGGCGCCTGCTCTTTCGGAACCCCAAGCTGTCCTTTGTCGTCAAAGTGATATGATTGAAGTATTTTGTGCAGCTCGGGGTGATTTGTGCGAGATTTGATTCTGGCAGCTTGCAAAGCTGTGAAACGTGAAGGCAGCCTCAAGGTTAAAGGGTCTTGTGCGCGCCAAGCCTTGGCACACATACTGATTCTGCCAGTTTTTCATGCAGCAGCCCTGATCTGTAACTCATGCCCAAATCTTCCAGAACACGCAAAGCTCAGTTTGTTTTCAGGCTGGTGGAACAAGCAGTCCGGGGAAGATTAGCTAACCAGGCCTGGCCTTCTCAGCTAAAGCTGTGTTCACTGGTGAGTCTGACAGTGCCAGCGCCAGCACTTGAGGCAGCAACCATGTGAGCAAGCGCTGCCGTGGACGCTTCCGCGGGACCCTCAGGCAATGGGCGCCTTTTTCACCACAGCAAACTTGACGTTTTCGTGCCACTGCTTTTGGTTTGAGCGGTTGCCACCACGTCATTTGGCTCAGAGCTAATGTTGCATCATGGCTACAGTAGCAACATACCTACACGTCCACGCATACTGACCGCAAGCGCCAGCTGCACAAGCACCAGCTGCACAAGCACCAGCTGCACAAGCAGCAGCTGCACAAGCACCAGCTGCACAAGCACCAGTTGCACAAGCACCAGCTGCACAAGCACCAGCTGCACAAGCCACCTCGGTCCGCGCAATGTGGAACCAGTTCCCTGCCATTGTCAGCTACAGGAAGATCAACATTCACCTCGGCGGACCGAAGAAGCCGTCCGACGCGAGGAGAGCGCCTTGGTTGCCTGGAGCCTCTGTAATCTGCGCCGTGTCGTATTGGTTTAAAAAAACGACAATTTGCGCCGGCCACTACATGTGACTGCCCCATTGGTTTATTAACTCTGTCGTTTGCTGGTTTGCGCGCCTAAGGATGCGGTTTGTTGGGCCAACAAGGGCAGCTTGGGGCGCTGGACCAACAAGCCGCCGCTTGCCTGCGCTCAGAGGTTCATGTGTTCTCAAAGAGCTTGAGGTGTTTGACGCTTCACCTGACTGTCCGTTTTTGCCCGCGGATTGAGACCTGAGGCTTGCTGTCGCCTGGCCAGAGGAGCCGCAGAATCTGGGCTGAGCATTAGGCTTATGTTCACAGGCCATCTTCATGAACCCATATCATCCCCAAACAGTTCAATCGGTTGCCCACAAACGCGTGCCCGATGTTAACAACGCGACGCCACGTTCTCTTTGCTCCTGTTGCCCCTTGCAGTTGCGCAAGTGCTTCAACGCCTGCAAGTGTGTCTCCGCAGAAAACTCTGCGCCAGTATGTGCCAGTGAGCGTCGCTGCATGTGCGCCTGCCTGTTGCTGTGTGCGTTCAAAGCTCAAAGCATCTTGGCAGCTTTCATTGGCTAAGATGCTCACCCGCTTCGTAGTTGCCGTTGCCTTCACTTCCATCAGCTGCCAGCGCAGGGCTGCTTGCGAAACAGTCCAAGTGCGCGAACACGCGCGCGTGTGCCTCTTACTGAGGTTTTGTTGCGCCTTGCTGTCTGCGCAGTTGTTTTCAGTCCATTTGGCTGCTCGCACGGAGTTGAATCTCAGGGACCCCGGAGCTTCTGGAAGCGCTGGCGATGGGCATCTTGCTGTTGTTCAAGTGTGACCTTTTGTGCCACATCCATCGACATCATCCCCTTTCACCCAAACTCGAAGCGAATCACTCTTTTTCCGGATCAGGAAAAGGGTGGAGGAACCCCGCCCCCTTTTGCTCAGAAAGGGTGTAGGGGAAAGGGCCATTGAAAAGACAGGGGTTGAAGTATTGGTAGGTCCAGCTGTTGCACGGCTGAGTGCTTACCCAAAAACAGAAAACTATGTTTGCGGCACCTGTGCCTATTTTGCTTGATATCATCAAGGCAATGCGTCCTCAGCACCCCTTGTCATCGCGTGGGCTTCTTTGCAAACTCAGGCAATGCTGGGGCAAAGTCGCCGACAATGAGGGCGCCGAGGAGAACTTTAGCCGGCTTGGGACTTGGGCCAAGCTGCCCAAAAAACAAACATGTTGTTTGTTGCGGCGCCTGCACCTAGTCCAACTCACAAAACACACTGTGTCACTTCAGCGCTTCTTGTCTTAGCATGGACTTCTTTGCAAACTCAGGCATGGCGATGACAATGAAGCCATCGATCTCTTGGGCGATGAAGACGAGTCCTCCATCATGTAGCGATCAGGCGCTTGCCAACTCATATTGCATCAATGAACTCAGGCATGATGATGGCAATGGAGAACCTTGGCAGATATATAAGCAAAATTGACATGTGTCATCAGAATCAAAATGTAGGTTGCGCAGTCCCAGGCTGCCAATCACACTGGATGATGAAGAAGACCTCGACCAAAACGCAATCACCCTTAACGAAATTAAATTAAAGAATCATTGAAATGTGTCATCATGCAGGTTGCGCGCAGTTTCTCTGTAGCCCACCAGGCTCGACCTGAACGAGTTGGGCGACAACTTGTTCTTGGGGCCCAAGCTGCCAGCCACTTGCCAAATTAAAACTCCCTTCACATTTGCCACAGCCAAGCCACCTGACAGCTGGTCTAGGGCTCTGAGAAGCTGCCCAGCATTTCTGCTAGGGTTACACCCCTGAATAGTCAATTCATTGCAAGATTGTAGCACTCAGAACAGAAATGCAGCTGTCGCACTCAACCAAAAGATCAAAGCGCACCGCGCCACATTTCCTTGTCCCCTGAGAAACAAAGATCATTGGACCAGCTAGGGCGCATTGGCTTCACCACTGTGGGGGGCCAAATTTCACCTTGCTAATGCTGTCGGCCAACGTCACACAGGTGTCGGCCGACCAAGTCGGCCAAAGTTCACATCAACCCAATTAGGGGATACTGAAGGAACCGGCGCTTGGAAAGATATCAGTGGACTGTTCCAAAGTGACCCAATTTAGGGCATCATCATGCTCATCATCATGACCCACGCTGTTCAAACAACTTCCCAGCACCCAAGGTCTCCGATCTGGTGAGCAAGTGGGGCCCTAACCTTTGCATTGTGAACTGCCAGAGCAAGGAGCGCCTCGGCGTGAAGTGATTCTCCATGTTTAGGAAAGGAAGCCCAGTTGCACGCGCGCAGCCATGAGCTTGGGAGCAAGGAACTCCGAGAAAGAACGCTCAGAGTGCCGCGATCTGGGATTGGAGCCGACCTTCATGTTCGTGTCGGGGAACCCCAATTGGCTGGGGCAGGACATGAGACGGCAACTTGGCAGAACAATCAATGCATCCCACGGCTTCAAGGCTATAAGGCTTTCAGCCCTAGTTCCTGGCATGTTGAGCTTTGGTCGTCCCCAAAAGATATCCAGGCCTGGCAATATTCAAAAGAATTGTAGAAAGTTGGCTTGCTAACTTCAATTCATCAATGCTCTCCGCAGGTGGAAGACCCTGATTTCGACCGTGAAGAAGTGGCAGGCCGAGGACTGCGCGATTTTCTTGCACTGCAACGCCGGCCAAGTAAGGGCGCCGGCGGTAGCCGCTGCCCTGTTGATTGCCACGCAGGGGCTACGGCCGGCGGACGCGGTCCCTTAGCCGTTTTGCAGCTGCTTTAATTGTCTGATTGACTCTTTAGTTCCAGGCCCTTGCTACGTGTTGCCCAGGGCCTGGCCCCAAAAACATTGTTTTATTAAACACTAAGTTCAACACTCCCTGCGTTGGCATGTGGAAACCAGTTTAAACCAACCATCGCAAACTGCACTTGTTATTTTTTGAACAAAGCATTCTCAAGGTCTGAGCCTGTGTACAGGTGTGTGCGTGTGTGTGTGTGTGCGCGTGTGCGGGCAGCGCGTGACTGAATGTGAGCGGGCGCAAGCGCGCAAGTGTGTGTGTGTGTGTGAGTGCGTTAGTTAGTACGTTTTCATTCAGTGTTGCACTTCCGTTTTTCGATCTATAGGTTCGAGTGCGCTTTTGGCATCTCAGCGGCGCTTCTTGCAAAAGAGCTGATGGAAGTGGAGGCGATGGTAACTACGAGGCGGAGGAGCATCTTGGCCCACAAAATTTGCTTTAAGTTTTGAAAACACACAGCAACAAGCAAGTGCACACGCTTGCTCTGCGAAACTCACTGGCGCATACTGATGGGGAGTTTTTCTGCACAGAGACAGTTGCAGAGTTAGAACACTTGCGCACCTGCAAGGGGTAACACAAGCAAAGACAATGTTGGATTGTTAACATCGGGCACGCGCCTTATAGCAACCGTTCGAACTGTTTGGGATGATTTTGTTCAATGAAGACGGTGTGCGAAGCCTGATTGACGCTCAGCCCAGGTTCTGCGGCTCCTCTCGCCAAGTTTCATCATCAATCCTCAGGTTTCAATCCGCGGGCAAGCACGCACAGTCAATCAAGTGAAGGGTCAACACCTCAGGCTCTTCGTGGTCAGGAGAATATTCTAAAGGGTAGCAATCAGCCAAGATCATAGTGGCCCAAATCATGAACTTTGCTCTGGGGTCACGTAGCAAGACTCAATATTCTGGGAGGGAGGAGCCTTTTGGGGCGGTGCCGCCCAGGGAAAACCGGATTGTAGGGAACCCTTGAACAATGAAAAACGGCTTCCGAGCCCAGGCAAGCGTCGGCCAGTTGGACCAGCGCCGCTGCTTCTTGTTCGCTGTCCAGGGCGTATCCTCAGCGGCGCACAAATTTAATTAATCAATCCAGTGTACTGTGGCTGGCGCCGGCACAAACAGTCTTACCTTTAAACATCTACTACACGGCGCAGATCACAAAGGCTCCGGGCAACCAAGGCACGCGGCGTGGGCCTCCGCCGCCAAGGTGCAGGTCGATCTTCCCGAAGTTGACAATGGCAGGGAACTGGTTCCACGACATTGCGCGGAACGAATCTGCGACTGCGCAGTGCGCTGTGCAGCTGGTGCTTGTGCAGCTGGCGCTTGTGCAGCTGCTTGCTGTGTGTGTCGACCTGTAGCTATGCTGTTACTGTGGCTATGATGCAACATTAGCTCTGAGCCAAATGACGTGGCAAATGCTCAAACCAAAAGCAGTCGCATGCAACCCTCAAGTTGCTGTAGTGAAAAAGACGCCCAGTTGCCTGAGGATCCTGCGGAAGTGGCCGCACGGCAGCTTGTCCTGCTTGCTCACACGGTTGTTGCCTCAAGGCGCTGACGCAGGCAGTGGGGCTCTAGCCTTGAATGAAAACTGCTCAGTATCAGGGGCCACCCTTCAATAAATGTCAGACAGCTTTAGCTGAGGGGGCCAGGCCTGGTTAGCTGAGAAGGGGCCAGGCCTGGATACGTTCTTGTGAGGGCGGACCGTTAGGCTGGTTAAGGGTCAGGGAGTCTGGAAATCCACATTTGCGTTCGGAATTGCTAGCGTGTCTTGAGCCAGCTAGCATGTGGCTTTGCGTTTGTTTTGTCATGTCCCCTCTAGATTCCTCATTCAGGGATGCCCCGCCATGCTACTGAGAAGCAGTTTCATAAGCTACGACTGCGTCGTCATCGTGGCCCAGAACGTACCAGTCCTGCGCAACTGAACATTCGCACCCCAAAACACAAACTTCAACATCTTTTTCATGGTATTTGCTGTTTATGGTCCGCTTGCGTGGCACTTGATGCCTGGCAGAAAGCAACCTTTGGGTGCTAATGGCTCCCTTCAGAAAATTCACCGTCATTTCGACACGTATCCACCCTCTTTGCTTCAGTCCCACGTATTTCCCCATTTGATCCAAAAGGCCAACAGCCACAGCGCGCCAAGGCGCATTCCTTTTAGCAACTGCTTTGTGCGAAGCATTGGCTTGCCAGGGTGGGTCAGGCTCATTGCTGGCATCCTTGCCCTCCTTGGCCTGGCAAGGTGTGGAAGCTTCGTTCAAGCCTCAGACGAGCAATCGCAACAAGCTAGAGTTGCAAAGGCTACCTTTGCGAGTGTTTGCCGACATTTGAGGCTACACTTCAGGCTATCCTGATTTCTCAAGACAACATGCCCCACGCAGCTCTTCCAACCTTAGAATGGGTCAGCAAATGAAGCCGCTTAGGTTCTAGACTTTGTTTGGGCGCAACGTGGCTGAGAGAAATAAGAGGACTCTAAAAAGGATCAGGGGAAGCGCTGGTGAAATCCGGAAAAGTTTCTCAAGCAAGTCCAGCTCAAGCCCGGCGCGCGCAAATAATTAAAAGGCCCTTTTTTCTGTCAAGTGCTCCGACCTGCGCGTGGGCCACCTGCGCCTGCTTGCGAACTGGAAACTTAAAAAGGGAGCGTGCCAGCGTGTGCTGCAAGCTCTGATTGCATGCATGCCGGCTGGCAAGAAACCGGCGCTCACCAGCGGCCCCCTTAATGTGTCACGGTGCCCGCAAAGTCCACACTGCTGTGATGGCAAACAACCCTTAGCTGCAAATAAGTTGCACTTTCTTTCGCGCTGATTGAAGTTCTCCGAGATCCGGCACAGGATCTGCTCGTAGCCATCTTGCACCGCGGCTATGTTCGCGCGCCGCTTGTCGCGAATGAAGTTCGCCTGTGCCCCCGCAAGCATCAACTATAGGGCCCAGGGAAGGCGCCTGGTCCCTTGAGAACGCTTTGTTCAAAAAATAACAAGTGCAGTTTGCGATGGTTGGTTTAAACTGGTTTCCACATGCCAACGCAGGGAGTGTTGAACTTCCTGGGCGCTCCTTAAGGACATGCGAAATATGCTTTTCAAATTGTTTAATTGAGTAATTTAATATTTGAAGGGTTTATCGGCGACGATACATTTTTCGTGTCATCTCAGGATGTGAACATGGTAAACTTTAAAATTTAATACCATCCAGCCGCGCATGGATGAAGATTCGGTCATGGCCAAATTGCGCGCCAGATGAGCCGTGATGACACTGACGACACAGTGAAGATGACAATGCTCATAGAACAAAACTGCAAAGTAGCTGCCCACTGTTTGTGGCAGCCTTCACCTGCGGCGAATTCACTTGACCATTCAGCTATGGACAATGACAATTTGTGGTTCGTGAAGCAGCTGAGCGCCACTGACAACTGACCTTCCATCATGGCTAGGTTGCTTCTCTGTGGCAGCGCCCGGGCTTGACCCTGGGAAGCTTGATGTGCCCAGTCAGTCAACGTTGCAAGTCAACCCACTATTAACGAGGTCTACTTCTGGCACTTCAATCGCCATCGGTGGTATGCTAAGCCGAACGGGGCAACAACAACAACAGCGACAGTGACAATGACAGTGACATGATTCCCAATCATCAACTCTGTGGTGCAGACATTCAGCTCCAGCAAATAACTACCAACCATGCTTGATAAATGCTCTTGCCCACACAGACACGCAGAGCAGCCGGACTAGCATTTTCCTTCCAATGCGAAAACCAGCTGGCCTGGCAATTCGGCAGGCACATTGCTTCTTGAAAGCTGCTTGCAAGCTGGTGGGCTAGCTGAGCTCAGGACGGTAAGATCAAGCCACCTGCGCGCACCGTGACAGGGCGCGATGTTCCACCATGATTTCAAACAGTCACAACGGCCAAGATTATACAACGAATGAGCGCAGCACATGCCTGATTTTCCCCCCGCACGTGCCAACTCAAGGGCTGGCACCTGGCAAAACCCAGGTTTCTTCATCACTGTCTGGGAGGACAGTGTCATTGGCAACAACAAGCTTGATGTTGTCAGGCTTTGGGCTGTTCCCAGCCAGGTCTTTATTGACACAGTTGGTGTCACCAACTGTCCGCTCGGCAGCATCAGCACTGTCGCTATGGCCTGCTGACTGGAACTCCGGCTTCAGCAAGAGTTGAAGGCGGTCGCTTCGAAGCTGCTTGAGGTGCAGCTGTTTCACCAGAGGCGTCATTGGTGGCAGTGGTGGGCGACAACAGGACAATGACTGATGGCTAAGCCAGCTGGCCACTGCCGCACAAGTTTGTTTCAATCTAAAACTAAATTCAATGCATCAATGTCAATGTCAATGTCAAGCCGGAAGTGAATCTGGACCAACCTCCAACAGCTTGATAGGGGCCGAAAGGACACCAACACATCGCCTTCGTCACACTGACAATGAAGGAACGGCGCCAGCACTGTGAACAGAACAATGTGTCAGTGCCGCTCTTTACTTCTATCAATCTGCAGCTGGCAAGTAAAGCCAGTTCTGGCCCTTATCAAATGCCATGACTTTTTGAGTTATTCCTCGGGCTGATGACGTTGAACTACGAATCAAAAAAAAGACAGATTTGAGACTGCTACAGCTTTCAGGGATTCATCACGAGGGCCTGCGCTGCCTGCTAGACAAGTTGGCAGCCAGCAAACGGCTGTGCTCTTCAAGCGCATTTTCACCCGACTCTTGAAGATCATCGACAATCACCAGCGCCGGGGCAGTACAATGCCCAGCACGCATTTCCAAAATCAGCCGAAAGCGGCAGGACAATGACAATGCAATGACAACGACAATGCTCAGACTCAGACAGTGACCCGCTCTCACTCCTCCGAGTTGAGCTCTTCCTCCGCCACCTGGGCGACAAGGCTGTGTCAAGGCACAGATGGGACACCATGCCTTTCAAGCACAATCAATTTATTAACCAAGCAGGCCTCCAGGTCGGACATGTTATCGCCGGCGCCCTCCTCGCCGTCGTGGCCGCCCTCCTCGTCATTGTCGTCCTCGGCACGCGGCTTCTTGCTGGCCGTCTTCTTGCCGCCCTGCTGAGACTTGCGGCGTTTCTTGTTGCTTCCCTTGACGGCCTGCTTCTTGCTCTTCTTCGGCGGATTTCCGCCATTGCTGTCATCAAGCGTGAGAGCACTCTTGAGCAGCTTGGCAAGCGGGGCTTTGAAGTGCCGACTCTTGGCGTCCGTGAAGCTGTGGAAGATCAGCTTCTGGCACTCTGCGCGAAGCCAGGTGCAATGATCCGCTGTGTAGCCTGGTGGTGACATAAATAGAAGTCACTGTCACTGTCATTGGCCAACAACAACGACTACTTAGCAAAATTGGAAAACTACCCAGAAACTTGAAAAGCGTGGCTTGCAGACAAGGCACCCACAGCACACACCGGGATGCCCTGAGCCAGGAGAGGCAAAATTGTTGTCGGGCAAGATGCAGTGAGCAAGTACACCACACGAGGTTTGAACCTGTGGGCCAACTCCTCCACCAAGTGCTTGTGAGGGGCTGACCAATTGATGGGCTCCGGCACTCCAACCTCAGCTCCAGACGACGACCCAGCCGCCGCATCAGAACTTGACTTGCGCCTTCCCCTGGACTGGTCAGACACCCTGGCCGCTCCCAACAACTTGGCCTTCGTCTCGATGCCCAGGCGGGCGATGAGGGACTCGGCATCCAATGGGTTCTTCGACACTCCGTAAACACTGTCACCTGCTGTTGAGCCTTGGTGATGGAGATTCTTCCTGGACCCAATGATTTCGGCAAGGGGTGTGTCATTGGAGCTGACAACGTGGATCATCTCGAGCTGCTGGAGGTGGAACACCTGAGACACTGACTGCTGGCAACTGGACGCTGACAACGAGCGCACAGACTCACAAATTTAAAGCCCTTGACATGTGGCAACAAAAGGCCAAGAAACAGCTGCCTTTCTAATTAGAAAAGCACAACGACAAATCCATGTCATTGTCTGACTGGGCCTACATTTGTGAGATCTGGCCACAGGCACAACATCGACACACCACCAGAACTTCAACACAAGACCTTACTTGCAAATGATTCGCGCGTGCACCTGTCAAGACGGAAGCTGACACTATTATTGTTATTTGTGTGGCATGGGCCAACGACGACTTCAAGCACTCAAGCAAGCGGCGGAGCGGTCCCGGGCGCCACCGCTCACAGCACGGGCCTCGCGCTCCAAAGGCTGAGTCATTGTCAAGACGGGAATGCAAGCATTGCAGACAGCATTGATGCACACGGACAGATCACAAGGAGAAGCAAACAACACAGGCTGCCTTGCGGTGCTCCGTGACGGCCTCTTCGCTGTAGATTAAGTTCACCCGCCTTTGGGCCACATTCCCGGCAGTCTTGGTGAACATGCTCGTGAAGTTGGTCCCATGCGTGGACCGCCCGCCATCAGTGAAGATATAGACATCACAAGCTTGCGGGCACAGCGCCGGGGCCTCATCTGCATCCCAGTCGGGCGCCTCAGGCTCCCTGATCGACATGGCAGCCATTATAGTCTTCTCGAGCTGTTCCCTCCTCAGCGGAGTCAGCGACCTCTTGGGTCTGAGCTCTGTTCGCCGCTGCTTTCGTTGTCATACCAGAACAGCACAGTGCCAGCTTTGGGGCTGCCACGCACCTTGGACACCTCCAGGGCACGGAGGGCAAGGGCGAGCTGCTTGACACTGACCCATCGACAGTTGACAAGAGAGATGACACCAGTGTCTTCGACTCGTCGACGGCATCCCGCACCTGCAACGCATCATCATCCTTCATTTCTTTGACAGTGACCTTGGCCTCGCTGGCGACAAAGGAGACAAACGAATCGAGCTGCTCGTCAGCCGACTGCAAAAAACTGTCATTGCCCGCCATGGGCACGGCGTCATTTTTCTCGGAGCCTGACACCTTCGACCATAGTGGCGCAACATCAGTGTGCTCGAGGAACTCCTGAAGACTGGCCCCCCACCGCACTGATCCCTTTAGCACGCCGTCCCACTTCGCCGTGTAGGCTATGTCAGCAGCAAACTTCGCAGCAAGCTGCCCGGCCGCACTCAGGGCACCAAGCCAGGACAGGTTGAAAGGCCACCCGCCAAAGTGCTCCCGGTAGGCGGTGTGGCTGGCAAGGGCACGCCTGGCAAGGGTCTATTTTTGAGTGATGAAAACAGGGCAGGGGCCTTTTGGGACATTGTTGGGACACTTTACCTTGTCGGACTTGCAACAATCGACGGGAAACATACTCTGAAAAGAGGCAGGACAGTGGCGGGCAATCATTGGGGACAACCTCAGCTGCTACTACTACGACTACTGGCCTGATAATGGCAACATCCTCCTGATCCACGTGCATCTCAATCTTTGCCAGCAACAGCGACAAATTCTCCCGCTTCCACAGCCAAACATGGTACAGCCTGAGATGAACTATCACACGCAGCCTGACACACATTACAAGTTCAACGTTGGCATTGACGATTGACACCGGCCGGCCAAGCTAAACATATTTTTCCAGGCAGCCCCTTCGGATTCGACTTGCCTCCGCTCAGGGCTGAGCTGTTCATTTCTGTGACTTTGCAGACCCCGTTCAGCACATAATCGCACAAGGACGTGAAAAGCCAGCTGATGCTTTCCACATCACTGCGAGCGATTTTGATAAGGTCCTCTAGCTTGGCGACGGAATCTATCGGAGTCCTCTTCCCGAAAAGCTCATCGGCCAGGAAGGCCATCTCCTGCCAGACAAGTTGAGGACATTGGCAAATACTGGCTGATGTGGCGGTGGCTGACAATGACTGGATGACATGACAGTATCACATAATATTGACACACCCGACAATGACAATGAACATGCTTGACAGACCTGCGACGGAAAAGCGGTGTCCTTGAGCACATTGCTGGCGAAGAATTTGTTGAAGATGGACGCTGCGCTGGTGAGGTAGTTCATGGTAATCTTCTCTCCAGCAGCGACAGTGAGCTTGCTGAAGTCACGGAACAGCTGCTCCACCCCGATCTTCTTGCCATTGTTATGCCGCTCCAGCATGGCGCGGTACGTCCCGACTTGGAAGAGCCGCTGAACCTTGGTTCGGACGGCGGCTGAGGCCAACATAGTTCCCACAACAAGCGGCCATGATGACGGATAGATTTTGACAGTGTGCGGGCCACTGGGACACTGACTGACCTAAGATCAAATTACTTCGCTGGGGCAGCGACTACAGAGTAGTAGGTGCCCTCGAAGTCAATACCCACCTCTTCTCGAATCTGGGCTGACTGCCAGAAGGCGTCAATCTCGGACTCGGAGGGGCTGGCCTGGTAAGTGATGATGCTGCTGAGCCATGCCTTGACCCATTCCTGACAGGCACTAACACCTCACCGCAGTCAGAAAAACATCGTCTGATGAAAATTACTACAACGACTGACACAGACTCAGACTCTTGACAAGGATGATTAGTTCAAAAATGGGATAGAGTCAGCCAAGCCAAGCGCATTTCATCTTTAAACAGATGTGCATGGAGTTGGACCATGTCAACACATTCTGTCCTGAACCAGCTTGCCATCCTTGACATCGCGGTAAGTTGCCAGAATCCACGCGTGATGAAGCTCCTCCTGACTGATCCTTCTCAAAAGGGACCCCGCCCGGTGCGTGACGTTGCATGGGTTGCTCAAGCTGTCACTCACGACGACAGTGACCTTCAAGGCCGTGGGCTCCCTGAACTTTGCGTCCCGCAGAAACTTCACCCCGCTTTCCAAAATCGGCACTTGGTTGACCGTCCAGTGCCAATTCACCCAGGCCGCATTTCCGCCCCCTGTGACACTCCAGCTGCCCGGGCACTGTTGCAGCCGTTGCTTGATGACCAGCAAGTCTACTGGAGCGGCAGACCCGCCCTCTGCCAGACTGAGTGGCTCCCGGGAGGAGATGTTCTGGAATTCATCCAGCCTTACTGACTCGTGAAACACAAATACTCAACATATTTGCTGGGTGCAGAAAAACAAACTGGCTGAGGCTATGGCGACATGATGAATTCCCATGCCTCCTGGACACGCCCCATGTGCTCAAGGTTGAGCGACTTGAACTGCGGCACGGAGACATCCTTGCCCTTGGTGGGCGGCTGGCCTGCCGGCGCATGTCGGGCGATTGCTCAAGCCTTTTTAGGCTAGCCGCCCAGCCTGCAGCAGCGGACTTGGCCCCTTTGGGCGGCATGACAATGCTGGAGCGACAATGACAATGACTACTACGACTCCGAGCCACACAACACTGGCATACACCACTATGACGATCACTATGTGTTGAAGCCAGGTGTGGCAATATCAACAATGACAAATAATAGCAGGCAAGCCTCCCTTTACCGGCGCGAAATGCAATCTTCTGCGGTCTGACTTGAATTCAACGGCTGGTGGTGAATTGCAAACCACAGCCGCTCAGCAGCAACATTGCTAAATTGCCAGTGTCACTTCTCAACAATCAGGCCACTGGCCAGCAGGGCGCTCTTCACGGCTTGGCATAGAACGGGGACTGACATGCTGTTGCCGAGCATCCCACCCAGCTGAGCCTCAGACACCGCTCCTGTGGCACCCGCCAATTCGGAGAGGCGAAAGCCCTGAAGTGCTGCCATGTCCTCGACGCAGATCGTGCGGTGCGCCTGTGACAGCAGCACATGTCACCGAGACCAAACAAGGGCCATGACACACTCAGATCCACTGAAAGGCGCAACACGACGGGCAGCGCCTTGGTGAACCAGAAGCCCTTCGTCTTGCCTCTTGCCCGTGTGAGTGTGGGCGAGCAGTTGGTAGACACCTGCTGGAACTTAACACCAGCAGCAATGTCGACACAGCACTCCTGCTTCGCCAGGTCAATGCCATCCTTCCGCAGCTTCCTCAAGGCAGCCTTGATGTTGCGGCGGGCACCTGGGGCGTCCGGCAGAGTCTCCTTGGGCTTCTTGGCCAAGACACTCTCGAGGTTGACATTGACAGCCTTGGGGCGCTTGACACTGATGCCACTGGTGTTGGACAATGACTTGGGCGGGAGTGCGGCAATAATGTAGCAGCGGCGGCGGCGCTGAGGCAATCCGAACTCCCGGCTGTCCAAGACAAAGGCCTTCACCTGATACTTCAGCTTCTTAAAGGTCGTCATGATGAACTTGAAAGTAGCACGGTACTTCTGGTGCTTGGCCAGCGCCGCCACATTCTCTAACACCACTGCACGTGGGCGGCGAGCCGTCACATAATCCATCACTTGCTGGGAAAGATCCCGTGGGTCGGAACTGCCCTTCCGCTTCCCAGCCGTACCTTATTATAGCACAGCGGGGGCCAACCGGAAAGCAATCCAGCGACGACAATCATTCATAACGACGGCAGCTGGCCTGTTATTGGCCGTGCCTGATCTCCTGGCTCCTGCTGGCTGGGTGGGTGGCTGGCTGGCATTTTGTGTTTAATCGTCAGTCCAATTGCCAAGTTGTCTTGTTGACTGACTGTGCGGGCTGCTGACTCACTCACTGACTGCCTGACTGGCAGGCTGGCTGGTTGAGTGATTGACTGACTTACTGACTGCCTCCCTGCCTGATTCTAACTAGCTGAATTTATCAATGAATAGAAAACGAATGAATATGAATGAACCAATTAATGAATGAGAAAGCAATAATGAAATAACAAAACAAAAATCGATAAACAAGTAAAAAACAAAACAACAACATAAATAATGAAATGCATGAAGTGAATGAAATGCACATGAAATGAAATGACAATGACCTGAAATGAAATGAAAATGAAATTAAATGAAATGAAAAATGAAACGAAATGAAATGAATGATTGATTGGTTGAACGAATGAATTAATGGATGAATGAACGAATGAGCGAATGAGTGAATGAGTGAGTGAATGAATGAATGAATGAATGAATGGATGGATGAATGAATGAATGAATGAATACATGAATGAATGAATGAATGAATGAATGAATGAATGAATGAATGAATGAATGAATGAATGAATGAATGAATGGAATGAATGAATGAATGAATGAATGAATGAATGAATGAATGAATGAATGAATGAATGAATGAATGATGTGAATGAATGAATGTGATGAATGAATGAATGAATGAATGAATGAATGAATGAATGAATGAATGAATGAATGAATGAATGAATGAATGAATGAATGAATGAATGAATGAAATGGGTGGATGGATGGATGAATGAATGAATGAATGAATGATTGAACAAGCACATGAATGAATGAACAAATGACGGACGAACAAACGATATGAATGAAATGAACTGAAATGAAATGACTTCAAATGAATGAATGAACGAACGAACGAACGAATGAATGAATGAATGAATGAATGCATGAATGAATACATGAATGAATGAAATGAATGAATGAATGAATGAATGAATGAATGAATGAATGAATGAATGAATGAAATGAATGAAATGAAATGAAATGAAATGAATGAAATGAATGAATGAATGAATGAATGAATGAATGAATGAATGAATGAATGAATGAATGAATGAATGAATGAATGAATGAATGAATGATGAATGAATGATATGAAATGAATATGAAATGAATGAAATGAATGAATGAATGAATGAATGAATGAATGAATGAATGAATGAATGAATGAATGAATGAATGAATGAATGAATGATGAATGAATGAATGAATGGATGAAATGGATGAATGAATGACGAACGAATGACAAAATGAATGAATGAATGAACGAACGAATGAATGAATGACTGAATGAATGAATGAATGAATGAATGAATGAATGTATGAACGAAGGAAAGAGTGAACCAATGAATGAGCGAATGAAAGAACGAACAAACAAATGAAAGAAAGAAAGAAACAAAATAAAGAAAGAAATGAAAAAACAAATAGAGAAAGAAAGCAGGAAAGACATAACAATAAAGAAATACATAAAAGAAATCAATGAATGAATGAATGCATGAATGAATGAATGAATGAATGAATGAATGAATGAATGAATGGATGGATGGAATGGATTGATGGATGGGTGGATGGATGGATGAATGAATGAACGAATGAACGGACGGAGGAATGAATGAATCAAGGAAAGAACGAATGAACGAACGAATGAATGACAATGGATGGATGAATGGATGAAAGGGTGAACTCCTGAGAAAACAAATCCATGAGTTTAATGATTGAACGATTGAATGTGTGATTCAACGAATGAGTGAAACACTTTAATGGATGAGTGACTTAGCTAACCGACCCGCCGACTGAATGACAACTGGCAATTGAAATTGACAACTCGCAGGCACTCACGCGCTCACACTCCCACTCTAACTCTCAAAAAACGCTCTGCCTCTCCCTCTCAGTTTCACTCTTCACTCTCTCACTCACTCTCACTCACACTCTCTCACTCTCTCTCTCTCTCTCACTCACTCTCTCTGTCTCTCTCTCTCGCTCTCACTCTCTCACTCTGTCACACTCGCACTCACACTTACACCACTGCACGCTCACTCGTCCTGGGCTAAGCTGATTAAACTATTCTTAGGTTAATGAAATTTTGCACTGACCCTCCAGTGGATTGCCAAACCGACGGCTGACAGGCTGCGTCTGAAGGTGCAGCCTCGGCGCTGTACGGCTGACACGGGAAGCCGGCCGTGTACAGATCCACGGCTGGCGCCTTCACGGTAGCCT
Organism: Effrenium voratum; assembly: GCA_963377175.1. Lineage (NCBI taxonomy): Eukaryota > Dinophyceae > Suessiales > Symbiodiniaceae > Effrenium > Effrenium voratum. The sequence continues at coordinate 9,236 of CAUJNA010001596.1, read as the reverse complement.
GCCTGAACAACCTTTTGGGACGATGACGGCTGCGTTTCAGAACTTGGCGACAATGACCACTGATGTCTGAGCAGAAGATGTTCTTGAACACCAACTTCAGCCTGACTGTGGCAGGCTCTTGCCGCAGATGGGTGAGCCACACAAATCAAGTTTTCAAGGCCATTGCAATTACCAGAAGTTACCAAGGCCCTGGCCTGGCACAAGAAATGGCATCAGTGCCTAGGCCGGTGCAGTCCGACCCGATCCGGATGACCTTCTTCAACTGCTTCAAGGGCATGGCCTGGGCGTGTGGGCAAAAGAACCGACAATGACGTGACAAAGACAAGGGCAAAACAATGGTGGCTTTTTTCCGCAGCAGCCGCGCGATTCAAAATGCCCGACCAGGCTGCATGTGTTTGAGAATGCCAGCCGTCATTTCAGAAATTCACTGTCAATCGTCAGTGTCAATCAACATCCTTTGGATCACCTTGCTCGGCCAGATTGTCCGTGTTTTTGTCGCCGGTGAGCCGGGCGCGCTTCTGGAAAGACCCGCGCCAGTTGCATGCTCGACACCCGCGGAAGTAGCATTTGGAGCACCCAGTCGTGGCAGGGTCTCCCAGCTTCTTGGCCGCGGGCTTCTTCATGATTGCGGGGGGCTCCGCGTTGTTGTCCTCCACGTCGGGTTTGCCAGCGGCGACGACAGGCATGGCTTTCTTTTTGGTGGCCCTCGTCGGCTTCTCTGGCATGACTTCCTTCCTGGCTGGCTTCTTGTTTGACGACATTGACGAATTGGCCACCTTTTTTTGCAGGGCTGCATCTACCTTTGAAGCGGGCCGCTTCATCACTATGTCCTCCTCAGACTGTGACTGGCACTCGTCGTTGTTGGACTCCGACGCCTCGACAGACTTCTGGGTCAAGGGCACCTCTGTGGGTGGCTGTGGCCAGCCAAAGTCATCAGCATCCCGGCCAGACACGAAGCCGGACATGACCGGCGGCCGAGGACTATTCAAAAAGACACTGGCTGATTGACAATGACCAATGATAATCAGTGGTTACCAGGCGACTCCTACAAGCCAAAAACAGCAACGGGTGTTAAAGGCAACCTGTCCACTCGACAGTTTCAACCTGCGCTGCATCAAAGGCATTTGGGGGCGGCGCCGGGCAGTGGTGGGTCCACGCGAGCAGGCTGACAATGACATAAGTTAAGGGCCAAAAAGGCTTCGGTGATGCCAATGGAATGCATATCCTTAAGAAGCACCTTCAGAATTTACCGTCCCGGCTTAACACTGTGGGACTCGCTAAGGGGGGGGGCCGTGGCGCCCCCCCCCCTTACAGAGTCGGGGGCGCCCCCCACTCGCTAAGGGGGGGGCTGAACCCCTATTTGGCACTCGCTAAGGGGGGGGGGGTGTGGCGGCCCCCCCCTTAGCAAATCCCACATGGGGGTTCGACCCCCCCCTTACGGAGTCGGGGGCGCCCCCCACTCGCTAAGGGGGGGGGCCGTGGCGGCCCCCCCCCTTACGGAGTGTACCTGTTATTTGAAGCGCTCCTTAAGGATATGCGGGCCAAATTGCTCCCCTTACGGAATCGGGGGCGCCCCGGACTCGCTAAGCAAAAAAGGGGGGTGCACCCTTACGGGATCGGGGGTGGGCCCCCCGACGCAATTTACTACTTTTCTTCCAGTCTGCAGCTCCCCCGCTGGCCGACAAGTGCAAAATTAGACTTAGAAGGTCTGGTCCTTCAAGTCAAAAGTCATTGTCAGTCGCCATTGTCAATTCAATTGTCAATGTCGAACTGACCTCTGAGCCTGACGGGAGTATTTCACTTACAATTGAAACTGACTTGACTGACTGTTGAAAATTGACAGGTTGGGCGACGAGGTTCCAATTGATTTGAAAAGCAACCCCAGTCTTTAAGAAAAAAGGATGAGAGTGATGACAGACTTCCGGCAGGCTCAGGGCACCTACTATTATTGTTGAACTACAAGGATGCCTGGTTCAGGTTGCTGGCCGCAACACGCCGGACCAAAGGCCAGCTCATAAAGCTACGGCTGTCATGCGTGACAGTGTGCTTGCCGGGGTACTTTTTCTCTGACACTGCCGCCAGCACGACATTTGGCGCCGTGTTCCCAGTGACCTGCTTCACATCCTAGCAGCTGTTTCAAGTTCACCAAGTGGCAAATAGAACAAAGGCTGGTGTTGCAACCCGGCAAAATGCAGCCCAGCAGCACGGCATACCCAGCCACCGCGGCCGTGAGTGATGAGAGAGTGGCGGGCGATCTCAGCCAGGGCCGGGTGCGCTTTGTCAAACTGAGGGGTGATGACGAGGTACCTCTTGGTCGAGATGCTGGCCGCACCGTTATACCTTAGCTCAAGAAAAATGGACACTGACAAAGTAAATTACAATGACAAGTCTGACAGGGACGGCGACATGCTCAGGAACATGTCCAGTCAGGAGTTGGCTGGCTGGCGACCCTTGTTACTGGAAAAGTGGCCTGGAGACAATATCACAAAACAGCAGGCAAGGGCACTTGATCCAGGGCCCATGCAGCTTGGTGGTCAAGACCACCCCCCCGCCAACTTCGCCCGCCACGAGACACGCTGACCAGGATCCAAGACATCTCGCGCAATGAAGGCTGTTGCGTCCATCAAGGATGTCGTCTCAGTGGCTTTCAACTGCCGAATGAGACTTCGCGCCTCCGCTGGGGAGGTGACACATTTGGCCACATAGACCAGCCTTGGCTGCCCAAAGATTGTGGTTACACACTGCCTGCCCAACTCTGCCGCTCAAGGAGCGCGCCAGCCAAATTGGGGGTAGTCTTGCGGGCGAACTTCTTCTCAATTGTCTGGGATTTCTTGGCCTTTGGTGGCAAGCAGAGGCGCTGAGGAAGGCTAGCTTCTTACACAGACAGGCTAAGGAAGCTAAGTCAGGCGCCCTGTCCTCATCACCCTTTTGCTGCTTCCTTGGCCAGTTGGGGGCACAATTAGAATGTGCTCGCCAATGTATAATGACAGAATGGAGAATGATTGGCCAGGCAAGTGTCTTGGCACGAGCGCTGTAGTCCTCAGGAGACAACTTCTCGGTCTTCCTCAAATTGCCCATTTGCTGGGCCTCAAACCTTCGCTTCTTTACCTCAGCTGTTGTGACACTTGCGCTTCCCACTGGAAGCTGTGGCAGCAACGACGGTCGACATTGACACTGACAAGGACAACTGTGACAATGACAATGACAACCTCCACACCCAATGCAGCCGCGAGGCAAGCTCGAGAAGTTTGCCTGCCTGGTCAGAATTCAGCGGGGTGCTGCCTTTCTGCTTGGCCGAGCGCTGCAGCTGATCAATCGTCATTGTCGACTCAGTTAAAGTCACCTGCTTCTCCACTGCAAGCCGGCGGCGCTTCACCCACGCTTGCTGGGAGTCAGTCGCCGACCGCGCCTGAAGGTTCAAAGAAAGGCAGCTTTCATGGCCAATGTCAATGTCAATGTCAAGCGAGTATTATTTCCATGGCTGCCAACAAACATCAACAAACTGTCACGATTGTCATTGTCATGGAGTGAAATACAGAAGTCATATGGCAAGGTGTGGCCTAAGCCTTGCCAAGCCACAGCCCTTTTCACTGCCAGCTTGGCACCAGATATCCAGTTCGGCCCTCGTTGGCTTTTGCCCGCTGACCTTTGCGCTCCAAACCCCTGCGCCCACACAGCCCTCGCCGCCGTGATGAGCTTCGCTGTGGCAGCAGGGCTGCTGCAAGCCTCGCGTAAGCGGCGCTCCATCGATTTGATTTGCGCCTTGGCGGCCATGCGCGACTTCCCCAACCGGCAAACTATGTCGGCAAAGTCCCGCTCATTACCAGAGGAGTGGGCCCGCTTGAGCATCAGCGAGCGGGCAACCATCAACGTGAGGTCACGGTCGTTGCTTGGCTGGGGCTTTTTGCTGACAGACAAGCACCAGGATGTCACATCCGGATGGCGCTCATCATCAGCAATCATTGCACCTTGCCCAAATGTGATCATTACAGACACTGGCTGACTACCACCTTCAAGTCTGGTTCAAAGCTTCACTACTCCGACGACTACTGGCAGGCTGAAGCTAATATCAGCCAAGGGGCGTTGCTTTGAAGCATAGGCCTGGTAGTCCAGGAACTGGTGAAGAGCGGTCCACAGCATTTTGGGACCTTGTCGTTGTCCCAAAGACAGTGACCAGCTTGTCAAGCTTCTCACGCACGGTGGACAATGACAGTTTGGGCTTGAGCGAGAAGACACCAAATGCATGGATTGCCTCGAACTCCCCCCACTCAGCTTTGATCTGCAGGCAAGCCATTTGAAACCAGGACCTCATCCGGTCAAAGCACCGCTGCTTGATGGTCTGGGAGACATCAGCACCCACTGACCGGTAGCCGCCATCTACTTCAATGACATGCTGCTCCTGCAGCCACCGAAGAGCCTGGGCTAAGTGACATGGGGCGCTGAGGTGATCCAAAGCACAAGAAACATGTTTTATCTATCAAAAATTAGTAGGTAGGTTTATTGCCGAACACCCTGTACTGACAAGGCCAAAGCCACATAGGATGTGTACCCTGGGATTGACGCAGCTGTCTCATTTACAAACAGCGCGTGGAGACGTTGCATGGTATGCTCAGCCACACTGGCAAACTTCACGGCGTCAATGTCATTGGCATCAGCAGCTCTGATCCTAAGCTTCTACAGCGACATCCAACAATCTGAGTAATTACTTTGCAAGCTGAATCAAGTGAAAGACAATGACATTCCTAGAGGATGAGCGCTGAGTGTCAGGTCAAGCTCCTCGCTGGCAGCGTCTGCCATCATGGATAGCTGGAGAATCCGCTCACTGTCGATGGTTCTGAGGAAGTCTGACGCGATCGTCGCAAATCGCTTTGCTTTGGTAAACTGAATCCTCACTCACACACACTGCCGGGCAAACTTCGTGACCACAAAATTCCGACTAATGTGATTGACATTGACAGACTGACACTGAACAATGACTAATTCAAAGCTGGGTGGCTCCTGAGCTGTGGAGAGAACTGCGCTTACAAAGAGTATGAAGCGGGCAGTGGGCTTATGTGATGAGCAATGGCGGTGGCGGGCTAGCTGGACACAACGAATCCTGCGTGCATCAAAGGGAACTCGTCGGGTTCTCAGCACCTCAGCTCCAAGAAGTTGCTGAGACAGCGCCCTGCGAGTCAGGTTCCACTGGTCTGCAAGCTTAATCGGCCAGGGCTCATACTTCCGGAAGATGGACTTGTTGAAAGCCGAGTTCCAAATTACAGACATGATGGAGAATTTGCCCGTAATCAGCGTTTGGAAGCAGGAGTTCAAATATGGATCTGCGCTCCACTTGGTCAACCTGAGGGTGCAAGACAGGTGTGATAAGTTATAGTTAATCGGTGTCTACTTGGAAGCATTTCAGAATATATAGCCAGGAGGCCTTCCAGCCGCGTGAGCAAAGTCCCTCACACGTACCCGCAAAGTAGGGAACAGAGGAGGCTGTCCAGCTACACCGAAGCGCATCAGCCTGCCCGCCTTCTGCTCATCGGCTGCAGTGTCACTGGCGAAGCACTCCTTAAGAGGCTACAGCTCAATTGGCAACCAGTCATCACCGAGCACGATGATGCAATGTTGGCAAATGAAACACAAATAATTGAGCTTAAGTGTCAACAGACCGGCAAAATGACTGGTAGTCGCTCTTCAGAAAAAGAGGTTGGGGGCCCTGCCAATCTGCTGGCGGCTTGCGCCGCTTGACAAACATAACTTTGACCGCCTTCTCCGTTGCAGACACCAGCCGATCTGAAGTGCTGACGTTGCCCACGATGAAGCTTGCCAAGCCAGCCTCGGCCTGCAACTCGTGACCTAGGATGGCAGTCGGCGCGCGGATTAACCCTGACACTGGCCGATGGGAATGCTGACATTTGACGATGACAATCAAACACTGCTACTTGAGCTGGCTGGCCGGATGATTTGCCGACAGCAGAAAACCTGACACTGAGTGTTGTTTGACGGACATCTTGCGTTACGCAGCTGCACATGGCATTCTTGAAGCGGCGCCGCCACCGTTCAAGTATGGCTTCATTGATGCACCACAGCATCTTGGCTGACTTCTTCTGGCCAAATCCGCTGCCGCGGGCGGACATGCCCTTGTGCTTCTCTTCAACAAACTCCTGGAACTGCCCCACTGACGGCGCCCCCCTCAAGGAAGGCTTGTCACTGTTTCCAGTGGTTTTTGAAAGATGGGCCAAGGATTTCTCATGCTGGTTTAGCTTGAAGGAGGTCGGGCTTTTCGTGACATAGTCGCACTTTGAGCAGCGGGCAGCGCCGTCGGCAGAGAACCTGACCCAAGGAAACCTTTGCAGCCACTTGCTTTGCAGCTGGGCGCCACCATCATCAAGGCTTTGCATGGCAAGCAGTGGGCGCAATGACTGCGAAACCAAACAATGATGCCCCGCCTACTACTTATTATTATGTGGTCTGGCTGTCAATATGATTTTGTCATTGTCGTCATGTTGTCATTGTCATTCATTGGCCGCATGTGTGGCTGGCGCTTGACTGACACTGACCTGACCTTGGGCCCATCCTGCGACAGCAACTTAACCTGCTGACATGACATTGACTGTCTGATTGACTGGCTAAAGCAAATTTCATCCAGCTCGAGCAGCACCAGGCCTGAAGGTTGGTGAGGAACCCAATTGGCAATCTGAACAGGTCAAGGGCAGACAAGTGAGCCATATTGATTCAAGGCCTGAATGTCGACGATGATCAGGGAGGACCAGCCACCTGACCAAGCAGGAGACACAAGGCAATAAATGCTCAGCTGGCCAGCGCTAACCAAATCCGTGTGCCACAACTTCAACAGCAGTGCAAGACAAGGCGGCTGTGGCATTTGCTGTTTTGCTCCCGTGGCCGCCGTTAGAGCCCCTTGTGGGAAGCACCAGCCATCCTCTCAAGAGCCTTGGCCAGGCGAGGGGTGGTTTCAAGACAAGAGCAACAGACACTGACAAATCTTGCAAGAGACAGGACGCTGACAAGACACTTGGTTCAAGCCCAAAACCCTAAGCCTAAGCCCCATGCTCCTCTGCTTCTTGGCCTGGTGGTCAGCGTTCTTCGTCATGTGATCCATGTCCTTCTTATAGCCGGACTTGATGTTGTGCCTTGGCCGGGCCCAAGAGCCAGGATAACAATAATTCAACAATTTTGAGGATGGCTGATAATCGGATTGCAGAGTGGCTCAAACACCAGCTTGCGGCATGACATCGTGCACCAGTTCGACGCGTTGCCGATTCTCCGCCACCCGCGGTCCATCCAGAAGTCCCTCAGTTTCAGCCCACTGCACGGGGAGGAGGGGGAGCTGCTGGCACGACCACTGACTTGAAACCACTATCGCGATTCAAGTCGAGACACACCAGCTCCTGGGTTTTGCCCTCATCCGTCAAGAAGGCGAGGTGCAGGGCGCGCTGAGCCTACAAGAAGGGGACTCGTAACTGATGGCATGAGCATGTGCAAGACTGCAAATCATTGGCCAATTACTGGAAGCAACACAGGCCTGCTGGTCCACCTCATTGACCAGCTGCCTCCAGCTCCGAGGCAGGTGGTCAGCAATGACCACTTTGGACGACATTGCGGGCAGAGACACTGACGATGACAATGACCAATGACAATGACAATGACAATGACAATGACAATGACAATGACAATGACAATGACAATGACACGGCGGCTTTCGAGCCGAAATGAGCAGTGTCATTCATCATGGGCAGCCTGTTGCAATACGATGGACTTGCCATGGAAACAAAGCCCCACAGGCAGGTATGTCAGCCAATCGCGCCTGCTCCGGCTGGAGGAACGTCGCAAACCACACAAGTGCCTTGATCACTGCTCGCAATCTCACAACATGCCAGGACATGCATAGGATCATAAATGCCCTTTACAAACCGCAGTTTGGCACACAATGACAGCCAATGACAATGACGCCCTGACTGGGTTTCTGGCAAGTCCGTGCATTCGGCAACCGGAAAGGCTCTGGGCAGGCTCGAGTTTTTAAGATGCTAGGATTTTCCTGCTTGAGCTTCCGGCTGGCAAGGCTTTAGGCAGGCTCAAGTTTTTAAGATGCTAGGATTTGCCTGCTTGAGCTTCCGGCTGGAAAGGCTCTGGGCAGGCTCGAGTTTTTAAGATGCTCGGATTTTCCTGCTTGAGCTTCCGGCTGGAAAGGCTTTAGGCAGGCTCGAGTTTTTAAGATGTTAGGATTTTGCCTGCTTGAGCTTCCGGCTGGAAAGGCTCTGGGCAGGCTCGAGTTTTTAAGATGCTAGGATTTTCTTGCTTGAGCTTCCGGCTGGAATGGCTCTGGGCAGGTTTCCTGCTTGAGCTTCCGGCTGGCAAGGCTTTAGGCAGGCTCGAGTTTTTAAGATGCTCGGATTTTCCTGCTTGAGCTTCCGGCTGGAAAGGCTCTGGGCAGGCTCGAGTTTTTAAGATGCTAGGATGTTCCTGCTTGAGCTTCCGGCTGGAATGGCTCTGGGCAGGCTCGAGTTTTTAAGATGCCAGGATTTTCCTGCTTGAGTTTCCGGCTGGAAAGGCTCTAGGCAGGCTCGAGTTTTTAAGATGCTAGGATTTGCCTGCAAAGGCTCTGGGCAGGCTCGAGTTTTTAAGATGCTAGAGCTTCCGGCTGGAATGGCTCTGGGCAGGCTCGAGTTTTTAAGATGCTAGGATTTTCCTGCTTGAGCTTCCGGCTGGAAAGGCTTTAGGCAGGCTCGAGTTTTTAAGATGCTCGGATTTGCCTGCTTGAGCTTCCGGCTGGTTAGGCTCTGGGCAGGCTCGAGTTTTTAAGATGCTAGGATTTTCCTGCTTGAGCTTCAAGGCAGGCTCGAGTTTTTAAGATGCTAGGATTTTCCTGCTTGAGCTTCCGGCTGGAAAGGCTCTGGGCAGGCTCGAGTTTTTAAGATGCTAGGATTTTCCTGCTTGAGCTTCCGGCTGGAAAGGCTTTAGGCAGGCTCGAGTTTTTAAGATGCTAGGATTTTCTGCTTGAGCTTCCGGCTGGAAAAGGCTCTGGGCGGCTCGAGTTTTTTTAAGATGCTAGGATTTTCCTGCTTGAGCTTCCGGCTGGAAAGGCTCTGGGCAGGCTCGAGTTTTTAAGATGCTAGGATTTTCCTGCTTGAGCTTCCGGCTGGAAAGGCTGTAGGCAGGCTCGAGTTTTTAAGATGCTAGGATTTTCCTGCTTGAGCTTCCGGCTGGAAAGGCTCTGGGCAGGCTCGAGTTTT
>CAUJNA010001595.1:37500-66421 GCA_963377175.1 Effrenium voratum | reverse complement strand
GGGGTGTGTGTTGTCTTCTGCGGGGAATTGAGGCGAGTCAGCTTCCGGGTTGTGTGATGTCGTCTTCTGCGGGGGATGGAGGCGAGTCAGCTTTGGAGTTGTGTGATGTCGTCTTCTGCGGGGGATGGAGGCGAGTCAGCTTTGGAGTTGTGTGTTTTGGGGGGAACGGTGTGAAAAATTGGAAGCTGACTGACGCCACTTGACGACAATGTCAAGTGTACCTTGAATCCCTGAGAAATCTACCATGTGTAACTTTTGTACGTCGTAAAAGGAGAAAACATCATCATTGCCATAATGTCTAATGTTTTCTTTAAACCCACAAACTACAAACTTTCCCTGGTTAATCCTGCCAGTAGTCATATATGCTTGTCTCAAAGACGGTCATCAACACTTGGCCACAACCAGTGTGGACACGAGGGTCGACTTGGCATGTGTACAATTTCTTTTGCCGCCTGCAGCCACTCTTTGCGCCGTCGTTGCCTCGCTTCCCCTCGCGCCGACGATGTCTGCCCCTGCGGGCGCTTTGACTGCGCACGAGCGCCTGCTCGCCGCCGTGAGCGCGGCTGACGCACTGCCGAGAGGCACCACCTTTGAGAAGGTGAAGGGGGCCAGGGATCGGAACTCTCCTCCGTGCAGCGCATGGACGGAGACGGCGTGCTCGCTTTCTGTCACGGCCTTTTAAAGTTTGAGCCTCAGAACGCGCGGATGAGAACGTCGGCGAAAGTGACTGGGGCAGTGCTCGGTCAGGAAAGCGGCTCTGCAAAGAAGCGTGCTCTGCCAGGAAGGGAATGGGGGCGAGTCAGCTTCCGGGGGCGAAGGGGGATGGGGGCGAGTCAGCTTTGGAGTTGGGTGTTGTTGTTGTCTACTTTCTTTTTTTGGGGGGCGAGGGGCGAGTCAGCTTCCGGGGGGGCGAAGCGAGCTGGTGAAAAGCGCAACGGCCTGCGCGCACCGGCTCAACCAACGCCTGAGCCGGATGAGGAAGCTCGGCATGGATGCCACGACTGAGCCCGCTCCTGCCGATGCGCCTGAGCCCGCTCCTGCCGAGGCGCCCATCAAAAGTGAGCCCGCTCCTGCCGAGGCGCCCGAGCCCACTCCTGCGCCCGCTGAGCCCGCTCCTGCCGAGGCGCCTGAGCCCGCTCCTGCGCCCGAGCCCGCTCCTGCGCCCGAGCCCGCTCCTGCGCCCGAGCCCGCTCCTGCGCCCGAGCCCGCTCCTGCGCCCAAGCCCGCTCCTGCCGAGGCGCCCACTCCTGCCATGAGCAGTGCTCTTTGCGCCATCCAGAGTCTCTGGCGCACGCTGGCCACAGAGAGAACGCCGGGCAATATCGAGATGTACAGATTATTTCGGCGCTTGGGCAGCACCATAAGCAGTGCTGACCTACATGTTGAGGATCTCCGGGTCATCCGGCGGGAACTGCGAAAGTTTCGCAAGTTCATGGAGTCTCATTACAAACAATTTTTCGGCCCTTGCCTTCTCCGCGTCTCGGTGAGGACAGGCATATTTTGCCTCACTAATCTGTTCGCCGAAGTGCAAGCGAGGATGTACAACGCCTCGCTTGCCCGCGGCAAGAAGCGCAAGGCGGACGAGCCGTAGCTTTTCAGGCGAAAACGTGGCACAGAGAAAAAAGATCGTGATTGCGTCGTTTGGCAACGAGTGCCCCAAACCCTAAAGGGACATTTGTGCGGTTTTGCGCAACAAAAATGCTATTCTTCCAGGCCGTATATTCATATACACCCTAGACTAATAGCGTTTTGCACGGTTTTGCACGGTTTGCCCATGCCAGCCCCCGCTCATTTGATTGGTTCGCCCTTCCCGAGCACCCCAAACCCTAACCCAAAAAAAGGAGATGAGCAGGCCCCGGGAATTCCGACGGGCCCGCGCAATGTCTCGAAACCCTTTTTTCTCCCAGTTTTTTCGCTCGATCAGGATCAGGCAATTCCAACTTGAGTGTGATCAAAGTTTTTTTGCGCCAAAACGGGTCCGACCGAGGTTCCTCTAGAACGAGGAGGCCTGAGCGTGCCTAAAAAATCATTTTCAAAGGAGGCTAGTCGAGGGTCCTGGGCCTCGGACCCCAGGAAGTCGTCCAGCTGCCTCACAGCCGCCGGCCTGCCCCGTCTCGTCAGCCGGCCCGCCGCGTTGCCGCTGCCCTGCGGCGCCGGCAGCGCCAGCTTCAGCAGGGTCTCGCGCCCCTCCGTGCTGCGGACGGTCATGGAGTCCACGGCCCCCAGCTGTTGCACGTCGCCGTACTGAGGGTTGAAGCTCCTCGCCGCGTTCGTCGGCGCTCGGAAGGCGCCCGCGTCCTCCACCGCCTTCACGCGCCGCTCGGTGAGGTCCTTGTTGTGCCGGAACTTGTCGGCGTTGTCTTGGAGGACCCTGAACTCCGTGACCGGCTGCTTCTCCACGTCCTCGGGCGCGCCGTGCACCGTCTCGTGGGGCCGCGCGTTGTAGGCCCCGGCCGCCCGCTCGAAGTGGTCGCTCCACTGCCCGCCCTTGCGCGCCACCCTCGTGGCCAGGTCCTTCTTCAGCGTCTGGATGCCCCGGTCCACGGCAACGGCGTTTGCGGTCCTCGGGCCGCTTCGTGCGGCGCACGGCTTCCGCAGGCCGCTCCCTGTCCAGCGTGGCGAACTCGTTGCCCAGGTCCGTCGTGACCACGAAGTTCCCGTCGTCCCCCGTCAGCTCCCGCGCGGCGCGCTTGGTGGCCCGGCCCACCGTCTCGGCGTTCTTGTTCTGCAGAGGTTCCACGGCGGCCTCCCGGGTGAAGACGTCATCACCACCAGGCCGTACTTCGTCTTCCCCCGCGTGTTCTGGCTGAAGTCGATGAGGTCGGCCTGCAGCCGGTCGTTCGGCCCCTCGGCGGCCGACTTGCCCAGCGCGCGCGGCCGGGGCGCCTGCACCTGCCGGCCCCCGTCGGCCTTCAGTGCCTCGAAGGCCATGGCCTGCGTCACGTCGAGGTCGCGCTGCCTCGCAAGTTGGTACAGCTTCCGCGGGTCCCGCACGTTGAAGTCGTCGGCCAGGTCCCTCAGCGCCTCCATTTTACTTGTTCTTCGGCCCCCGCTGCGCCTGCCAGGCTTCAAGTGCGTCCAGCCGGGCCTGGAAGCCTTTGCACACCCCCCACAGCACGCTGGTGAGGTGCAAGTAGTCGAGCGTGACCATCTCGGTGCCGTCGCTCCACAGCGTGGTCCCCGTCAAATTCTTCCACTTCGTTCCTGCGAAGTCGTCTGAGGCGAAGCCCAGCCTCAGGTCCCCGTTCATGTCCGGGCGCTTGTACTGCTTGGCCTCCACGGAGTCGAACAGCTGCAGCAGCTCTGCCACGTCGGCCTTGGCAATCTCCGTCTTCACCCGGCTGTCGGACAAGTCCGTGAAGCTCGTGTTGCAGACCACGTTGCCCGTGTTGCCTGCGATCACCAGGCAGCCGGGGTTCCTCTGGTTCGTGGTCAAGGACAGCTGCGTCGAGAGGCTCTTCGTCTGCACCAGCGCCTCGTCGTTGATCATGATCAGCTCGCACTGGTGCGCCCCGCCGTCCCGTTCCAGGAAGACCCGCGCGCTCTGGTTGCCCAGCAGCCGCAGCTCCGGTCCGCTGTCGGGGGCCGCGCTGTTGTTGGACACTTGCAGCTTGCTCCAGCCCGCCCAGTTCTTCGTCAAGAAGAGATCGTCCGAGAAGTCGGTGGTGTTGGTCACGGTGAGCGTGTTGGACGCGAAGAGCTGCGGCGCGGAGACCGTGCCCGAGCTCGTCACGTCGCCGCAGACCACGCTGCCCGTCGACACTACGCCGCTCGTGGCCGTGAAGGTGCAGTCCAGGCTCTCGCAGTCCAGCGGGCCCGCGGAGGCCGCCCCGGTGATGGTCAGCGTGGCGCCCGTGAGCGCACCGGTGGCTGCGAAGCTCGCCGCGGTCGCTGCGCCCGAGGCCGTCAGCGTCCCCGTGGACACGTCGCCCACCGTGGTGAAGTTCCCGGCGTTGGCCGTGTTGTTGATGGTGAGTGTGCTGCCGGTGATTCCTGTGGCGGAGCTCAACAGGCCCACGCTGGCCGCGCCGGTGATGCTCAGCGAGCTGCCTGACACGGCCCCTGTGGACGTCAGCGTGGCCCCGGCGACGGTGCCTGTGGCTGTGAGCGTTGCGCAGGAGACTGCGCCCGAGGCGTCCACGCCCGTCGTGAAAACGTCGGTGCAGTTCACGTCGTTGCGCAGCAGCTGGTCGCAGCCCACGTTGCCCTGCGCGGTGAGCCCGTCCAGCGTGGCCGAGCCCGTGAGGGCCAGCGAGTCCGCCAGCAGGTCCGTTACCGAGACAGACTCTCCTCGAAGGCGCTGGCCCTGATCTGCATGCTGTACAGGTCCAGCGTGCCCGCCGACTGCTGCACCAGCCCGGGGATAGACCCGCCGAAGGCTCCGAAGTGCAGCTTCGCAATTCCGCCCGGCGGCACCGAGAAGTCCAGGCGCGCCGTGCTCCAGACGCCCTGCGAGGGCGTGCCGAGGAAGGTGCCGGTGACGCCCACGTAGTCGACGTACATCACCAAGTTGGAGGCCGTGCCCAGGTACCGGCAGCCGAAGGAGTAGCGTCTCCGGCGTCAGCGTGTAGGTGCGCACAAATGTTCCAGGCGAAGGAGGGTCATGGCGTAGCCCTCCAGCTGGAAGCCTCCCACAGTGAAGCTGGCCGAGCCACGAAGCTCTGGCTGTTGGAGCGCACCAGAAAATTTCCTAGCGTGGTGAGCGTGGGCTCCAGCAGCACCTTGCCCAGGGTGGCCAGCGTGACGTCGTCGGCCCCTCCGTCGAGGACCTCGTGCTTCAGCAGCAGGGCCGAGGCCGCCGTGTCCTCCTCCTCCGCCGTGTTGCCGGTCTCCAGGGTTGCGTCCAGGATCTGGAGGCCGTAAACGTCCACCGTTCCAGCAGTCTGGTTGGGCAGGCCCGGCGCCTGGAAGTGCCCCGAAGTGCAGCTTCGCCACCCCGTTCGGAGGCACTGTGAAGTACATCTTGGCAGTGCTCCAGGCACCCTGGTCGCCCACGAAGCTGCCGTACAATGGGTCGTAGACGTTGTATGCCTCGGACATGTACACCACGAAGTTGGAGGCCGTGCCGAGCCGGTAGCGGCAGGCGAAGAGGAGCTCTCGGCCGGGCGTCAAGTTGTAGGTGCGCACGATGTTCCACGGGTTCGCCGCCAGGGTCAGGGTGTAGCCGTCCACACTTACTCCCGGTGTGCGTGGCCAGCCACGCTGCAGCCGCTGCTGGGGCGAACAGTTTGACAGTGAGACGTCCGTGGGGGCCAGGATCTGCTCTCCTATGGCGGCCACCACCTCGTCGGCCCCTCCGTCGTCCGGAAAGCGCACTGCTATTTGCAGCGCCGAGGCTGCCTCCGTGACTCCGAGCTTGCCGGCAAGGAGGCCGTCTACTTGTGCGATGGTGTAGTAGCTGAGCAGCGCGGCTGCGATGCTCGAGGCCGTTGCCGTGTCCTGGTCGGCGGCCGAGCGGTACGCCACCAGCGCCGAGGTGAGTTGGTTGGTCGTGAAAACGTCCTGGTCCGGGCCCGTCCGGTAGGCCAGCAGCGCGCCTGCGATGGCGGCCTGCGTCTGCGTGTCCTGCGCGCTCGCCGTGCGGTAGTCTCCCAACAGGGCGTCCACTTGTGAGGAGGTGTAGTAGGCCAGCAGCGCGGCCGTGATGGCGCTGGTCGTCTCCGTGTCCTGCGCCGTTCCGGTTCGGTAGTCTCCCAACAGAGTGTCCACTTGTGAGGAGGTGTAGTAGGCCAGCAAGGCTGCTGTTATAGCAGCGTCAGTGCCCGCCGTGGAGTAGCAGTCGGCCGTGATGCTCAGCGTGTCGTCGCCGTTGGCCAGCGCAGCAGAGAGAGGAGCCTCCAGATGCAGGTTGCGGACGACGTTGCTTCCGCGAACGAGCTCCCAAGTAGTGAAGCCCGCCCAGGCCGGCGCGTTAACAACTCCGCTGCCGGAAAGCTGCAGGGCGGCGAGCTCCGCGAGGATTGCGTCGAGGGCGCTCTGGAGCGTGGTCTCGCTGGCTGAGAGCGCGGCCGAGACGCCTCCATCTCGGGGCTGCAGGCCTCCAAGGCGGACGCCAGCGCGCTGACTGCTTACGCCCTGCTCTCGGCCGTGGACACTTCCTCGGTGGTGGACTCGAAGATCTCGGCCGCTCTCCTGGGCGCAGTCACCACGGCAGCCCTGGACGCGGCCCTCCTCGGCAAGGCGGACGCCAGCGCGCTGGCCGCCCTGCTCTCCACGGTGGACGGGTTGGACACGCCGCTGGAGGTAGACACCAATATAGCAAATGCCCTGCTGGGTCTCGCCACCGAGGCCCAGCGCAGCTTGCTAGCCGGGACGCCAGCATCACGGCGCTCCAGGGGGGCAAGGCCGACACGTCGCTGCTGGCCTCGTACGCCACGCTCGCCAGCTCGGAGGCCAGCGCCGCGGCGGTGACGGCCCCCAGGAGAGCGTTGGCCACCTTGGTGTCTACCTCCAGCGGCGTGATCCTCGCCGCTATGTCCAGGGAGTGCTGGTCCACCACCGTCTTGAGACCGTAGTTGGCGGCCACCGTGGCCAGCGTGGCGTTGTTGGCCGAGGCGATGGAGCCGTTCATGGCCGCCGTGGTGCTGTAGTTGGACATCTTCAGGTCCACGCCGTCCGGGGTGCTCTTGGTGGCAACCACGCCCTCCAGCACGTCGAAGGCCGACTGGTCTGCCTTGTTGGAGAGGCCCGTGGTCAGCAAGCTCTGCAGCGCGGCGATGCTGCTTCCGTGCGCGGCCACCTGCCCGTCCGTGGTGGCCAGGGCCGCCGCCGTGGCCAGGGGCGCAATTGCCGGCGCCAGCGCGCTGCTGTCCAGCTTTGAGGCCAGCTCTGCGGTGACTCTGTCGTCCAGGAACTGGATGGCAGCCGCGTTGTTGCCGGAGGCTGCCGTGTTCACCGCCAGGTCCGTTACTTGCGCGTAAGGCGTCAAAGCCAGGGCCAGCTGCCCTGCGGTGACGTGCGTGCCGTCAGTCACCTCTCCGTTGTCCAGGACGGGATGTTGCCGGTGACAGGTCCTTCAAACATGTTTACATATGTTTTCGCCGACGCCTTAGTCCAGTGGCTATTCCGCAAAGCGAGGCCGGCTCCGCGGCTTCGGTCTGAGCGAGGCCGGCTCCGCGGCTTCGGTCTTGGAGCCCGCACCAGGCCCGCACCAGGCCCGCACCAGGGTTTTTTCCGAAGTGGCTGCAATGTGACTCAATTTGATTTGACCAGTGGCGCCGGTCAAAAGCGAGACCTGCGCACGATGGAGCCAGTGTCCGACATAATCGGACACTGCTTCGTAGTTGGTGCGAGACATCATCAGCTGCATGCCTCCATGTCGGCGGGCTGGCGCGGCCAGGGTCGCGCCTCTGCAGAAAGTGCCTGACATCCTCACAAAAAATGTCGAGGTTGTTCCTGCACAGGACAACCTCGACAATTTTTTTCCTGGGAAGATTTCCGACCTTGGCGCGGGCTCGGCAGGAGCTATGCCAGGCAGGTGGCGCGGCCGGGCCAGGCGAATGCTTCTCGCACTTGGTCTGCAATGAAGAATGACGAGAATTTCAACATGTCAATCCGACATGTTGAAGGAATTCGGTGCCCGGGACAACAAGGTGGCTGGCTCCGATGCCGGGCAGGAGGGCGGAGGCTTCTATGCCGGGCAGGTGGCGCGGCCGGGGTGTCCACGAGACGATGATCCTCCACGCTGTCCTGGGAACCTCGCATTTGTGACATTGGTGCCACCAATGTCAAGGAATCCCTCATTCTTGTCCATGTCAAGGAAGCATTTGACTGCTTAGTGTTCGTCACGACTTCGATGAGCTGCGTGGCGCGCTAGGTATCGAAGCCTCCACGTCGGCGGGCTGGCGCGGCTCTGCCGGGCAGGAATGTGATGCTGGAAAGCACTTATGTTTTCGAAGTGCCTTGGAACTGGAAACAAGCACCAACCATTTTTTGGTTGCTGCCCGCGTGGAGTTCCGCGTGGAGTTCCGCGTGGAGTTCCCCTCAATCCTGGGGTGACAACAGGATTGAAGGAGGCAATCCTGGGGTGACCACAGGATTGAAGGAGGCAATCCTGGGGTGACAACAGGATTGAAGGAGACAATCCTGGGGCCTCGCAGCCATTGGCAAAAAAAGCGTGCTGCAGTCCTCCCACGGGAGGACTGGGAAGAATTCCGTCCTCCCGTGGGGCTGGCTCCGATGCCGGGCAGGCGCGGGGTGGAGGCTTCTATGCCGGGCAGGTGGCGCGGCCGGGGAGGCTTCGATGCCAGGCAGGTGGTGCGGCCGGGCTTCTATGCCGGGCAGGAATGTGGCTAGGTATCGAAGCCGTTGGGCGAGCCATCAAACGAGGTTGGGCGAGCCAGTACTCATTGGGCGAGCCCGTACTCATTGGGCCCCCAAAAAAAAGAAAGTAGACAACAACAACACCCAACTCCAAAGCTGACTCGCCCCCATCCCCCTTCGCCCCCCGGAAGCTGACTCAGCCCCGCCCCCAAAAAAAAGAAAGTAGACAACAACAACACCCAACTCCAAAGCTGACTCGCCCCCATCCCCCTTCGCCCCCCGGAAGCTGACTCAGCCCCGCCCCCAAAAAAAAGAAAGTAGACAACAACAACACCCAACTCCAATGACTCGCCTCCATTCCCCGCAGAAGACAACACACACACAACCCGGAAGCTGACTCGCCTCCATCCCCCTTCGCCCCCCGGAAGCTGACTCAGCCCCGCCCCCAAAAAAAAGAAAGTAGACAACAACAACACCCAACTCCAAAGCTGACTCGCCTCCATTCCCCTTCGCCCCCCTGGAAGCTGACTCGCCCCCATTCCCCGCAGAAGACAACACACACACAACCCGGAAGCTGACTCGCCTCCATCCCCCGCAGAAGACAACACACCCAACCCGGAAGCTGACTCGCCTCCATTCCCCGCAGAAGACAACTCACCCAACCCGGCGAACCCGTACCCATTGGGCGAGCCAGTACTAAGGGGCCGTTGGGCGAGCCAGTACTAAGGGGCCGTTGGGCGAGCCAGTACTAAGGGGCCGTTGGGCGAGCCAGTACTAAGGGGCCGTTGGGCGAGCCATCAAACGAGGTTGGGCGAGCCAGTGCTAAGGGGCCGTTGGGCGAACCCGTACTCATTGGGCGAGCCATCAAACGAGGTTGGGCAAGCCAGTACTCATTGGGCGAGCCAGTACTCATTGGGCGAGCCCGTACTCATTGGGCGAGCCATCAAACGAGGTTGGGCGAGCCACTCAACCACTTTCACAGTGGCCTCCACGCCTGCTTCAAAGCTGCGCCTGCTTGGCGCTCCTACGGTGCCTGCTCGGCACCAGATGCCCGCTCGGCACGTCTACTTACAAGTGCCTGCTCGGCACTGTGCCTGCTCGGCACGTCTACTTACAAGTGCCTGCTCGGCACTGTGCCTGCTCGGCACGTCTACTTAAGTGCCTGCTCGGCACGTCTACTTAAGTGCCTGCTCGGCACTGTGCCTGCTCGGCACAGTTACCTAGGTGCCCGCTCGGCACCGCCCTGCCTCGCGAAGTTCTCCAGGATGTCCGACCTACGTACGGCAGCCTGACAGGAAAAAAACAGGGGGGGGCACTTCCATGGGGTTGAACCACATGCACATGCAAAACCGTGCGAAAAAACGTGCAAGCTGTTCCACGTGTCATGCAAAAAAACAAGCTGTTCCACGTGTCATGTCATGCAAAAAAACAAGCTGTTCCACATGTCATGTCATGCAAAAAACCGCATGCAAAACCGTGCAAAAAAACAAGCTGTTCCACATGTCATGCAAAAACCATGCAAAAACCATGCAAAATGCGGCGCGTACGGAGTGCCAACCCGCCGAACCCTCACAGTCCCCCGGGTCCTTGCTATACGTGCTATATGTGCTATATGGGTCTCACAAGGCAAGCCACTGAACCTCCACTCTCCCCCGGGTCCTTGCTATATGTACTATATGTGCTATATGGCCCTATATAGCACATATAGTACAGATTTTCGCGCGTACAGAATAAGTATATAGCACATATAGTACATATAGCAAGGAGCTGGGGGAGAGTGGGGGTTCAGCGGCTTGGCGTGTAAGACCCATATAGCACATATAGCACGTATAGCAAGGAGCCCGGAGACTGTGGGGGTTCAGCGGCTTGGCGTGTAAGACCCATACAGCACATATAGCACATATAGCAAGGAGCCCGGAGACTGTGGGGGTTCAGCGGCTTGGCGTACACTTTTGTTGCAATATTGCGGCAACAAGAGTCAACCATGGAGCAATTTTAAATCAATATTGCGGCAACGAGACTCAACCATGGATCAATATTGGCAACCTCTCTCTTTAGAGGGCGTTTCCCAAATGGATTCTATTCTACCTGAGAGGCTCCTAGCACTCGTCCGTCCAGCATTTGACCTCGTCCTGCGAAGGATTCGAAGTCTAAAACGCTGCGTGCAGGCGTGTGGCTGCAAAATAGAGACCCCTAGATATGCGCGCAATTTGGCTCCAGGTTGCATTTCAAGCGATGTCAAGCTTTGCCAAAGGAAACCCCTTTTCCCTTTTTTTCGGGGACCCTTTTTTTGGGACCCCTTGTTTTCTTTTTTTTTTTGTTTTTCTTAGCCCTGCAAAGGTTGGCTCGCTTGAAATGCAACCTGGAGCCAAATTGCAAGCATATCTAGGCGTCTCTATTTTGCAGCCACACGCCTGCACGCAGCGTTTTAGACTTCGAATCCTTCGCAGGACGAGGTCAAATGCTGGACGGACAAGTGCTGGGAGCCTCTCAGGTAGAATAGAATCCATTTGGGAAACGCCCTCTAAAGAGAGAGTGAAGTGGCTGCGGGTCGGCGAGGAGGCGTGCCCCACGCTGAGCAGGCCAAGGCAAGCTCTACCCCTCCAAGCCCGGGTGGCCGGACACCACGCTGGTCATCAACAGCAACGCATGGCCGTCAACGCAGCGGCGAACCGGGCTTATATACACGCATTTTGACTCGTACGGCGAAGGAAAACTATTCTTCCAGTGTCTATATTGATATAGGCACTGGAAGAATAGCGTTTTTGTGGCACAAAACCGCTTTTTGTAGCCAAAAACCGTGCAAAACGAGCTATTAGTCCAGTGCCTACATTTGCGTAGGCGCTGGACTAATAGCATTTTTTCAGCGCAAAACCGTGCAAAACCGTGCATTTTTTAAGCAGCCTCAATGTCTCGCGCCAGCTGGTCAAAGCTGGGCGGAGGCAGGCTCCGGCGTGACTGCCCGGAACTGGAGCTTGCCCGCGAGCTCGGCTGAGACTGGGGCAGAGTCACTGGGTTCAGGCCCCAGGACAAGGGGCGCGGCGTGTTGGGGGACTGCGCCTGCGCACGGAAGCCGGACTGCGAGGAGGCGCGGCTGCTTGCGGGGCTGCCTGAAGTGCTGCTGCCTGAGCGCAGCGTGAAGTGCTGAGGCTGAGTGGCGTCGTTCATGTTGTTGGCGGACCGGACGTCCTGCACGGCCGCGTCCTCGCTGCCCTGCTGGGGCCGGAAGAGCGTGTTCTCCAGCACCCGTCCCGCGCCGCGCGCGAGGCCGTAGGCTGCGCCGCCTGCGATGCCCACGGCCAGCCCCGCCGTTGCCGCCGCGCCAACTCCCGCCAACCTCGCCCGCGGTGGGCGCCAGGGCAGCTGCTCCCTCTGCCAGGCCCCCCAGGTACCCAAAGGCTCCGCCCACACCCTCGGCGGCAACGGCAACGGCTTCGGCAACCTCGGTTTGCTCCGCAGCCACGGCCGCCACCTCCTGCGCGCGCTGCCCCGCCTCGTCCAGGAGGCGCTCCACGTCACTGGGCCGGCCTATGATCTGCGGAGGCGGCTGCGCCTGGCCCGGACGGGGCAGCACGTTCAGGCGCACGTACTCAGCTGCGTCCTGGGGCAGCTGAGAGCGGAAGGCCTGCGCGGCTGCGAGCCCTGCCGCCCCTGCGCCTATGAGGTCCGCTGCCGCCTGCGCGCCGTCTGCAGTTCTGCGCAGACGGTCCGTGATGGAGGGCGGCCCCTGACCGTTGCTGGCCAGGGCGCCGCCTCGGGGTCTCCCGCCAGGTCATCCTCAATCCTTTTCTTTAGGAAACCGCCCGTCCGGCGGAGGTGCAGCAGGAGATGTGATAAGCGTGGAGCTGGCGAACAGCTTCTGGCCCAGGAAGCTGAGCGCCGCTCCCATCGGCGTCTTTTTCAAGTGCAAAACGCTCTTCAAAGCGCTTGTAGAACATTTCATTCCTCGGCTTCAGGTAGTAGACAAAGAGGAAGCTGTAAGGTTCCCGCATTGCCTGCTCGTACAGCCGGTACAGCTGCTCCTTTGGCAGCAGGGCGCTCAGCTCCTCAATGACGGCGTTCAGCTCGTGCTGGTTGCGCAGCCTCCAGCAGCAGAGGAATTGCATGTTCACCCGCACGGCTGCGCTGATGAGCCTCAGCTTCTGCGAGCTCACCCAGGTGCTGATTTGCATGTGCCGGCCTCTGATGAAGAGTGTATCCAGGGCGCCGTGAGGCTTGTGCAACTGCGGCGTGTCAGCAAAGTCGTCGATGACTACAAGCACCTGGTACAGTTTCTTCATTTCCAACTTCTTGGACGCCTCCGTGATCTTGCGCTGCTGCTGGATGATGCGCCGCAGCGCCGCCTCGTCCCACTCGTCCCAATACGTCTGCTCCCGCTCTGTGTTCACCCCCAGGTCCTCCTCAATGTACTTCTTGACGGGTATCCAGCCGTCGTCTATGTTGACACTCGGGCTGAAGATGTAAATTCTCTCAAAGACGCCGCGATACTGCTCCAGAATCAGGCTGATCAGAGCCACGGTTTTGCCCGATGTTGATGGCCCGAGGAAGATGCCCGTGCATGGCACCAGGGGCACCACGGGGTCAGAGGGCTGCTTACTGCTATACTCTGTCGTAGGAAACAGCTTGATCTTCCCCATTCCTTTGCGTTACTTCCCAAATTTGAAGCCGGGAAGCCGGGCGGCGAGTCTGGGAGCGCAGTGCTGTACAGCACTGCGCTGACAGAGTTTTCTGTGAGTGCCCTGCTATACAGCAGTGCGCTGACAGAGTTTTCTGGGAGGCACCGGGGCAATCCTGTGCCCAGCGCAGGATTGAGTGGGACAATCCTGTGCCCACGCCAGGATTGAGTGGGGCAATCCTGTGCCCACGCCAGGATTGAGTGGGGCAATCCTGTGCCCACGCCAGGATTGAGTGGGGCAATCCTGTGCCCACGCCAGGATTGACGGCTGGGCGTGTGAATGGTGAAAAAAAACACTCTGTCAGCGATGCTGCGAGGACGGCGTCGCTGACAGACCTTCGGCGCTGGCCCGGTGATGGGTTTTTCGGGCAAAAAAGCGAAGTCGGAATTCCGACCTCGGTGTAGAGCAAAGTCGGAATTCCGACCTCGGGTGGTGCAGGCTCGGCAGGCTGGGGGGCTTCTATACCGGGCAGGTGGCGCGGCCGGGAGGCTTCTATGCCAAGCAGGTGGCGCGGCAAGGAGGTCGGAGCTCGGAGTTTTTTGGGCCCTTATAGGAACCTATAGGAACCTATAGGAACCTATAGGAATCTTATAGGAAACCCATAGGAAACCCATAGGAAACTCATAGGAAGCCCTCTTCTTCTTTTCCTATGGACTTCCTATGGGTTTCCTATGGGTTTCCTATAGGTTTCCTATAGGTTCCTATAGGTTCCGAAAAGGGCTTAAAAAACTCCGAGCTCCCGGCCAGGTGAGGCTTCCATGCCGGGCAGGTGGCGCGGCAAGGCTTCTATGCCGGGCAGGTGGTGCGCCAGGTTGGAGGCTTCAATGCCAGGCAGGTGGCGTGGCTGGGGGCTCGGAGCTCGGAGTTTTTTGGGCCCTTATAGGAACCTATAGGAATGTATAGGAATCTTATAGGAAACCTATAGGAAACCCATAGGAAACCCATAGGAAACTCATAGGAAAAGAAGAAGAGGCATTGTTGAGACAATAATGAATCGCCTTGAAGCAACAATGGCGCAACATTGGATCCATAATGCGCAGCCCGGAGCAGCAAACTGCGCGAACTGCAGCGACAGCTGCAGACTGCGCCGCGCGAAAGCGCGAACACAGAACATAGCACCTCTCTCTTTAGAGGGGGTTTCCCAAATGGATTCTATTCTACCTGAGAGGCTCCTGGCACTCGTCCGTCCAGGAAATGACCTCGTCCTGCGAAGGATTCGAAGTCTAAAACGCTGCGTGCAGGCGTGTGGCTGCAAAATAATGACCCCTAGATATGCGGTTTGGCAAAATGCCCAGCAGCTGCCTTTGTTTCTGCAAGGCGAGCGCCCTCAAAGGAAACCCTGGCTGGCTTTTTGGTTGGCTTCTGGCTGGCTGGCTTGGCTTGGCTTGGCTGGCTGGCTGGCTTTCTGGCTGGCTCCTGGCTTTTCTGGCTGGTTTGGCTTGGCTTGGCTTCTGGCTGGTTTGGCTTGGCTTTGGCTGGCCTGGCTGGTTTGGTTTGGCTTCTGGCTGGCTTTCTGGCTGGTTTGGCTTGGCTCCTGGCTGGCTTTCTGGCTGGTTTGGCTTGGCTCCTGGCTGGCTTTCTGGCTGGTTTGGCTTGGCTTTCTTTTTTTTCCCTGTTTTTTTTAGCTCGCCTTGCAGAAACGCAGCTGCTGGGCATTTTGCAAGCATATCTAGGGGTCATTATTTTGCAGCCACACGCCTGCACGCAGCGTTTTAGACTTCGAATCCTTCGCAGGACGAGGTCATTTCCTGGACGGACGAGTGCCAGGAGCCTCTCAGGTAGAATAGAATCCATTTGGGAAACCCCCTCTAAAGAGAGAGCCTTTTCAAATTATGCAAAGTTTATGTGCCATTGTCTTCTTCCCTGTCTCGTTATCCTCTTTGCGCACTAACAATCAGTACCTGTTGCCCCGTGCAATGGCTCAGTCTTACTCAATGCATATGAAGCCAGCCGATTGCTTGCCCTGACAGCGCACCCGGTCTTGATGGGCTACCATATGCCGCATACCGTGCAGCGCCCATCATTGCCGCGCGGGTACTCAACCAACGCCTTTGTAAATACATTAACCTGCAAGTCCGTGCAGGCCCTCGTTTTCATCCCTAAAGCTATGCTGGGCCATATGCAGACAACTTTCGCCCGCTTGGATTGCCAAACACGGCTAACCGTATTATTGATCAGGCCGTTTATGTCAGGATGTATCGGCTCTTCATCGTTCCTTGCATTGCACCCTAGCCAGACCCTGATTAACATTTTTAGAGAACCCCAGACCAGAACCTGGGCCTGGGCACGCAGACGGCCGACCACTGGGTGCGCAGGTGCGTGCGCGGCGGCAGCGCGCAAAAGCTGGACTGGCTGGTCGTGGAGGAGATCGCGCAGCTGGACATGGGGTGACATCGACCGGTGACATTGGAAAAACGTCAGCAGAATGGAGAATTTGGCTGTTTTGCAGGGTTTTTCGGTAAAAAAACAAAATAATTAGGGTGGTGTAGGCCTGTGTTCCTCACTACTGCTTCGGTCCAAAAGCGAGGCCGGCTCCGCGGCTTCGGTCCAAAGCAACTTAAGGGCATTCGGCGATCGATCAGATTCTGGTTCCCGAGCGTTCATCCACCATACGCTCCAAAAAGACCACAAAACTCAGTGGAAGTGGGGCGCTCTTTCTCCGCGGACCGGTTGAACTTCCTTCATACTCCCCTGCCTTCACGCCTATGCCTTGACCCAGAGCCAGGCCAGCCGTTCCGATTGCACCTGGGTGACCCTGACGTGCCCTTGTTGCAGTTTCTGCAAGAGGGGGTCCCCTGCCAGAGCGCCGAAGGAAAATTGAACGTGGTCTTTGCAGAAGGCAAGGAACCACGCCTTGTCCTGGACAGCGCAGTGTGCCAAGCCAACACGCGATGCTACCTGCCAGCAGAACGCCTCAGCCTTGCAATGGCATCAGACCTGGTTGGCAACATTCGGACTGGCCCTCTTCCTAATGTCGCTACGTGCACTTACCTCCGGCTCGCTGTCGTTGGCCTTCTAAAACGTTGCCTTGCCAGAGATGATGATCTTCTTCTGAATGTTCTTGATGAAGAAACTCCACAGCCACTGCGCCAGGCGCTGTTAATACTCGTCGGAATGGCCGTCACCTTCTCGTGGCATTTCTGCTGCAGCCACATGACTGCGTGTCGGGTTGCCAATCCCAACTTGGCTGCGCATTCCACGGGCCGCGCTGCTGTCTGACCTGCGCCCAAGAATGGTGTGTGGCCTCTGATAAAGGACCACACATGCCAAAGAAAAAGTCCTTCACTGCACAAAGACCATGGCCACGTACTTGCTCTTAGTAAGATGCTTTTCTGGCTTCTTACTCTGCCCTCCATAAGGTTAGGAGGAGACCCAAGAATGGATGAGAAAGCGGGGAAGAAGAAATCGCAAGGCTGAAGGAGCTGCCTTGACGGCCACATGAAGAACGACTACAGCGACATCACCATTACGTGGAAGAAAGAGAGGAGAAAGAGCCTAGTCCGAATGCTCAGCTCCGCAAGCTCTGCCGTGGCCGCACGTGCGATCTTGTCGCACAGCGCAGCAGGAACGCTGTAGAGCAGCTCGCGTGCCTGCCGGCTGACGAAGGCTGGTTTAGAGCGGGGCGGAGGACTTATTTGCCGCACATTGGTAATGGCAATTCCGCGGATGCTGCTACACCTGGCATGTTGCCCACAGTACTACAGCGTGCAGGTTATCGACGTTAAGAACGCGTTTTGATGGTTCCCAGCCAGAGAAAGAGAGGCATCGGTGACCTACAAGGGAAGAGGTACAAGTTGGTTGGATGTCTGCCAGGACAGCGGACAGCTGCTAACAGGTGGTGTATCCACTTCAGAAAGAGTTTGGCATGGAGGACGACGTGATAGCCAACTCTGATGAAGTTCGAAACATCAGTTCGGAACTTAGGTCGATCGTGGGGAAGATGCTCTACATTCAAGGTGAGCGGCTAATTGCCAGTTTGCCATCAATGCTCGCGTGGATGTCAAAGCCTACAAAGACGGCATGAAGGCACGCAGAGCATTTGGCAAGCTACCTGCTCGGCACGGAGTTCTACGGATCATCAAGAGCAGCAGATGCGGAAAGTCCTGCTGGACATAAGAGAAATGCAGAAGATTGAGGTGAAGAAAGTTCACCTTATGAAGGTTGTCACTGACTATGCGGGGGAGCAAAACTTAAGGAAGAGCATCACGAGCTTCCAGGTGTTCCTCGACGGCATCTTGACCCAGTTGGTGTCCGTGGGGCATTGCCGTGATTTCCCTCGACCGGCCATTGACTTCTAAGAGCTTGGATCCCTCTAAGATCCAAAGGCCTGGCAGGCTATGCGGGGTTTGGAGGTCACGGCTCAAGCAGGCTTGAAATGCCAACCAGGTATGGAGAGCATCGAACCTGGACAGCTATTAAGGCCTGCGTATCATATAAAGGCGCGAGCCACGACCTGAGACGCAGCGCGATGCTTGTCGCGATGAGAAGGCCAATGCACTGCTTCTGAGCCTTGCTTTTGTGACAGCAGTGCTTCGACTAAGCCTGCTAGTTTGGCTTGCCTGACATGAGCTGTGTGGAATCGTGGAACACCACACAAGGCGATTCTGGAACTGTGCTTTTTTCCAGGACATTGGTGCTGCGATAGCACAGAAGAAGAGCGCAACCAGCGCAACATTTCCTGGGCACTTTCGCAGCAAGAAGGCGCCAGTGCGTTGCCACCAGTAAGCCGAGAACCGGCTTCCAAAATAACAGACTCTGTAGTGGTAGAGTTTGTTTTGAAAGGCGAACAGAACAGCACAAGGCTTCGCGGCGCACCTGCACTTGCTCGTGCGCTTTGAAGTCGAGGCTGGCGCCTATGAAGGCCTGGGTAGATAGGGCAACGCACGAGAAATGTCCCCACTACAAGTGGGAGACAAGTGTTCAGTCATATCCGCATGCAAAGCATGATGTACATGCACCGCAATCGGAGGCTCTAATTGCCACAGGAAAAGAGCTGCCATTCGCTCGACACTTGCGCAAGAAGCGCTGCGCAACTCGCACGAAACACTTGCACCGAGCAAACTTGCGCGGAACTTGCGCAAAGTCAGCAGCACAGAGTTACTCGGGGAGAAAAACCGCAGCACCAATATTTATTGCGCAAGTTGCGAAAATTATGGCGTCAGGTTTTGTTTTTTGTCCGAAAAACAACTTGTTTGTTGGTTTGTTTTTGTTGTTTGGTGGGTTCCACATGCAACATTAAGCAAAACCTGTTAACAACAAGCTTTGCGCCCCGCAATTCTTCAGAGTGCCAGTATGTCGTGATTCCTCTCTGGAGTTGAGGATCCGCATGAGCAAACTTGGATTGCCTTGGCATTTCACCTTTGCACTGTCGACGACGTGTTTTTCAGTGGCTGGAAAAGCACTTGGGAAAAATGCTTTCGGGCCAATCCTGTTGTTCAGGTTTTGAACAGTTAGTCAAGGGTGCCACTGCAACTTTTGGGGTTTTGCCACGAACTTTGGGCATTTACGAGCTTACGATGAATGCCCATTGTAGCGCGGTTGCCACAATCACAGCATTGGGGGATGCTTCGCACGTGGGCAAGTGGCTTGACGAAACCGCCCAATTCCTGGCAACGGCAGATGCTAGGATTTATAGCGCGCCGTAGTTCGTGGTTGAACATCTCGCGCAGGGATGATGAACATGCTTGCACCACCACGAAATACATGGGCAAACCTTGAAGGTTTCTGCAGTCCTCAGTCAGATTGGAAGCCAAACATTTTTTGAGTGTTTGCACGTATTTTGTCCTGTTTATTTGCAGTTTGTGTGCTGGTGTTTTTGACAGATTTGGCTGAAGCATGTGGGCGTCGAGTCTCGGAATTTAAGAGCATGCCCATGGATCGACATTCTGGCGGGCGGCACATGGACGTTCTTGCTCGCGTCCGATTTTGCTCCCCTTGTTTGATGCTCAAGAAATTTATTCGTAGTCAGAGAAAATATCCATGGATCGACATCCCTCGCCATATGCCAGCACCTTGGCAAGCATTCAGATCATCAGATTTGGGTGTGGCTCAAAATTCAAGAGCTAGGGTTACGCAGGTTTGTTGTGACAGTTTCGTGAATCTGAATCTGCCAAGGATGCGTTCTCTGAGAAGACTAGTCTCTCGGCGAAAGCTTGTTGTGCATCCAGCATTCTCGAAGCCGTTATTGCCCGACGAAGATAACCCGAAGACAAAGGATGGTGTTTCAAAATCAAGCCCGGCTGCGCGAGGCCTTGCTTGCAGCTTTGAGCCATTGTGGCTTCTGCGATGATGCTGTGGCCCTATGTGTCTCATAAAAGTGCCCTGAGAGAGACCCATATTCACCAAGACACTGCGGATGTCAGTAACGGGATTTGATGACCGGAGGCTTTCTGGTTGACAGGCACTCTCTTTGCGTGATTGTTTAGTGGGATTGACGTATCCATGGAACATGTTTGAGCAATCATTTCTTTTTCTTTTTAAACGAAACCAGTGGTTGTGTCTATTTTGTTTTAGTGCAAAACTACTCCAAAAGGGGTCTCCTTAAGAGTCTCGCCCATATCTCTCGCGTTTTTCGTTTCAGCCTTGAGGCTGACGTGACTGGAAGCCCACCTTTGGTGCGCAGAGAGGCAAGCTTCACCTAGCGTTTGACATGAACACGAGCCGGCTTTTGCTGGCCGTGTAATGTGGCAAGATGTGTTGCTTGCGCAGGTGGCAAGGTCCGATCGAGCCGACAGGACCTGGCGCTTTGCGTGCTTGAGCGCAAACGGTTGCACCGCGCGTGGACAAATCCGTCCTTCACATGATTTGTGTGGACAATTCCCGGGTCTTGCGCGCCCCGACCTTCAAGCAATCTGGCAAAGTTGGCTCGGTCTTCATGATCGTATATGCGCCAACAAATATATAGATAAACATCAGGGCCTCGAAGGTTCCGGTGGGACTTGGTTTTATCTCGGCGCCAGGACCTCCGCTGCTTTTGCGGAGGCCTTCCGGATCGGGGGGTTCCCCCGAGTGTTTCTTCTTCTTTTTTTTCTTTCGGCATTCGCAGGGATGGCAGCCATCCAAGTTGTTTGTGGCCAGGCGGGCACGGCTTCGGGCCAGGACAGAGACGGGGAGGCTAGTTTTTTGTTTTCGAGGCTCCCCGGAAACCCGGTTGCTTGTCAAGGGAGGCCAAACGGAAGCCACGTTTGGAGGGTTCCCCTTTGAGACAAGCCCATGTGTGATGTCAGGTCCTCAATTAGAGTTACCCATCGGATCGTGTGGCGTTGCAGGAGACTGCAGGGATCTATGGCGAAGCCATGGACGAAGGCCTCTCGCGGTGCCTTGACTCGGTGATTCGGGCTACGAAGAGATTTTCAAGATGCCTTTTGAAAGGCTTTATATGGGTGTGGGTCAATCCTCAATTCAATCCACCAGGGGGACTGCGGGTTTTAGTCCATGTGTCCATTCACCAGAGCAAGCCATTTTGGGTGCCTATTCTTGACCCACAACCATATAAACGGAAACAGAATGCACGCAAACTACTTGGAAGGGCCAAACAATTGGAAGGGACAAACAAGCAAAAATTCGGGCTGAAGTGGAGCTTTTACAACCATAAACCAACAAATGCCCTGCTAGTATCTCTTGGCATGCAGAAGATGGACATCCATCATCTTGGGATATAAATGCAACCACTGCGAGGGTTCCCAACGTTTATACAGCTACACCCCATTGCTCAACATACCATAACATGCTCATTTCATTTGGTTTCATGTCATCTCATGCCATTTACATTTCATTGCATATAAACAAGTATATATTTTAATATACTGACAGACACGGCCCATGTTTGCCCAGCTGGTCGTCTACCCCCCCGCGGGGTCTGAGGTTCTTGGTGTCGAGCCAAGACTTGAGCGAGCAGAACTTGCAGAAGCTGGAGATCCCGGTGGCCTTTGCGCCCCGGCCTTCGGTCGCCGTGAAGTTCTTGCGGCGGGTTTTACTTTGAGGCATTTTTGGGCATGGGTTTTTCAGCGATATTGGACGCATGTCTAGAAAGCCATCCCAAGAACATTTACTTTCTTCCTGGGCAGGTGGCTCGGCTTTCTTTTTCGTGTTCTTCTTTTGTCAAGCATGCTATCCTAAAGTCCTAGACTGCTGTTTGTGGTTTGGGTTGTGGTCTTGCAGGTGTTCCTAGTTTTCTTTGGTGTGACTTATTTTGGTTAGGCTCCCGTTGGCCGCCGGTCTTGGGTTGGGTTGTGTCTTTTGTCTCGTTTTGCCAGTTTTCGTTGGTGTGGCAATCGATTTGGCAGCTCCCATGCTATTTCTGGCTGTCACTTTCCTGGTGGTGCTCGTCTTCTTTTGGCCGATCGTGTTCTGCATCACTTGCATGTCAGTAATTTCAGCTGGGCTGGCTTTGGCCTTCAGAATCCAAGACATGTATTTTTTTTTGCAGATGGTGCCTGTTGTCTGTGGTTGTAAAGGGCCGCCAAAAGGAAAGTTTGGAGGGATCCCCAACAAAAAAAGGCTTCCCCACATCGAGAGGGTGAAGCCCAGGACAATGGATCCAAGAGGCGCTTCCGCCCGAGAGATCGGGGGAGGATTTTCCTCTCGGGATCCCAGAAAAGGGAGGGAAACGGCGGTTCCCGAAAAAGGATGGCCATGTCAGTTTGCGGAGCAGGGCTGAAAACGTGTGCAAGAGCCCGGGTTTTTTGCCGCCTGATGGATCCTTTGAAGGGGAAATCGGGTGCGCGCGCCAGCCTGGAACTGGGTCCTCGCGCCTCCACGCCCGAGCCATTGCCGGACACGGCGGAGGGCCGGCTGAAGGCAATGGTGGCTTTGCAGTGAGAGCCTTTTTGGAGACGGTTTCAAGAACAAACAAAAAAGGAATGGAATGGGGGTGTTTGATGTTGTTTGTGTGGAAAGACAAGATTCACCCTCCCACCAATTGGCATGGAACCGCTCTACGTCTGCGAAACGGTCCCTTTGAAAGGACCATGGTCCAAACCAGGACCCCCGCCCCCCCGAACGTCAGGTTCCATGTTACTTGGTGGCAGGATATTTGAGGAGCATAGGTGTCCTTTTTGGTTGTTTTGGTAGAAATAGACGGTCCTGGTCTACCTGGTGGTTTAATCATCCACCAGGGCCATGTATTTCCCCTAAAAGGACACCTATGCTCAGGAGGGTAAGCTTGTTCTCCTCGTTCAGGCGGAGATCACGGGCTTGGAAGAGCGGCTCTCCAACGTGATGGAGGTTGCCAAGGTGGCTGAAGCAGCCGTCACTCGGCTTTGCGGGAAGCGACTGGGGGTGGTGGGTTTCCTTTTGGTTTTTGGTTTCCTTTTGGTTTCCTTTAAAACCAACAAAAAGACACGAAACAGGGGAGCCGTGGCAATTCGTAGGCCGCTCGCTGAGGCCACCAAGGCGTCGGCACTGGTGGCTGCCCAGGCGAGGCGGTTCCGTGTGTGTCTTCAGGGGCCGGTCTGGGCGGTTCGATCGCAGCGAATCGTCCGGTTCCTTGGCTTCTGAACGTTGCTTTTTGTTGGTCTAGTCGGGGAGTCTGAATTTGAGCTGAAAGTTAGTACCTTGTGTTCGAAAAGAGCTGAAAACAGAAGTGCTTTGAATCGGCGATCATTGTGAGCAATTTTGAAAGGCCTGTAAGGGAAGCATGCGGAAGGCGTTTACTGGCACAATCACACTCTTTGGAATGATGCTGGCCATTGGTGCCTGTTGAAGAAAGACAGGAAAAGCTTTGTCCTCTTGAGACATCCTGCCGTTTTTGCTTCACTCGGAGGATTTCCTCCATGTCCCAAACTCTACTCGGCGCATATGTTGGATCTGTCTCGTGAGATGGACGCGTCCAGGATTCCCAGCTGCACGCAGCGGACGAAAAGATCCGTGAGCTGGAAGAAAAGGCGACCGAGAATGAGAAGTATCAGAAGGACGCAGTGAGCTGCGCTTGCTTCCCCAGCGGCCCTGGCACCAGCCCGCGACACCTAGGTTTCTTTTTGCGGCCTCCTGCCAGTTCCCAAGGCAAACATACAGTCAGAACCTGTGACGCAGTTTTTGGAGCTTCGCCGGAAAGGTTCTTTTTTGGCCTGAGAAGCAGTTTGCTTGTCTAAGCAATCTTTGTCCGGCCTAGGCCTTGTGAGAGAGGCAGAAATCCCGCGCTGTGAGTGGTGCCAACTTGGATGTCAGCAGATAAACCGATTTGATGTAGGTCAGCGCAAAGCATTCACGATGCCGACAACCACGTGGCAGCTACTAAACAGGATGAACATGGCAACAGCAGAGAAGGATTTGCCCGAGTTTCAGTTCACCTTTGGCGCATTTTGCTTGGATGTTAGGACTTCAACTTTTTGCCAACTAATGGGTTTTCCGTACTAAACCACTATTAAACCACTAAAAGTTAGTCACTTTTAGCAGGGGGGCAGAAAGCAACCGAGTCACTGTTTGCTTTCCTGGCAGGAGTTGGGCGAAGTCCGAGGACTGGCACGTCTCCACGTCTCCGGCACAGGGTCGTGAGAAGTGATCTCCTTTGCCGCAGGAGACGTGAAAGACATGAAGTCCGAGGTGAGAGATTCCATCGAAGAAGCGTGGCGCTCATTCCTTGCGTCTGGAGAGAAACCAAGGGATTGCACATTTTCGTGGGCCCTGAATCTGCAGGACTTCCCTGTTGACATTGGCAAATGGCTATGATTTATCAGGGTTTTATATCAGGAATATCCCGAATTTGGATGTCCCTGGACATCCCCATGGCAATCCCTCAAGTCAGCTTCTATTTGGCCCCCCAAGTTTGAACTCTTCTCGCTGAGGCCAAGAACATCTCCAACATGACCCAGATGCGGGTGGTCGCCGAGCTGGAAGGCCGGTTTTTCGATATTCAAGGGGTGCCTAGATAGCCAAGTCGCTGCTTTTTCAGTCACTGTTGCTGGTTAAAGTGCATGGAAGAAAACAGCAACTGGCGATCCAGGTGCTTTTTGCGTGTTTCCCGCAGGTGTGGAAGCACGGCAGCACAACGCGGAGGGAGCGCGGCTCACGGCGTTCCATGGTTTCCTTGTTGGTTCCCAGCCATCCCCTTAGGCATCCCCTTTAGGCTTTTAGCTGTTTAGTGTTTAGTGAATATTTCCATTTAAGCCACTAAAATTTAAACTTTTGGCGGGGGATCTGAAAACGGACATCCCAGTTTCGTTCGTTGTTTCCATCCCCCCCTCCCTAAAACTTCGCAGAGACTGTTCCAAGGTGATCAAGGACATCGAAGGCAAAGTCATCGAGTTCGGCACTGCAGCAGTGCAAGCGGATACTTGCTTGCATTGACCCCGGATTCAACCCGTCCTATGCCTCAAGTGAAGGATTCCCACTATATAAAAGGAACGCCCCAAACAATCAACCAGGGGTGCATGAATCTTCCAAAACTCATATGTGCGTGTCAGTCCTGGCCTGAAATCGCTCCCAGGAACGAGCTGCAGATGCAGCGGAAGAGGGGGCCGAGAGGTCGAAGAACGCGACCAACCTTCTGAAAGCGAGACAGGCCCATATGAAGTACGAGGTGGACGATTTGAGCTCCTCGCAGCCCGACCGCAATGAGAGTTGAAAAACACCTGCCAAACACATGTGGCTGTGGGCAAAAACATGTACCCAAAATGGCTTGCCCTGGGAAGTAGAAATAAGGACTAAAACCTGCGGTCCCCTGGTGGTTGGGTTTTGACTTATACCCATGTTATTTGGCGGATGAAGGTGACTGACGGTTGCCCCATGCTTTTGCAGACATGCGCTGCCAGCCTTCCCTTTTTGAATATTCCTCCTATTGTGACTCTTGGCCTCTTGATTCACAATTGTGTGAAGAGCCATAGCACTGCTCCTGAAGTTGTTGCTATTGGAGGTTGTTTTGTTGAAATTGGGAAGCTGCCCCCATAGTGGTCTCGCTGCTGAACGGCGTGAGGATGGAGGAGATGGAGAGGGAGCAGAACATCACGCGGAAGGTGGAAAACGTACTGCTGGGCAGAACTGCGAATCTCGATAAGATTGTCTCCCGAATCGACAGCGCTCTCAAGAACTTCAACGGCAGTATCAGCTCTGCTGCGGCTCGCCACAGTTTGGGCCTAGGGGCCTGGGTTCTGGCTCCAGAGGTGTGTCTGCCTCTTCAGCTTCAGCTGTTGGGTGAGGCAAGTAGCAGAATCTGAGGTCCATGAGTCAAAGAAGCCAGCTGCAGGAATCATTTATTGAAAACGATTGGGCAAAGGAATTAGTACTCTCTTGGCATACTCTGTAGTCAGAGGGGGCACACAGTTGTTTGAGACCTTTTTGGGTCTTTCTGCACTGGAGTTTTGCACTGCAACTTGTTGCTTGGCGCTTGGGCGTTTGCCGGCCGATTTTGTGTTTGGCAGTTTTTGCGGCGCCGTGACCTTGAATTTCTTGAATTATACTTTTCCGGACCTGGGAGCCGTTGACAGAGAAGATCCACCTAAGATCTGGCATTGCTGATTTGATTTGCCGTTCCCCAACAAAGGAGAACCAGTTGTTCTCAGAGTCCACTGGCCTTAGGGCGAACAACGTGCAAAAAGCCATTCTTTGCGTCAATGTGGCACCACTACACCCACCCACCCACCCACCCACCCACCCACCCACCCACCCACCCACCCACCCACCCACCCACCCACCCACCCACCCACCCACCCACCCACCCACCCACCCACCCACCCACCCACCCACCCACCCACCCACCCACCCACCCACCCACCCACCCACCCACCCACCCACCCACCCACCCCCGCACGCACGCACGCACGCACGCACGCACGCACGCACGCACGCACGCACGCACGCACGCACGCACGCACGCACGCACGCACCCACCCACCCACCCACGCACCCACGCACCCACGCACCCACGCACCCACGCACCCACGCACCCACGCACCCACGCACCCACGCACCCACGCACCCCCGCACCCACGCACCCACGCACCCACGCACCCACGCACCCACGCACCCACGCACCCACGCACCCACGCACCCACGCACCCACGCACCCACGCACCCACTCACCCACACACCCACACACCCACACACCCACACACCCACACACCCACACACCCACACACCCACACACCCACACACCCACACACCCACACACCCACACACCCACACACCCACACACCCACACACCCACACACCCACACACCCACACACCCACGCACCCACACACCCACGCACCCACGCACCCACGCACCCACGCACCCACGCACCCACGCACCCACGCACCCACGCACCCACGCACCCACGCACCCACGCACCCACGCCCCCACGCACCCACGCAGGCCCCGCCACCGCACACCAACGCCAACACCACACGCACCCTACGCCTACCCACCCATATCCCCACCCACCCACACACCCTCGCACATAACACGCACCCACTCACAACCACACACCCACCCACCCACCCACCCACCCACCCACCCACACCACCCACCCAACCCACCCACCCACACCACCCACCCACCCCCCCACCAGCCCACCACCCACCCCACCCCACCCACCCCCCAAGCACTCAACGCCACCCACGCCACCCAACCCACCACCCACCCACCCACCCTCCCCACCCACAGGCTACGCACGCACGCACGCACGCACGCACGCACGCACGCACGCACGCACGCACGCACGCACGCACGCACGCACGCACGCACGCACGCACGCACGCACGCCCGCACGCACGCACGCACGCACGCACGCACGCCCGCACGCACGCACGCACGCACGCACGCACGCACGCACGCACGCACGCACGCTCGCACGCACGCACGCACGCACGCACGCACGCACGCACGCACGCACGCACGCACGCACGCACGCACGCACGCACGCACGCACGCACGCACGCACGGCACGCACGCACGCACGCACGCACGCACGCACGCACGCACGCACGCACGCACGCACGCACGCACGCACGCACGCACGCACGCACGCACGCACGCACGCACGCACGCACGCACGCACGCACACACGCACACACGCACACACGCGCACCGCACAGAAGCTGCCGCGGAAAATCATTCCTTTCCAAATAGATATTGTTTTTGAGGCTTACTCAGAGTTGCTACTTAGTTTCGTGCAGGTGCAGCACAACATTGTTACAATCCACAACATAAACAATGTCCAAGCGTCCAACCACTTGGAATTAATACCCATTTGGGTGGTTTGTTCTGAGCGCTCCCCTTTTTTGGGTTGTTTGAATTGGAAAGCAAAGGGTGGGGTCCCCAATCTTAAGTCACACTGTGAGTTGCGGTTCGCGGTCAAGAAATCTTGTTAATGCCATATAAGGCCAAACAAGTCCAAATAAGGTCAAGAAATAGGTCCAAACAAGGCGAAATGATATGTTTCCTTTCACATCCCTTCTAAATCAGGGTCCATCCAAAGCCCTAAGGAAACAATAGAATTCAACGGCTGTTCAAGGGATCCAAAACCACCCAT
The DNA here is from genome assembly GCA_963377175.1 of Effrenium voratum. Classification (NCBI taxonomy): domain Eukaryota; class Dinophyceae; order Suessiales; family Symbiodiniaceae; genus Effrenium; species Effrenium voratum. The sequence goes on along the minus strand of CAUJNA010001595.1, from coordinate 39,035 downwards.
CCACCCATCCACCCATCCATCCATCCCTCCCTCCCTCCCCTCCCTCCCCTCCCTCCCCTCCCCTCCCTCCCTCCCTCCCCACCCTCCCCTCCCTCCCCTCCCACCCTCACTCCCTCCCTCGCTCAATCCCCCTCTTCCTCCCTCCCTCAATCCCTCTCGTCCTCCATTCCACAACCCCAAACATGCCATCCATCCCCATCCAAGCAGAGTATATACCAACATGTGATCCATCCATCCATCCATCCAACCATCCATCCATCCATCCATCCATCCATCCATCCATCCATCCATCCATCCATCCATCCATCCATCAATCCATCCATCCATCCATCCATCCATCCATCCATCCATCCATCCATCCATCCATCCATCCATCCATCCATCCATCCATCCATCCATCCTAACCCACAGGAACCTCACCACCCAGATTCACGCGTCCCGATTTCAGGTGGACCAAGCCGCCGGAGCTTCTCGCCTGGCCCGGGAGGCCAAGGAGGAGGCGGACGATGCCCTGGACGACGTGGAGTCTGCCGGGCAGACGCCAGGCAGTCGCAAAACCTGAGTGCCCCGTTTGGGTTCTCTGGCATTTTTCGAGTTTTGGTTCCTTTTTCTTCTTTTTTTTTCTTCTCTCTGGTTTCTTTCCTTTTTTTTGGCTTTGTCCATTTGTTTCTTTTTTCCTTTCCGTTTTTGTTTTACTTTTGGATTGTTGTGGGTTTTTGTTCGCTCGGTTTCGTGAGATGTTGGAGCTTTGACGTTTGGCAACTCATGTTGGTTTCTTTTCAGCATGGTGGTTCGAGTGGTTCGATGTTCGCGTTGTTGGTGTCCGTTGTTGGTAGCTCATGTGAGCTTCGGTCAACATATTCAGCAGTCTATGGTCAATTTTGGAGAAACATTGAGGGACACTAAATTTGTCATACATACACTGATATTCCATGCTTTTACGCCGACTGCATATGTTGAGCGTGTCTCATGTTGGTTTCCTTTGACGTTGGTCCAAGAAGGAATCCCTAGTTTTGTTAAGGTTTTGTTGCCTTTTTGTTTCGCCTAGAAAGAACAGCCGATGTAAGGAATTGCCTCAATCCGGGGAGTTTATGGAGACAATATAACGTTGGTGGCTCCTTTGTGGGATCCGAAAATAGGCTGAATGATTCACTTCAAGTGGCCCGACCTCGGGTTTTGAACCATAAACAGTGAACAAGCCATTGATGGATTTGTCTCAAAGTAGTCTTTTTTGTTCCTTTTGCTTCCTTTTTTCATTTTTACGCCAACCAAGCAACAAGGTAGCTCCGGACCAATTGAGCCGGAGCTTTCGCTAGGTGTAAGGCCACCGATGAATCTCTTCTGTCCAATTCAATACCATGAACGTTGAGTTAGACACATGGTGGTTTGCCTTTTGGTTTCCCTTCAATTTTTCTGCTGCCCGCAAATGGGTACCCCCCAACAAAAGCACCGACCCAACTCCTCGGCCAGGTCCACCGGGCCCTCCAGGCTCGGGCTTCTCCGGAGGCGCGTGAGTGACCGGTCTGGGTGGAGGT
>CAUJNA010001595.1:25000-32500 GCA_963377175.1 Effrenium voratum | reverse complement strand
CATTCTGCACTTGCTCACAAAAGGCAGTTTCTACGCCTCTTGTTTGAAAAACTTCGACTCTTGAGCACTTTTTTTCTATTCCTCGGCCCACATGGCTCCAATGAGCTCGCTTTCGAGATCTTTGTGCATGCTGGCCAGACTTGTGTACACGTGAACGATGATGCGCGTGGACGGGAACGTTAACATTTGGCCAGACTTGTATACACGTGAACGATGATGCGCGTGGACGGGAACGTTAACATTTGGCCTGACTTGTGTACACGTGAACGATGATGCGCGTGGACGGGAACGTTAACATTTGGCCAGACTTGTATACACGTGAACGATGATGCGCGTGGACGGGAACGTTAACATTTGGCCAGACTTGTGTACACGTGAACGATGATGCGCGTGGACGGGACCGTTAACATTTGGCCAGACTTGTGAACACGTGAACGATGTGATTGCGCGTGGACGGGACCGTTACCATTTGGGCCCAGAACTTGTGTAACACGTGAAACGATGAAATGATGCGCGCGGACGGGAACGTTAACATTGGCCAGAACCTTTTGTACACTGAAAACGATGATGCGCGTGGGACGGGAAACGTAAACAATTTGGCCAGACTTGTTAACACGTGAACGATGATGGCGCGGGACGGGAAAACTTAAAACATTTGGCCAGACTTGTGTACACGTAACGATGATGCGCGTGGACGGGAACGTTAAACATTTTGGCCTACTTGTGTACACGTTAAACCTATGATGCGCGAGGACGGGAACGTTAACATTTGGCCAGAACCTTGTATACACGTGAACGGGATGCCCGCTGACGGGAACGTTTACACCTTTGGCCAGAAACTTGTGTACACGTGAACGATGAAAAGCCGAGTGGACGGGAAAGTTAACATTTGGCCAGACTTGTGTACACGTGAACGATGATGCGCGTGGACGGGAACGTTAACATTTGGCCAGACTTGTATACACGTGAACGGTGATGCGCGTGGACGGGAACGTTAACAGTTGGCCAGACTTGTATACACGTGAACGATGATGCGCGTGGACGAAAACGTTAACATTTGGCCAGACTTGTATACACGTGAACGATGATGCGCGTGGACGGGAACGTTAACATTTGGCCAGACTTGTATACACGTGAACGATGATGCGCGTGGACGGGAACGTTAACATTTGGCCAGACTTGTGTACACGTGAACGATGGTGCGCGATGATGCACGTGGATGATGTGAAACACCGGAACAGAAATCGCGTGACAGTTCTACGGCGGCGAAACACGTCACTGGCAACAACAACAACAGCCACCACCACCAGCACCACCACCACAACGATGTTGACGACGACGACGACACCGACACCGACACCGACACCGACACCGACACCGAAGCCGACAAACCGACACCGACACCGACACCGACAACAACAACGTCAACGACAACGACAACCGCAACAACAACAACAACCACAACAGCAACAGGAACAACAGCAACAACAACACCAACAACAACAACCACAACAACCGCACCAACCACAACAAACCACACCAAACCACAACAACAACAACATCACCACCAACACCACCAACACCACCAACACCACCAACACCACCAACACCACCAACACCACCAACGCCACGAACACCACGAACACCACGAACACCACCAACACCACCAACTCCACCAACACCACCAACACCACCAACACCACCAACACCACCAACACCAACACCAACATCAACACCAACACCATCACCATCACCAACACCAACACCAACACCAACACCAACACCAACACCAACACCAACACCAACACCAACACCAACACCAACACCACCACCACCAACACCACGAACACCAACACCAACACCAACACCAACACCAACATTAACACCAACACAGCCACCACCACCACCACACCCACCAACAACAACAACAACAAACACAAAAACAAAAGAAACACAAAATCAAAAACAACAACAAAAGCAAAAACAATTGCAAATGCAAATGCAAATGCAAATGCAAATGCAAATGCAAAAGGCAAAGGCAAAGGCAAAGGCAACTGCAAATGCAAATGCAAATGCAGATGCAAATAATGCAAATGCAGTTGCAATTGCAAATGAAAATGCAAATGCAAATGCGAATGCAAATGCAAACACAGCAACAGCAACAGCAACGGCAACAGCAGCAGCAGCAACAACAACAGCAACAGCAACAGCAACAACAGCAACAGCAACAGCAACAACAACACCAACAACACCAACAGCAACACCAAAACCAACACCAACACCAACACCACCAACAACAACAGCAGCGGCAGCAGTAAGAACAACCAGCAACCAGCAACCAGCGCACAACACGCAACACGCAACACGCAACACGCAACACGCAACACGCAACACGCAACACGCAACGTGCAACACGCAACACGCAACACACAACACGCAACACGCAAACAACAAGAGCAAGAACAAGAACAAGAACAGGAACAAGAAAAGAAAAAGAACAAGAACAAGAAGAAGAAGAACAACAACAACAGCAACAGCAACAGCAAAAGCAAAAGCAAAAGCAAAAACAAGCAACAGCATAAGCAAAAGCAGCAGCAGCAACAACCACAACCACAACCAACAACCAACAACCAACAACCACCAACCAACAACCAACAACCAACAACCAACAACCAACAACAAACAACCAACAACCAACAACCAACAACCAACAACCAACAACCAACAACCAACAACCGACAACCAACAACCAACCAACAACCAACAACCAACAACGAAAGACCAACAACCAACAACCAACAACCAACAACCAAAAAAAAGAAACAAGAAACATGAAACAAGAAACAAGAAACAACAATCAACAAACAACAAACAACAAACAGCAAACAACAAACCACAAACCACAAACCACAAACCACAAACCACAAACCACAAACCACAAACCACAAACCACAAAACCACAAACCACACGCCACAAACCACAAACCACAAACCACAAACCACAAACCACAAACCACAAACCACAAACCACAAACCACAAACCACAAACCGCAAGCCACAAGCCACAAACCACAACCCACAACCCACAACCCACAACCCACAACCCACAACCCACAACCCACAACCCGCAACCCGCAACCCGCAACCCACAACCCACAACCCACAACCGACAACCCACAACCCACAACCCACAACCCACAACCCACAACCCACAACCCACAACCCACCCACAACCCACAACCCACAACCCACAACCCACAACCTACAACCCGCAACCCACAACCCACAACCCACAACCCACAAACCCACAAACCCACAACCCACAGCCCACGACCCACGACCACGACCACGACCACGACCACGACCACGACCACAACCACAACCACAACCACAACCAGAACCACATTCACAATCACAATCACAATCACAATCACAATCGCAATCACAATCACAATCACAACAACAGCAACAGCCGCAAGAACCAGCAACCAGCAATCAGCAACCAGCAACCAGCAACCAGCAACCAGCAACCAACACGCAACGCGCAACACGTAACACGCAACACGCAACAACAACAACGACAACAACAACAACCAGCAACCAGCAACCAGCAACCAGCAACCAGCAACCAGCAACCAGCAACCAGCAACCAGCAACCAGCAACCAGCAGCCAGCATCCAGCAACCAGCGACCAACATGCAACACGCAACACGCAACAACAACAACAACAACAACAACAGCGACAGCAACAACAATAACAACACCACCGCCACCACCACCAGCACCACCACCACCACCAGCACCGCCACCACCACCACCACCACCACCAACCACCACCCACCACCACCACCACCACCGCGCCCACCCCCACCACCACCAACACCCCTAACAACAACAACAACAACAACAACAAGAACAGCAACAACAACAACAACAACAACAGCAACAGCAACAACAACAAGAAAACAACAACGACAACAACAACGACAACGACAACGACAACGACGACAACAACAACACCAACAAAAACAACCACCCCTGTTCAAGTTCCCCTAGACAACAGCCACACCTAGTTCGAGCTAAAGCGAAAGCGAAGCAGCAGTTTGTTTTGACACTCGCGGTTGCTGAAGTGAAGCAAAGGGGGGTCCAACAACCACCACAACCACAAGAGCAACCACACCCACAAGCACAACCGCAATAATAGCAAGAGAAACAAGAAGAACACGAACAAGCGCAAGAGCAGGAACATGAACAAAAAGAGCAAGAAGAAGAACATCAATACGAGCAACAACAACACCAGCAACAGCAGCAACAGCAACAGCAACAACAACAACAACTACAACGACAACTACAACTACAACTACAATTACAACTGCTGCTATTACAACACGACACCAGCACCAACACCAACACCACCACCAACAACAACAAAGCAACAACAACCGCAGCAACAACACCACCAACAACACCACCACCACCCAAACCAACAACAACAACAACAACAACAACAACAACAACAACAACAACAAGCAACAAGCAACAAGCAACAAGCAACAAGCAACAAGCAACAAGCAACAAGCAACAACAACAACAACAACAACAACAACAACAACAACAACAACAACAACAACAAGCAACAACAACAACAACAACAAGCAACAACAAGCAACAACAAGCAACAACAACAACAACAACAACAACAACAACAACAACAACAACAACAACAACAACAACAACAACAACAACAACAACAACAACAACAACAACAACACCAGCAACAGCAACAGCAACAGCAACAGCAACAGCAACAGCAACAACAACAACAACAACAACAACAACAACAACAACAACAACAACAACAACAACAACAACAACAACAAGAACAAGAACAAGAACAAGAAAGAACAAGAACAAGAACAAGAACAAGAACAAGAACAAGAACAAGAACAAGAACAAGAACAAGAACAAGAACAACAACAACAACAACAACAGCAACAGCAAGAGCAACAACAAAATACCGAACCGGCAACGGGAACAGCAACGGCAACGGCAACGGCGACAGCAACGGCAAGGGCAACGGCAACGGTAACGGCAACGGTAGCGGCAACTTTATCCATCATTGCCTTGTTCATCATGATCCGTGAGCATCTGTCATCACCATGCTCACTATGAACGCCTTCATCATCAATTTAGGATTCGGATGTGGCGCTAGGCAGTTGAACAAGGCTGGGGCACTTGAAATGAGGATGAGCATGAGTATGATGATGATGATGATGATGATGATGATGATAACCATGATCGCTGACGATGATAACTATGATCATGATGATCATGATGATGATGATGATGATGATGATGATGAGGATGATGATGATGATGACAAGAGTGTGCTCCTAGTTTTATATGTTCGCTTCTGGCTTTTATATTTAGGATTCGGATGTAACGACAACTGTCAACGACAAGGACAACGACTCCGACATCAACATCAACATCAACATCAAGAGAAACAGCAGCTGGCAGCTGCGGTTTCCTGGTTTTCAAGATTCAAAAATATCCTTTTTTGAGAGTACCCTTTGGGGGTTTTCGTTTAATTGGAAGTCACAGCCAAATAACAAACATTTGGGGTACCCCTATCTTGAGACAAACCCCTATCCCGATTTGCCAGGCTACACTCGCTCAAGCTACAGCAGCTATGCGGCGCCGGGGCCCCCGGGGCCGCCTGGCCCCCCGGGCCCCCCTGGCGATGGCAGCCAGGCGGGGAGAGAGGAAGTTTTTATTTGCGAAGCTGCCATTCTGCATGCAAGGTCTTTCTTCACTGAAGCAGCACATAACCACGTAGCCGCTGAGCGGCCCATTTGGGCCATGGTCAAAACACAAAGGGCCACTTGTTGTCAGTGGTGATAGTCAGCACGAGAACTCTGATGATTACCAAGGTTTTTCTGTTTCATCTAGAATCACGAATCAACAGCAAGCAGCTTGAAATGTGTTGGGCCCGCGTCTCCCACAATGGTGACTTCTTTTTGAGTGTGTTCTGCGACCCTCCCCGAATTTGGGATTCCCTCCTTCCTCTTTTAAGTTCATTCTCGGATCTTCCCTCAATTTGGCTGTGAATGTTTGAAAGGACACCACCTCAACAATGGTGGGTGGAAAATCTTCATGTTTACACCACCTCCTTCCAACCATATCTCCCATGCTTTCAGCTAATCAGGGGAACCATCACGTGACACGAGGCAAGAAACCCACTTGGATCCGTGTGTTTTTAAGGAACCCCCCAACGTGGCTTCGGTTTTCCCTTTGACTTCCCTTTACAAACGACACAATTTGGGCACCCTCAACAAAGACGCACCTACGCACCTACGGAACGGTGCTCAAACTCTTCCGCTCGAACTCTTGCAGAAAAAGGGGAGCTTCAAAGCAACGAGGAGGTTTTTTTCGGGGCTCCATCAAAGTGGCCCATCTTCCCTTGGGTTTCCCCTTCAAAGGACCACTTTCGTGCGTGCCGCTTTGAAGAAACGTGTAGGCGCCTGCCCCGGGCCCTCCTGGGCCACCGGGCGCTATGTCCTCGCCCTCGCCACCCACGCCGGTCATTGTGACGGCCGCTGGGTGAGAGAGACGAAAGCTCGTACTCCGCGATTGCTTGTTTGCCTATTTGTTTGTTTGTATGTCTGTTTGATTGAGTGATTGTTTGATTGTTTGCATGCTTCTATGTTTGCTTGATTGTTTGATTGTTTGATTGCTGTCCTTTTTGTTTGTTTGTTTGTTTGTTTGTTTGTTTGTTTGTTTGTTTGTTGGATTGTTTGTTTGGTTGATTGATTGCTTGTTTGTTTGTTTGTTTGTTTGTTTGTTTGTTTGTTTGTTTGATTGATAGTTTGTTTGTTTGATGGTTTGTTTGGTCGATTCATTGCTTGTTGTTTGTTTGATTGATAGTTTGATTGTTTGATTGGTTGTTTGGTTGATTGATTGATTGTTTCATTGCTTGCTTGCTTGTTTGTTTGTTTGTTTGTTTGCTTGTTTGTTTAATTAATTGATAGCTTGTTTTGTTTGATTGATAGTTGTTTGTTGGATTGACTGCTTGTTTGTTTGTTTGTTTGTTTGTTTGTTTGTTTGTTTGTTTGTTGTTTGATTGCGTGTTTGTTTGTCTGTTTGATTGGTAGATTGTTTGTTTCTTTGATTGTTTGTTTGGTTGATTGTTTGTTTGCTTTTTTGTTTGTCTGATTGTTTGATTGTTTAATTGCTTTGTTCTTTGTTGGCTTGTTTGTTTGTTTGTTTGATTGTTTGTTTGTTTGTTTGTTTGGTTGTGTGTTTGTTTGTTTGTTTGTTTGTTTGTTTGATTGTTTGTGTGCTTGTTTGTTTGTTTGTCTGATTGTTTGTTTGTTTGTTTGTTTGTTTGTTTGTTTGTTTCTTGGTTTGATTGTTTGTTTGTTTGTTTGTTTGGTTGATTGCTTGTGTGGTTGATTGATTGCTTGTTTGTTTGTTTGATTGATAGTTTGTTTGTTTGTT
>CAUJNA010001595.1:0-20000 GCA_963377175.1 Effrenium voratum | reverse complement strand
TTTGTTTGATTGCTTGTTTGTGTGTTTGTTTGTTTGTGTGTTTGTTTGTTTGTTTGTTTGTTTGTTTGTTTGTTTGTTCGGTTGGTTGGTTGGGTTGGCTTTTTGCTTGGTTGGTTATTTGTTTGCTTAGTTTCCTTCTGGTTAGCTAGTTTGTTTGTTGGTTTGGCTGGTTGGATGTTTTTGTTGATTGTGTGTTTGTTTGATTGTTTGTTTGTTTGTTTGTTTGTTCGTTGGTTTGTTGGTTGGTTTGTTTGGTTGTTTGTTTGTCTGTTTGTTTGGTTGGTTGTTTGTTTGTTTGTTTGTTTGTTAGTTCGTTGGTTTGTTGGTTGGTTTGTGTTAAAACCCTCTAGGCCCCGTGCCGAAATTGGGTAGCTGTTCTGAGGTCCTTGTTGGTGTTGCTTCCCAAGTTCCATTGATCGCCATTTGGCTCAAGGCTCAAGACACAATTGAGGTTCAAGATCTGATGTGTGTGACTGCACACCTACGTGATCGGCATTAAGAGCAAAACAACTGCTTGCGCTGCATTCGTCAGGACCACTGTTGTAACTATCATTCCTTCTTCCTTACAACGTTTACACGGGTTCGGCTATAACGGCATCGTCCGTGTGCATAGCGTCCCACGGGACGTCACCTTGCCGTCTCTTGACAGGTTATCAAGTTACAACTGGAACTGGAGAGCGGTTTATTGGGGTAAGGGACATAAGGAACGATAAAATAACAGTACATGGAGTCTTCGGCGGCCAAGTACTGCACTTTTGGGGAACAGCAGATCAGAGGATCAATGATTGAGGTCTACTGCGGTGATGGATATTGATTGAGTTCACAGGATGAACTGGGAGCGGGAGTTGCGCTGAGAATTTCATATTCTACTCCACAGACACAGAAAGAGATCGATGTTCATCAGGAGTCGAAGAAAAGAGAATCCACACCGAGAAGATCATCATCTTCGCCTGCGACACCACGGACGTCGCAGAAGGGCGTGAGATCGACATCGAAGGGTGGGAGGTCAAAATCACCCACCAGTGCAGATTTTCGCGCCGTGATCAAAGAGAAGAATAAGATGGAGGTGGAGATCGGGGAAAATCAGAAGACACTTGATGAAATGTCGGCAGCAATGGCGAATCTTAACCAAGAAGACTATGGAAGCACCATCCGGATCCAGGGGCTGGAAAGACGATGCGAGATTGCCAGCAAGCAGTCGGGACATCTAGTGAGTCACCACCAACACCACATGGCTGAGGCATGGCGCAAGTTTGAGGAAGAAGCCAAACAGATGCGCAAGGTGGAAATGAACGCATTTCAGTACGGGGAGAAGAAAGACATGGAGTCGAATATTATAATGCAACAGATGAGGCAAGCTGAAGGAACTATCATGGAGCAGAAGCGGGAGATTGCATTGATGAAATCCTACATGGCAAGCGAGAAGTCGGCCGCGCAGGAATCAGCTATACTTGCAAATCAGATACACCGTGAGGCTTCACAACAGATATCAGCTTATCAGCAACAGATCAGAGGCATAGAATCTTCTACATCTATCGAGAAGTTCAACGAGGAGGAGATGGTCCAAAGTCTGAAATCACAGTTGGAGCATGCACTCGTCAAGCGCCCCGAGACGTACTCTTTGGAGGACTCCAGGGAGCAGTTGATGACGAGGCTGAATGACGTTACGATATTTGCGGAACAGGAATCGAAGAGAGCAGATTGCTTGCTTCGCGAAAAGGAAGAGATCGTCAAACAGTATGAGTCCGACGTGTCGATGAAGGACCAGATGATTGCTGTCGAAGGTGGTCATCGTCAGGATGCGATCTTGGAGTTAGCCCAGGTCAAAGAAGAGAAACAAGAGGAACGGTGCACGATGGACGAGAAGTCGAAGGAGGCTGAGTACTGGAGGTTGACGGCTAAGGGAATGTACGATGAGTACCTCGAGGAGATGCATGAGCTTCAGGGACAACTGAAGGAAAGAGAGGCGACGCTCAAGCAAGAAGAGAGTTTTGTACGCCAACTCGATGCTGACAACGAGGAATTACGTGCACACAAGAAGCTGGAGATGCAGGAAGCCTCCAGCGGCAAAGATGGACATCGTGAACGAGCAGTAGTGAAACGCGCTGAGGGAGGAACCCAGGCTAATTCAAATAGGATAGACAAGAAGGTGGCTGGGTCAGTCCCGTCATCGTCTTCAAATCAAATCCCTAATTCGTCGCTGATGCCAGGTTCGATCCTCTTTCCGACTTTCGGTGATCCAATGATCGATGTACACCTATCCCAGATGCAAGGGGTTGTTGGGCATGTCCCACAATCTACTACTACGACTGGTGGTGGTGATGGGGGGGGAAACAACGGTACTACGCCCCCATTGGATTACGGTGGATTCCCGCCCAATGGGAATGGGCAGGGAGCGGGTCGACGTCAGTTGGGCCTCGCTGGTGGCGGAGGAGGACCTCCGGATGATCCACCCGATGATGAGGATGAGGATGACGACGACGAAGGAGATGAGGAAGACGAGGAAGAAGAAGAGGAAGAAGACAATCGGACACGGAGGAGACGAAGGAGATCGAGAGATAACCGAGAGATCAAGAATGATCGACCGAGAATCTCGAGGAAAGAGGCCGAGAGAGTATCTATTTCGGCCTGGCCAAAGATCCATCAACTTGACACCTGGAAGATGCAACTGCTGATGAATGTTCTGAGCGCATGTGCGGATCCAGATACCGACGCGTGGACGAAATGGCTGGAGCAGGCTCTTGGGTTGAACCCAGACCTGGATTTGCTTAGCGATTCAGGTGGCGACAGATTTGCTACGATAGATATTAAGATGGCCATGGGCATGCAGAACATGCTGAAACAAGCCCCTGACGAAGCCAAGGACGTATACCTCGATGCTACACGACACTCTGAACTACGACATCAACAAGGGGTGATCGTGAAGGGACGAGAGTTGGTGGCATTAGTTATGCAATCATTCAGAACTTCCGATAGGACGGATCTTGTCTACCACATCGAGCATCTATTCAACCTTGATTTTCCTGGCGACAAGAACTTGGTCATGTTCAGGAACAAATGGTACGATTTGCTGCTGAAGATGAGGAGCGAGGACAGACCCAGTAAGCTGGCTCTCAGAGACATCCTGTACAGGAAGGTCAAAGGGAGCAAGAAGATGGAGTTCGGCCTCAATGCCTACCATAGACTACCGGACAAGCATCCTCAGAAGACGTATGAATTCTTATTGGCGTTGATCGACTATCAGATCAAGGCAGATCGGGAAGACCTGATGCTCGACATGAAGGAGAAAATGGTCACCGTCGATGTGAAGTCTGGCGGGTAAAGGATGCGGTTAAGAAATGGCAAACCCCCCCCCCCCCCCCCCCCCCCCCCCCCCCCCCCCCCCCCCCCCCCCCCCCCCCCCCCCCCCCCCCCCCCCCCCCCCCCCCCCCCCCCCCCCCCCCCCCCCCCCCCCCCCCCACCCCCCCCCTGGGGAACCAGGGTGGCAAGGGCAGAAAGGGGAAACCCGGTGGACCTGATGCCGCTCCTGTGCTCCCAAAAGCCAAGGCAAAGGGCCACGCTGGCAAGAACGGCAAGTCCGACGGTGCCAGCGACAGAGGCAAGAGTCCGGGCGGGAGCAAGGATAACCCCTGCTGGTACCACTTCAAATCGGCGAAGGGGTGCGTGAAAGGGAATGAATGCACTTTTTCCCACAGCAAGAAGACGGAGCACAAGTTGGAGAGTATGTCCAAAGGGAAAGGAAAGGGCAAGTCCAAGTCCAGATCATCGTCACCAAAGAGAGATGATGGAGCATGCTTCGCGTTTCAGAAGGGGAAGTGCGATAGGGGAAGCGCTTGCAAGTATAGGCATGAGCTCATCAAGAACAATTCAGCTCCAGCAACGTCAAATGACAAGGCGCAAGCCAAGTCGAAGGCTGACGCCAAAGCCGCAGCGCCTGCCATTGCGAGGAGGGCCATCGCAATGCCCGCGATAGTCCTGAAGCAATCGGCTCCTGCAGGGAAGGTAAGCTTCAAGAAGGACGTTGATAAGGTCGAACCGGACGAAGCCGAGACTGTCTACCACGAGCACGATGACGACGCGATGAGCGAATCATCGAGATGGTCTGGCGAGTCCGAGATCCCCGAGAAAATGGTGTGGTTCAAGGAAGTGCTCGACGTCGACGAGAATGGGGAGATCACGAGAAGGCAATGGGAACGAAAAGGAGAATGGTACGGTTATGAGGACAATGAGAATGAGCCTTATCAGTACGTGTACGTCGACGAGAAGAAGTTCAAAAGCAGTGATCATCGTGAATCATCAGCCTACCAAGTCCAACGATCATTGATACGTGCGAAGATACTGAGAGAAGTGGTGGATGATGTATATAAGAAGCACTACTTCCCGGTGACCAAGGAGAGCAGCATAATGTTCGAGTATGATCGGAACAAGGACGAGATCAAGGAATCGGCTGTCGACTGGAAGAAGCAGCATGGTATGCCGAAGAACGTTTTCGCCATGTCAACGTGCATCAGCAAACGGGTGAAATGGTTGATGGATACCGGATGTGGTCATGATCTCATTGGAAGAGCCAAGGCGAAGAGCCTGGGTGTCGACATCGTGAAAGATGACGACGAGATCGTGTTCCAGACCGCGAATGGTTCCACTTCCACATCTGATGTGGCCAAGATAGTCGTGGACGAGTTGGACGAGACTGTCGAGCCGCATGTATTGGATGAGACACCCACGGTATTGTCAGTGGGGAGGAGAAGCATGAAGATGGGTTATGCATTTCACTGGATGCCTGGTAAACTACCTTTCATGGTTACGCCAAAGCAGGGATTCGTGCACTTGCAGGTCAAGGACGACTTCCCGTACCTAGTGAGTGATGGTAAACTTCGGAGTAACAGGCATCGCCCTACGATAGACGACCTCAAGGAGCACTTTTCGGAAGTATTGGCGATGGTAACGAACGACGAGGCCGATCAGGGAGGTGACGATGAGAACGACGTCACACCCGCCGCTGTCGGTGAGTCCGCAGAGGCCGAGGGCGAACACCACGACGGAGCATTCGACTTCGGGCCACCCGGAGGAGCCGGTCCGGTACGTCCGCCTCCCGTGGCTGAGGAAATACCTGTAGATGTTGGGTCAGTCCCGCATCGACATGGTGATGCCGAAGCTCACGAGGACGAGGTTGATGAAGATGATCCAGATGCCGGAATCGAAGTAGACGTGTACGAAGGATCATCAATAAAGAGGAAAGTGGGGGTCCTCAAGAAGGACGCCAATTCCATAGCTCATTTGCTTACACACAGATACCGAAATCCCTTCTGCGAATCATGCGTCAAGGCAAAGATGAGACACTTCAGATCACGAACGGGAGCATTCAAAAGAGAAGTGAAGACGTTCGGTGACCTGGTGACGTTCGATTTTGTGACGGCATCAGGAGATCATGAAGTGGAAGGTAGGTATGCGCTCATCATCCGGGACATATATACCGGAATTATCATGGCTTATCCCACCGCGAGAAGAGACACTGACTCAGTCGTCAGGGCCATCAAGCACTTCTGCGGGAGGAGGAAATCAAGCAGGTATATTCGGATGACGGCCCGGAACTGATCAATGCGTGCGTGGAGCTGAAGCTGAACCACGACCTATCGCTGCCTGGACGGCCGCAGAACAATTCCCTTGCAGAAAGAACAAATCAATTCATCATTGACCAGACTTCGGCTTGCCTAGTACATGCCGGTCTACCCACGTGTTATTGGGTGCAAGCCATCACCACTCTGTGCCATCTCATGAACATCGAAGAGGTGAACGGATCGAGTGCATGGATGAGGCTGCATGGCGAGGAGTTCAAGGGCGAGAAGATACCCTTTGGCGCGCTAGTGGACTTCAAGCCGAGTGAAGCACGAGGGGGAAAGAGGGAGAAGTTCGAGCCGAGAGGGGAAACTGGTATATTTGCTGGTTATGTGTTGAGCACTGGCATGCATTGGGCAAACAAGTATCGTGCTTGGGCACTTACTGCATTTGCGGGTGCAGAGCTGAACATCAAGAAGGCAAAGGTTCCACCTCGGCTGAGAATGCCACATCAGACGGAGAGGATGATTCTGAAATCTCCTCTGACATTCCCAATACAACCGAAGTACAAGGTTGCCAACGAGACTTTGGAAGGAATAGAGATGTCTATCGATGCAATCGGTCTGGATGCACGTGACCGCCTGATCGAGGATGAGGACTACGAGCCTGAATTGCTGCAGAGTGACGAGAAGCGACTGCTTGACGATGAAGTCGACCAGATCGCTGGTCTACTGCTCGACGATGGCCCGGAGGTAATCGCCGGAGATCGGGGGGATCATGCAGGAGAAGAAGATGCTAGACCGAGCTCCTCAAAAGGGAAAGGGGATGGACACTCTAAGGGCGATGAGAAGGTTGCGAAGTCCGACCTTCCACACGTGTCAGTTGGACTACCTGGGGATGGCATCACGTACGTCAACGACGATGGCAAGGAGGTTAAAATCGACAAGGCCGGAAGACCGTATCCTGTCGGGAAGGATGGATTCTGGCTAATGAAGACTTCGAGACCTCCGGAGTTCACTCCTGAAGAATGGAAGATGATGAGTAAATATTACACCAAGGAAGAGAAGGCCGAAGTGAAGGGCGGTGGCAAAAGGAAAGAGGAAGATCCCAAGAGTAAAGAGTCTGATATTTCCGCGCCGGCAGAGGCACGGACATTACAGATGCCGGTGGTAAGAGAATTCGAGCGATGCTTCGGAACCGCTGGGGTGGGGTAGAATGGCAGTACAATTGGGGATTGCGGAAGAACATATCAAAGATCAAGAACCCAATGGATGGGAAGCACTTGGCTGAGCTTGAATGGGTCAGGATTTTTGTTAATCCTGTCGACGGGGTGGTTGTTCTCATGGATTCCAAACAGTCCCAAGACGTCATGAGACGAAACGTTCAGCTTGAGAAAGAATTTGAGTGTATGGTGGTAATTTATGCCTGGAAGTTCAAGTCTGAGGAGCGATCAAAGTCGACTCCAAACTGGACGAAGGCGGTTGCATCAGTCATGGAGAGTCATAAAGACGAAGCTGAGACAGCATCGGGGACGGATCCATCGGTCGACGAATCGACGGACCTCACCTGGTATGAATGGGAGGAGTCTGCTGAGATAGTTTCTGGTAAAGTGCCACTCGCAATGCCTGCGATAGGCGAGGACGGTGAAGCCAAAAAGTACCCATCGATGCCGTGCGTGACTTCTGAGCGAATACAGCACAGAGAGAAGGCTGTGAAAGTTGTACGATTCTTCGACGCTTTAGTATACAGGCCGGTAGGCCGGAAAGAGATGTTGACCAACCCTGATGCATTGGCATCAATGAAGAAAGAGTGGTCGGGATTAATCGACCAGGGGGTCTTCGATCATGGCGCGGTGCGTGAATATGACGCTGTAGCCAGAGAAGCAAAAGCGAAGGGGGAGGAAATACACATGGCTCGCGCACATGGCATTTGCGTTGAAAAGCACTCACAGTTGCCTGTTGGTGATCCTAAGAGGAAGTTCAAGGGTAGAGGCGTGTTGCTGGGGAACCAAGTGAAGAACCAAAGCTTTGAGGATGCGATGTTTCAAGATTTGGGGAACTCCCCTGCTTCATTTGAAGCCTCGCGTTGGGCGGATTTTCTGGGTTGTCATGATGGCTGGGATGTGCAGATGGCCGACGCTGTTCAGGCGTATATACAGGCCACATTGAGGGGCACGCCGTGTTGGATTGAATTGCCACCGGAGGCCGTGCCAAGTGAATGCAAATGGGATAAGTACAGAAGACCAGTCGTCCCGTTGAGGAAGGCGTTGTACGGACACCCAGATGCGGGAACATTTTGGGAGCAGCACTGCGATGAGTCGGTGCGTGCCGTTGGTTTTGAGCCCATCGGCGAAGAATGGCCTTCAGTGTACATTCATGAAAAGCTCCAGCTTGTTCTGGTTGTGTATGTCGACGACTTCAAAATGGCAGGGCCGCAGAAGAACCTTGCCCAAGGGTGGAGCATGTTGCGTACACGTTTGAAGATTGAGCCCGAGACTGGACTTGACATGTAACTTGGTTGCAATCAAAGCAAGGGAAACGTCACTCTCGGGAACGGACACCGAGTAACAACGGTGACCTATGACATGGAACAGTTCCTACGTTCCTGTGTCGACCGCTATCTTGAAGTGGCGGGCGACGTGAAGTTGAATAAGGTTGTCACCCCTGAGTTGCATTAAGAAACAAAGAATCACGTCTCACGGAAGCCTGCCAGAGAGGGGCCGTCAGTCGTGTGCAATTGGTGTAACAATCTTGTGCCCACCGACGGTTCTGCCGCAGTGCCGGACCAACGGGGAGGGACTCCTGAGTTGGCCATGAAGGAGCCCGTGCGTGGACACCTTGCTCCGCATGCCGCTAGCGTACTAATGAAGTTGCTGTACGGTGCGCGGATTGCTCGCTTCGATTTGTTGCGGCAAGTGAATCGCCTGGCACGGAATGTGCACAGGTGGACTGACTCCATCATTTGATGTGCTATGTACATCATACGAAACATTGGCGCATGGTCGGTTGGGTCGGAGACTCCATGGATGATGTGCGCTTGGCCTTGTATGCGGACGCAGACTTTGCAGGATGTGTCGACTCGCTACGTTCCACCTCCGATGGACACTTGAATATACAAGGGCCTAATACTCGGTTTCCGTTGTCTGGCAGCTCAAAAAGACAGGGTTGTGTGAGTCACTCAACTCCTGAGGCCGAAATAGTTGCGGCCGATGTTGCCATGAGAACCATGGGTATACCCGCCCTGAAGTTGTTGCAGCGGATTCTCAAGAAGTCACCGAACTTTGTGTTCTATGACGATAACAAGGCTATGATCGGTGTCGTGCGATCGGGGAGAAACCCCACGATGCGCCACCTTGAGAGAAGCCATGGTGTTTGCATTTCGTGGATGCATGAGATGTTCACACGTGATTACATGTACTTGGCGTATGAGGTCACCGTCAGGATGGCGGCCGATATTTACACCAAGGCGTTCAATGATGGGCGCAAATGGAAACATGCATGTTTGCAGATTGGTCTACTTGACCCGAGCTTGCTGTCAGACCCGGATACCCTCAAGGCGCTCACACCCACGTGTGATCCCATAAAGGGGACCATGCAGACCGCTTCGGGGACAGTTGACGGAGTTCCAACATTTCCGTACACACACATTCCGATCATGCCCCCGGACCTATGGTGGTCTGGATTAACATCCAAAGAGGGATTGCATGAGCATGAAGGACATGATCCGGTTGTTGTTGCAAAGGGACCCAGATTGATGCGTGTGAAACCTCCACTCGCGGTTATGACACCGTTTGGGAGCAAGTGGCTTCGTTCCAGTTGGTTTCTGAAGAATGGGTCATGGCTCAAAGTTGAGGATAGAGTTGACCCGGGGCTACAATGTGTGCGAATTGATGGTTGGGTTGAACGCGCAGTTTGGCAGTTTCATCCCGTACCGGTCGCTGCACCGGCGCGGGAAAGGTCTCCACGGCCACGACCAATTCACGTCGGGTCCGGGGATGTTGACATGCAGTCCGTGCTGGCCGCATTTGTTGAAGAACTGTCGAACGAGCGCAAAGAGTTGAAGTGTGTTAACGACCTTGCTTTGGAAACGTTGCTCCGATTGAAATTGCTCATGCGTTGTCTGCATATCAATCACGAGCAGCTTGTCCCTGGTCGTTGTTTTGTTCCGTATCGCATTGCGGTGATGCACAAGCCACAGTTAGCGCCGGGTATTGAACTCGCGATGGTCAAACACGACGGTGGTGTGCTTCGCGCTCCTGTTCATGTCTCGCTTCCTGGTATGAGAACTCGCACAGTCGTCACTCTTTACAGTGTTGACTTGGCTCGGCCTATCGTGCTGATGGCATGTTCCGAATGACGTAACTGGTTCACTGCTCTTGCCCGCCATGACGGGCCGCAGGTTGTCACCATAACTCTGGTTGATGACTTACTGAGCGAGTACGGGGGGAGAATCGCCAGACATGTGCTTACCAAACCTTCCGATTTGTTGTTCTTCGCCGGGCCTTGCACGGGGGATCATCATGGGCACGCCTCAACAAGACTCGCGGAATTGACACCGCAGAGAAAATCGAGGCCAAACAAAGAGAATTTTGGAGATTGTTTGAACGGTTCGTTGAAATTAAACGGCATGCCATGACAAAACGAGCTGCGATCTTGTTTGAGTTGCCTGGAAGCTGTGATTATTGGAAAGATGAGAGACTGCGTGAGGTCGTGCATGATGGGACTAGTCACGAGTTTGATGGGTGTCGCTATGGCTTGAAACAAAGATATGCAAAGAAACCCATGCCAATCAAGAAACCATGGAGAGTTGTATCATGGAAATTTGAACTTGGTGGCTCGTTGTCTAAGAAATGCAATGGAAACCATGAGCATGGACCTTGTGCTGGTCGTGAAACCAAAGAAACCCAGTTGTACACGTCAATAATTGTGGGTGTGATCCTTCGCCGTTTTCGTGCTCGAGCAAGGTGCCAACTCGCTCTTGCTTGCATTACGCGAAGGAGATCGCGGAAGCACCAAGCTACTGCGAGCGAAATCTGCACCACCCCAACTGCACAACCGAGGTGCTGGGTCAGTCCCGAACCTCTGGTGCATACGGGGAGCTGGGTCAGTCCCGAACCCCAAGCTTCAAGGAGGAGCTGGACGAGTTCGTCACCTCAATCTGAAGCTGGGATCGCATTGGGACAATTCCGTGGCTTCATTTGCAGCTGCTTATTTTGGATTTTCCTGGGTCTGGAGAATATCATCAAGATGACTGCCAATCCGAATGTCGTCAATACGAATGAGTTCTTCTGCGTGCCTGTTGGGAAATCTAGGCAAGCAGCAATCTTCTTGGGAAATTTGGTGAAGAACGCCATCGAGGAAGGCAAGAGGATACCCAAGAGGATGGAGATGAGCAGCGACCTGGGTATGTGCGTGAAGTGGATCGAGGACATAATTTATGCATACTCTGCGTACTACTCTGCCAAGGGCCGCGGGATGATGAAAGGTGAAGGGCAGTCTATGAGGGTTGCCTTAGAGTTCATCAGCAAAGTTTTCGGACAGCTTTCTGCCGACGAATGTATGCTTGGATGGAGGGAATTCTGCAGCAGGGGAAAGAAGATCGTGTCGGCGCTGAACCAACTTTGCGGTGAGGCAACGATGCTAGCGAAGAACCCCGAGTTGCTCGACGTAACCAAGTATTGCATAGAAGGGGCGGATATGTTGAGATCAATCGCGAACATCTGGGATCTCGCATTGGGCGTGGACAACGATGAACGGTCGTTCAAAGCAGCGTTCCACCAGGACACCCCGGTTGGGGAGGTGTACAAAGAATTCATCAGCGACGAGTCATCTAGGGCATCGTCATCGAGAAGGTGGAGGAGCTCCGAGGAGTTCCAGACGACTGCAGAGTTTGAGAGGCACGACCGGAGAATCGCAAGATACAGGGATCGAAACTGGGGAAAAGTGTTCACGTTGAGCGTGATCAAGGCTCCCAAGATCGACTCCTACGGTCGTGGCTCCAAGGACGACTACCAGAAGAATTGGGACCTTGGGTTGGTCTACCAGAATGAGCTGCAGGCATCGATGAAGAACCTCGCATATGCACTGAGGAGGGATGAGAATGCCAGCCAGAACAACCTATTGCGCTGGATGATCTGTGGGTCAACCCCCAGTGACATCTCTGACGCGTGCATCGGAGCGGTCAATTCGCTCATGTGCGTCTCTTTCATCATGAGGAGATTGCAGCCATTGCTCGGTGAGAAGGACTCCAAAGATCAGTCGTATACAGCTTATTTCCGTCCAGACAAAAGGGAGCTGAACGATCTCTACCGGGAGATTGAGTACGCCAGGGATTTCCTATGGTGCATCGATATGATCTATGAGTCGAAGCTGCCTGCGATGAACATCAACTCCATCAGTTTGGCACCGCACGCGGCTGACAGGGCCGCTGAGAACCAAGATCGGCGCAAGTGGGTAAGCTGGATGAAGGAGATCGAGAAGAAGGCCGAGAAGGACGTCATGATCGAATTCTTCCAGAATAAATACTGCACGATTCATGAAATCGAGAGGGAACTGGAGAAGTACCCCGAGGATTTCGTGGTTGGGGAAGAGCCGACATGGTGGGTGATGGGCTCATCGAAGACGGAGCCGCCACGGAAGACGGAGCGACAGCAGAAGTCGGCATCAAGCTCCGGACAAAGGAGTCAAACCGCTGGTGGGTCAGTCCCCCAGCCGGGAGCTCCAAGTGGGGGGTCGCAAGCCAGCGATGCTGTCAAGATCGACAACGAGATCATCGACTCCATTTTCCGAATGAACTCTGGCGGTGACGACGACAGATGGGTAATTATCAACCCAACTGCTGGACACGATACCTACACTTCATTCGAAGGGGGTACCACTTTGGGCGGCGCGACTGTCAATGTGAAATTCAACATAGACAACAATACGGGGTACCCAATCATACAAACTGTATTTGGGCCGTGTCTTGCAGAAGGCAAGAACGCAACATATTGGGAGTGTATGCTGAGATGCCTGACCTCTTCGCTATTGCACTTCGAGGAGAAGACCAGCGCGGAGAAGATCAATCTTTCCTATGTTGGGAAGGGAAATGCGGCATGGCTACAGCTGTATGCTTTCTTGTGTGCCCAAACAGGATGCTTGATTACTGGACGCCTTCCGGGCGCCAAAGCCATCAACGCGTTGATTCAGGCGGAGAAGAACCCGGACAACGCACCTGGACAGTTGAACCGGATTATCAATAGGCAGAAGAGGAGCCCCATTGGCGAGGCGACGATTCGCGACATGATGATCCACAAGAAGAGCTTCTTGGTCCTGGATTGGCCCCTGAGGGCCGTCAACTCGAAAGGGAACACGAAGACCTTCCAGATGATGGTCAACGAACAGGGATGGACAAACATCGAGGAGAGATCATACTATGGGTCGAGTGAGCAAGTCTCCTCACCCAACGACACGTTGTATATCATCTCCCGATTGCAGAAGCTGGATAAGCTCATCGCTGAACGGCGGAGGCGAGACATGGATGACTCACCAATGTCGGTGCACATCTGGATGTCGCTATATGATTGGGTGTGCATGAGAGGATGCGGATGGCAGGTGACCGCCAACCCCATCATCGACTCCCTGCATAAGGCGATATCTGACCTCGTCAACACATGCAAGGGCCTGGTCGTGGTGTGCGTGAATCGCGATGTTGCTTTCCATGGTGGAAGAGGGGACTTGGGGACGATCGCAAACAAGGTTAGCGAGATCTGCAAGGCGGCAGGCGCGCTGGTGACCGAGAACGATCGCCTGTGGCGCGTGGTCCATGCGCTCACAGGAAAGAACTACAAGATCCCTGGGAGCTCGAACTTGCAACACTTCCTCCTGAAACGACTGCTGATTGAGAATTCCATCGATGCGGTCGCACCAAGCAACGCGTTTGTGTGTGAGCTGGAGGGGACGTGCATAAACGAGCCCGACCTTCGATTCAACATCCCGAAGAACATGGAGGAATCGATGGTGAAATTCGAGTACAAGCCGACCTTCACTGCACAGTCGAAGAGGAAGCAAGAGCAACAAGATGAAGGACACGGCGAGCAGGATGCTTTTGGGAAAGCCGATGCCGGTGATCAACGTCTTCGATGGTATACGGTCACGGAGCTCAGCAAGTTTATCTGCGAACTTTGCGCTAAAGAGATGCAGTTGAGCAAGTCGAAGGTGCTCGGACCGAAGTCGAAGTACAATCCCTCTTCTTGCGTGAACTGTTGCGCGAACTGGAACGCGGACACGAACGGTATTGCAATGTATATCGAGGGGAAGAAAATGTACACGCGCCTCTTCGCGGAATGCGTGGTGGCAATCCCCGACCTTCAAAACCTCATGGTGGACGTCAACAATATCCAGGCCATGATCACGATCATACGGGAGCTCGTGTATTCAAGGCTGAAGAAGGAGCTTTCTCACGTGGGATTCGTGAGCAGGACTGTGGATCAAGCAGCGCAGTTCTACAACAACGGTCACGGGAAGCAATTGTGCGCATCCCGGGATGTGATCGTGTGCAAGAATTCCGAGGGAGTCGAGGAGAGGATGTCCATCTTCTTGATAGGCAAGGATCTTGGCAATGTGGCATATTCGTCCTGGATCAAGAGTGTGCTCGACCAAGGAACGATGTATGAACTCCTGGGACAAACCACGAACGAGGAATCCTTGGGAGACGTCGTCGAGATGGTGTTGGGATTCTTTGAGGTGATGTCGTACTTCCAGCACGAACTGCCACTGTGGAAGGATGCATGGAAGATCAAGAGGGAGTTCGAGCAGTCAATAGTGCGACACCTCGCTGGGAACGTGACCCACACGACGGGCCAGAACAGAAAGCGGAACAGACCGTCCGCACAGCTCGGCGTGCCCACGAAGGAGGTGCTTGACATCATGAACAAGGTCAAGCCCAGACATCCACGATCCCTGATCACCGAGCCCTCTGCACAAGGTTCCAAGAGAAAGGCCACGGAGGGCGGAGATGAGGGTCTTGGTCAAGCACCAGACCCGAGTCGAAGTTCTCAAGCCAATACTGAGAAGGAAGACAAGAAGCAGCGAGTGATCGACGGGCGGAGAGCGGCACTAGGATTCCTGGAGTCAATGGAGAAGTGCATGGGAGATATGGGGATCTGTAAGAAGTGCGCGAACCTGGCCCACGACGGCGACTGCAAGGACATTGAGGAGGCTGCTGGAAATGAGAAGGCGATGAAGGTGCTCCGTGAGCTACTCAGCAGTGACCCTGTTTCATCTGATGAAGACATGGGGGATACGGAGGAACCGTCCTCATCAACGTCCAAGGAAAGAAAGAAAGGGGGACAAGCAGGGAAAGAAACAATTGAGATGTACAGCTACACTATTAATTTGGTGGAGATGGCTGACACGGCTGAGGGAGGAGAGCTACAATGTGGTGGCGTCGACCTCACCTACAACCCGTGCGGGGACAACAGGACATTCAAGAAGACGCTTGAGATGGGATGCGACACCATCCCGTGCTACATCCCGAAGTATGGCGATGTGAGTGATGTGCACTTGCCATGGGCGTATGCGTCCATCGTTGACCCCAGATACTTTCCCAGAGGTGCAATCCTTGAGCAGGTGGACGTGATGCAACTTGGCAAGAGTGTCAACTTCTGCATTGCTCCTTTCGACGGTGCTCCACTATGCAGGATTGGTGATGATCGCTCGGTATTTACTACAAGGGACCAAGCAAACCAGCTATCTCACGACCTATGCAGAGTCCTTCGGCACAAGATCGGCAATTGCCGAGGAAGTGCTTTCAGGTGCGACGAGGGTGGATGGGTCGACATTGATGCTGTCATTGACGACCGGAACAACGACATATTCCCACCATACACCACGAGAGCGAAACGATACATGGGCATCATGGAGGTGATCAAGTGACAGGAATCCGGAAGCAAGAAATCGAGATTCCAGGTTCTGGCAGCAAGATTTCCGAGCATCATGAACCCGAACGACACGAGGGCAGCCAGGGAGGAAATGACCAAGGCTGGCGTGGATCGGGACGACATCGACAGGATGTTCAACAGATGCGTTGGATGGTACAGACCTTGGTGCATCCGAGTCACAACCGGTCACAGTGATTTTGGATTCATGAGCTCATCCGCACTGGCGAATAGGTATTCCGCAAGAATGGGTGATACTCTCGGAGGAGCATTCCATGTGACGTCTGTGGAAAACCTGCCAAGCATCGTACGCTGTGGGCTAGTCCCCGGCGGAATCGATGGCGGTAACAGGCTAGCACTGCACTTCGGGGCATTTGCTCCGTGGGATGAGATGAACGTGGCGACGAAGACAACGCTACGGAACGTGAGGAGAGGGGATCCGATTGCGATCCTCTATATTCCCAGTGCAACCCTCGCGCGGTATGGGGCTGGAGTCGCGGCTAATGGGACTTTCATGGTCTTTGACGTGATCCCGTTCTATGAGGTCAAGTCCATTTGGATTGGCAAAAGCAACGGAGGGAAGCGCCTGGAGTACGCTGAAATCAAGAGGGCGTACTCGAAGTGTGTGGAGAACGAGATCTGCCCTGGCTTTGTCAACTCTTCCCAAGAGTCGGCTGCGATGTTCCTTCAGAACGTCGCAAAGATCAGCGAGAGGATGCCGGAGACTGAGACAGGTGCCGATAATCTGCACTACATCGTTGACATGGTTAATCGTGCTTGCGAACTCTATCGAAACAACAAGATGGAAGAGTTCGACGCACAGGTCAACGAGGTCCGGGACGAAGTCAGCAAAGTCGTCATCCTGAATGATGAGACATGGGAAGGACTGAGGTGCCGGATATGTCCATCATGTGCGACCGCGATCCCCACCTGCTTCTGCTTATGCCTGGAGTGCGAGGCACAAATGATCTCCATCGGAAGATACTACATTCACATCAATTCCGATGACGAGGAGGACAACCAAAACCCCAACGTCTCTGGAGATGCCAGGCGTGCACAGGAAGAAGCTAACCACGATGCGGCAGCACAGGAGGATGAGGACGAAGCGGAGGAAGTTCCGGGAGAAGATGACGACATGGACACGCAAGGATATACATCCGGCTATGCGTCAGAAGAAGAAGACGGCGGTTGGCATTACCGCGACAACGATCTGACGTCACGGGACATTATAAGTTCCCAACGGATGGCGATCTGCCTTGACGAGCCGCGTGAGGCTCAGTACATGGCAGGATTTATCGCACTCCAGATGTCCAAGATGTGGGGGATGTTTGAAGGTGGTGAGGAGAGAACGATGAATGCCGGACTCGAAGGGAATCCGGGCTGCCCTTATCACAATGATTTCAAGAGGTACCCCAACATCACTGAGCATGATCAGGAAGGTATACTTTTGCCATCAACAATAACGAAGATTTCTCAATCGGAGGATGTTCGGACAAGAGCCTTCCGATCGGTTGAGGAGCGTGACGAATATATTCGTATGATGGTGAACAAATACGAGGGACTATACACATTCTACAAGCTGTGGATTGCAGCAAGAATCCTCGATGTCACCAAGGAAGAAATGAAGCTCCTGGTCAAGGACCGAGTGCACCCGGTGGGTGATATTATTTTCAGAAGTTTTGCACTAGCTTTCAACTGTAAGTATATATCATTCGTGAGGGATGGCCTAAACCTTGGCAAGAATGGTTACACTGTCAACGTGAGCGCCATCATCTCGGCCATCGACCCGAACAAATGCGACACACCCCTGCTGGATTGGTGCCTTCGGAAAGGGCACTGGTTGCCAGAGGACTACAACAAGAAGTGTGTCCGGGCACGAGAAGCCCAGAAGAACTTGGACGAGGAGTTCCGTCGACGCACTCACAGACTGTCCATTGGGGACCGGTATGCGTAGTGAAGATGTTGATTGCGGCACGATGTGGGTTAGTCCCCATCTGTTGCTTGCGTCTCATCAACACCATTGCGACGGAACGACTCTACATTATGATATGATTTCATATATCCAAGTTGAATGGATGTGTACATGGTTACATACTCCGACGACTATGACGCTCTGGATATTCATGGATGGAACTATTACCTTATAGATGATATCTTTTCATTATTTATGCATTGTCCATGGTATCTGGAATGGCTATGATTTGCATTGATTACTCACCGATGTTTCTTTGCCGGAGATATGCAGACCGATCACAAGCGGGCGCGCATGGTGGACATTTGTGGCCAACCCATTTATGGATGACAGCTGCGCGATGCGCAAATGCGGCAGCTGGAATGTTCACTGGCGGTCAAGTGAAGTGGCCACAGTGTATTATATACACCTGCATATGGATGTGTGCTTCGATTGGAGGATGAATGTTTCACTTTTCGTACAATCGAACCCGGCATGTTTCACAGCGAATGAACGGTGTAGTGATAGCAAGTAAAAGAATGCCCGACACGATTTCGTAGTTGAAGCCGTGGCCAGTGGAACGTTTTGTGGTGTTTGGACCGCATGATGAACAATGCGACCCAAATGGGGGATGTTAAAACCCTCTAGGCCCCGTGCCGAAATTGGGTAGCTGTTCTGAGGTCCTTGTTGGTGTTGCTTCCCAAGTTCCATTGATTGCCATTTGGCTCAAGACACAATTGAGGTTCAAGATCCGATGTGTGACTGCGCACATACGTGACGGGCATTAAGAGCAAATCAACTGCTTGCGCTGCATTCGTCAGGACCACTGTCGTAACTATCATTCCTTCTTCCTTACAACGTTTACACGGGTTCGGCTATAACGGCATCGTCCGTATACACCTTTCTACGTGGTTGGTATTGAAGCTTGAGGGTTCGGTGCATAGCGTCCCACGGGACGTCACCTTGCCGTCTCTTGACAGTTTGTTTGGTTGTTTGTTTGTTTGTCTGTTTGTTTGGTTGTTTGTTTCTTGTTTGTTTGTTTGTTTGTTTGTTTCTTTTTTTGCTCAGTTGGTTGATAGTTAGTTAGTTAGTTAGTTAGTTAGTTAGTTAGTTAGGTAGGTAGTTAGGTAGTTAGGTAGTTAGGTAGTTAGGTAGTTAGGTAGTTAGGTAGTTAGGTAGTTAGGTAGTTCGTTGTTTTGTTTGGTTGTTTGTTTGTATGTTTGTTTGTTTGTTTGTTTGGTTGTTTGTTTGTTTGTTTGCTTGCTTGTTTGTTGGATTGTTTGTTGGATTGTCAGGTTGCTTGTTTGGCTGTTTGTTTGTTTGTTTGTTTGTTTGTTTGCTTGCTTGCTTGTTTGTTTGTTTGATTGTTTGTTGGTTGGTTTGTTGGATGGTGAGGTTGCTTGCTTTTTGTTTGTTTGTTTGCTTGTTCGTGGGTGTTTGTTTTTTCTCTTCGGGTTGTTTGTTTGTTTGTTTGCTTCTTTGCTTTGGTTTTTGTTAGCTAGTTGGCTAAGTCGTTACTTGGTTACCTACTTAGTTAGTTAGTGACTTAGTCAGTTCGCTTTTCTGTCTGTCTGCCGTGCTGCTTGTTTGCCTGCCTTCCTGCCTGCCTGTGTTCCCGTCCGTCTGTCTGTCGGTTTGTTTGCTTTTTTTCTTTGTGTTTGTTTGTCTGTGTTTGTTTGTTTGTTTGTTTGTTTGTATGTTTGTTTGTTTGTTTGTTTGTTTGTCTGGCTATGTGTTTGTTTGGTGGTTTGCTTGCTTGCGTGCGTGCATGCTGTCGTATTTCTTTGTTTGTTTGCATTCCATTTTTGTTTGTTAGTTTATTTGTTTGTTTGTTTGTCATTGTTTGTTTGCCTTGCTTTGAGTTAGTTAGTTAGCTTGTTTGTTAGCTTGTTAGTTAGTTAGTTAGTTAGTTAGTTAGTTAGTTAGTTAGTCTGCCTGTTTGTCTGTCTGTCTCTCTCTCTCTCTCTTTCTGTCTGTCTGTCTTTCTCTCTGTTAGTTTCTTTGCTTTTTTGCTTGTTTGTTTCTTGCTTGCTTGCTCGCGTGCGTGCGTGTGTGCGTGCGTTTATGGTTCTTTGTTTGTTTTTTCTTGAATGCTTTTTCGCTTGCTTGCTTGCTTGCTTGCTTGCTTGTTCGTTTGTTTGTTCCCGAAAGCATGGCGAAGGGTTCTTCCGCTGGGTTCACTTGAGTTGTTCTCATGAGAGTCATTACACGGTGTCATTGCAAGGAATCATCATCATGAAAGTCATTGCAAGGAGTCATTGCAAGGAGTCATTGCAAGGAGTCATTGCAAGGAGTCATTGCAAGGAGTCATTGCAAGGAGTCATTGCAAAGAGTCATTGCAAGGAGTCATTGCAAGGAGTCATTGCAAGGAGTCATTGCAAGGAGTCATTGCAAGGAGACATGGCAAGGAGTCATTGCAAGGAGTCATTGCAAGGAGTCATTGCAAGGAGTCATTGCAAGGAGTCATTGCAAGGAGTCATTGCAAGGAGTCATTGCAAGGAGTCATTGCACGGAGTCATTGCAAGGAGTCATTGCAAGGAGGCATTGCAAGGAGTCATTGCAAGGAGTCATTGCAAG
>CAUJNA010001594.1:0-66513 GCA_963377175.1 Effrenium voratum | reverse complement strand
CAATAATTCAATGAGGATACTTAATAATTAAACATTTTTCAACATTTGGATATTCCGAAGTTGCGCGTGGTGCTCCTTGTAGGATTTTATCTTCAATATATAAAACGCTATACTTACATTATAATTATAACATATAAGGGCATAAATGTTATTATTATAGTATGATTATAAACATTTAAAAATCGGGGCTGTATTTCATTTTGCATTCGTGTTTAATTTTTATTGTAATGGCATATAGTTCTTGATAATTTTTGACTCGACTGAAGCCAGCCTTTCTAAATAATTCTTTGATGTTTAACTCTGTTGTTGATTGTCCATTATAATACTGTAAATGAAAAAACATAAATACGTTTCATTAAATTATATCTTTGTTTAGACATTTTAGGAAAACTACTTTTATCTGGAAATTTACATTGTATAACAACTAGCCAGTTTTTTATATTTGCATTGTTCAAGAATTCGACATTATGATTTTGTACATATTCAATTTCACGGATTGGTTCCTCTCTTCTTTGACAGAAAATACATTTATAAGTAAATTTGTAAATATGATTTAATATATTATTTGGTAAATTTATGTGTCCAATGTCTCTATATCTGTTATGATTTAAGTAGTTTTTAAATTTACAAGCATCACATTTATTTTTGAGTTCTTGTTTAGTGTCATTTACTAAAACAATATCTAATAATGTATTAATAATTTCTTCTTGCTCTTTCTCTGTAAATTCAACCATTTCTATTATAATATATAGTGTTTATTTCCTTAAATACTTTTTTACAAGAAATAAAATTAAATATTGAAATATAATTATAACATATAATATTTTACATATTATTATAGTACGATTATAATTTCAGTTCAGGATAACTATTTAATTGATATATCTTACCTCTTTCATACATCATTTTAAAAATAATATTAATATCTATCACCATAGTTTTAACATTAAACTGTTCATTTTCAATATATGATTTTATGATTTTTTTTTACATCAATCCCCCATCCTTGACAAATCAATGCCCATAATATGTAGTCAATAATTTCATACTTGTTCTTACTGATTTCAAGAAATGCTTTAACATAATCATAAGGTGGTATTTCATACACAGTTAAAAATATCAAAATGTCATCTTCAACATTTCTTTCATTAAACCTTTTAATGTCCAAATTATATTCGATTGCTTCTTGGATCTCCATTTTCTACATGTTCTACATATATGTTCTTTACCCAAAGAATAATCAATAATAATATTACCTATTCCATTAGGTAAATTCAATTTATATAATTCCATGTTTTTTTTTGAAGTGGCAACAGTCGTAGCATTTCTTATTTATATAATTATTGATTTCGGTTTCTACCATTTCTATTATAATATATATATATATAGTTTTTATTTCTTTAAATACATTTTTTTTCAAGAAATATTAAAATTGTTATTTAAATTATTATCGTTTACAGCTACAATTGCACCTAACACAGTAAGGAATAATATTATTCAGTTCGTGCGACAACTCGTTTGATTTACGTTGCGCTGTCAGATTTGTCATTATATTACCGTTTTTAATATCCATAGAAAAACCGTATCCGCAGTAATTACATTGGTTAGTGATATTATTTAAAAACCATTGCGCATTTACATAACCTTCTTTAGGTATTGTTCTTTTGGCTTTCCTGTCTTGTTCTTTGTAATTTAATATTTTCCTTTCAAAATAACTCATAATACATTTTTGAATAAATACATCATCAATATCTTTCGTATATTTATAAAATTTGACATTGTTTAAATCTCTACACCTTGTAATTGCAGTCCATATCCATTCTAATGGTTATAATCAAAAATTGTTATGGTATCATCAATGCTACTGCCTTGGGCAGAATGACAAGTCGAGCAATATGCAAATATAAAATTACTTCTTATTTTATCAACTGGCAAAGACTGTAGAATTTCAGTTTTAACATTCTTTAAAGTAAAAGTTCCATCGCTTCCAATATGAACAGTTTTATATTTAAAATTTACATTAAACACTGATGTTGTAGTTGTTGTATATTCGCGACAAATTAAAAACTCTCCTACTTCATATTCATCCTTTTATTTTCTAATTTTCTAATTTCATTTGATACATTTTTACAAGTTGTATTTAAGAATGCTATGTTGTTGATAGATTTGCTTATGTCAGTTGTATATTCAAAGTATTTTTCAATAACTTTCATAATAGGTAATTTATTTTCAAAAATATCAATTTTAATATGTCTTAATTTATATTTATCTTCCTGTGTGTTAAGTCGCTTACATTATTTTAACAAAATATTGTATTCAAGAATGTTATCTATAATATTATCAGTATACAATTCATAGTCTCGAGTATTTGTGATCTCTTGAACTTTTTTTTTAATTCCTTGGTGTCTCCTGTTGCTATTATAATTTTGTTGTGCTTATTCTGTTCTACAAATTGTTTTATTATCCAATATATGTTTAAATTACTAAAATAAACTTCGTCAAATACTATGACATCAAATTCTGTAAAATCAAATGGTTCTAATTTAGCATCTCCATAATTAATACCGAAACAAATATTTATTGTCATTGCTTCGCCTTCGAATGCCTGTAATAGTTTATTAGTAGGATAAATAAAAATTACATTATAATTTTTATCAACCATTTTTTGACATATATATGATTTTCCTGTGCCCGGCAGTGCTCCACGAACCATAGTAGGATTATGTTGTTCAATAACTTCTATAATGTTATCAGTGTCATATTCATCTACAATATCAATAGTTTTACTTTCATAAACTGGTATTTGTATTAATTCGTTTTGTGAAACTTCATAATCTACAGTAGGAAATTTAATAGATTCGTCATTTGAAACTCGCCAACCTCCTATTTCATTATTAAAGATTAAAAGCTCTCTTGCTTTTGTTATATCCGATCGCTGTATTGTAAACGCATCTGTTTTGACACTGAACACATTAATGCCATTTTGATATAATTTAGAATAATCTTGATACATTCTAAAATTATGGTATTGAAGCAGTAGCTCTTTTACATACCTAAAACCATTCCTTAAGCGTGATGTGTCCTTTAAATTAAGTATATAATATGACGCCTGTTCTTCTTCTGCTGTATATTGTTCTTCATCTACTGTAATTTGTTCTGTCGTGAAATGTGTTAATTTATGTATTTTACCTCCATACTCTGCCTGATAGTTTAAAGCTTCCTTAAGATTTTTAAACACTGTGCTTTTCTGATCAGTTGCTCCCCCTTTTTCTAAAAGTCCATAATTAACATTCGCGATCAGTTTTTTAATACATTTATTTTCTTCATTGTCTTCGCTAATGTAATGTTTGTGTTCCAAAGTTCATTAACAATATTTTTTATGTTCAACTTTGTGAATAAATGAAGGTTGTTTAAAGTATAAAATATTAATTCGTTCTCTTGTCATGTTATCTAGTTGTTTCAAAAATACACTATATATTAAGCATTTTTTATTTTTTTAATAGCATTCTTCCTGTCCGTTTTAGTATAGTAGTTTTCTTTTCTATATAATATAACGTTAAGTCGTGTAGGTCATAAATATCAGTTGTATCATCAAACGTTCGCCATATGTCGAATTGATTGAATACTGGTATTTCTGATATAGTAATAAACGCATGAGTAAATGCTTTTGATATATCAATTTCGATTTCATGTTTGATATCGCCCCTATCGCACAATAAGCCAGATGGAACAACTGTTCTGGCTTCGTCTAAAATTTGAATATCAATGTCATTATAAAACAATTTATGAGATAAGTTAAACAATGACATATTAAAATTAAACATTGCCTTATTCATATTGTTATAGTAGTTTCATCACATACTGCAATACATCCATCTGCAGAAGTTTTATTAAGTTTTGTGTTTCTTATTATATATATTGTTTTGTTAAATTTTATTTTTTATTTCTGATATAATACCAGCCTGAAATCTAATTCTTGGTTCGTAGCCACTACGAACTAAATTGAAAAATAATTAAGATAACTTATTGTCTTCGGATACTAAATATACCTCTTTTGTTTTTTCATCAACTTCGATACTTAGTATATCGTCAATATTTCTTATCATTTTATAAAGCGG
The DNA here is from genome assembly GCA_963377175.1 of Effrenium voratum. Taxonomy (NCBI): domain Eukaryota; class Dinophyceae; order Suessiales; family Symbiodiniaceae; genus Effrenium; species Effrenium voratum. The sequence continues at coordinate 62,395 of CAUJNA010001594.1, read as the reverse complement.
TGGTTCTTCTCTTTCATTAATATAGTAGTCAGTGGAAGCTTTGACAGTTGGTATCTTGGTTATTAATTGTTTGTGCTGAATGATTTTTAAGTCGTGATTTAGTGCGTAAATATGACTGTTTTTGACCATTGCATAAAATGGTTTGATGTGCCTACTATTTATATCGGGATCGCATTTGTAAATTAATTTATTGCAACAATCATAAATTCTGCACGGAATTTTAAACTGTTTAAATACAGCCTCCATCTCCTGAATAGTTGCTCCCGTTTCGCCAAAGTTATCTCTACCTATAATTTCAATTACTTTCTGCCTAGTTAGTCTATTACGGGTTTTTTCATTCATAATTGTATCACTGTAAAAATCAGTTAATGCATTAATCCAGCATTCGTTTTCAATATAATTGCCCTTGCTAATTGCCTTCTGTATGGTGTCTTCGCTCATCCTTAAAGGTGTATGTATATACCTATTAAGAATTGAAACATTAGTAGCATCCCTTAAATTTTCTGTAAGAATGTCAAACTTTTCGCCGCTTTTAATTACAATATCTACTGATAATATTTTAATACATTCTATATCGTTATAAAATTGCGTCATATAATCATAATCGTCTTTAAAATATTTGTCTCTTTGTAATAGTTTTAGTGTATCAACAAACTCATCGTTTATTGTATCACCTCTTAGTCTATATTCTGTATTGGGGTCGCCTATCATTTTAAATATTCTTTTACCTATGATATCTTTAGAAAATGCAGTGGCCTTAATTGTAGCAGTAAAATTATCGTATTGTTTCGGAAAAAATGAATGTTGTCTGTGTTTGAATGCTGGTTTTGACCTTATGATTTTTGAGTCTTTGTGCCTTGATAGGTATAACATAAATTGAACAAAATATTTATTTTTCCCCTTCCTTGCTCTTGGTCCTGGGTCGTTATCTATCTTCAATTTCCCTCCCGTCTCCTTCTTTGTCGTTGCTTCTGCCATTCTTTGGTTCAAGGGTTTATTTTCCTTGAATTTCTTCATATTATCCTTGTATTTTTGATATGTTTTATCATAAACTTTTGTGTCAGTAGAAGTTACACCTTTGATTAAATTTTCAGCTGTTGTAACATTTGAAGTCTTCCTCTCGGTATATAAATTAATTACTCTATCTATTTTTTTAATCTCTGAATGTTTTGCTGTCCGTGATGACTTCCGCCTTAGCACTGTTAAATATCCAATGTTTCGTTCCAAAGCTTTGGACATAATTATGCTATATATATATATTATAAACATATATGTATTTAACTATTTTTTTACAATAATGTTTTTTTTTTTTTACAAAAACTATATATTTTTAAACTTTCAATAATTTAAATCTTAAGAATGGTCGTGTATTATGTTCCAAATAAAAATAAGTTTGTCCTAACTTTTCTTCAATCCTTTCAACTTTATATTTTGTAGGTAACCAATTGCTACTCATTTCTTTTTCAGTTATTGCTTTCTTTCTGTAAATCTTCACTTCGTCACCTATGTTAATTTCAGGATATTTACGGGTTCTAGTTTGCCATTTTCATTTTTACTTTATAATTGTTTTTCTCTTTCAGTGCTTCATTTGGTGTCATTCCTATACTTGAATGTTCCATTTTATTATTGTAAGTTAGTAATATTTCAAAATTATAATCTATCCATTGTATATTTTCCTTTCCTTCTTTTTCATCTTTTTCAACCCTTTTATATAACATATCTTTGTAGGTGCGTATAAAACGTTCCGCAAAATTAGGGTGTCCTCTTGTTCTGTATAGTTCTATTCCTTCATCTTTGAAGTAATCTTCAACGGTTTTATTATATAAACTGCCTTCCTCGTCGCTATAAATCCCTTCTGGCTTGCCTTTCATTTTATGTAATCCTTCCATTACTCCAGCTAATATGTCAGGCGGTTGTTTTGATTTAATAGGTATTACTGTAGACGAGTATCTGGTAAATATATCAATTAAAACCATCCCTACTTTAAATTGTTGATTGGGTATGTCATTAATAAAAAAAAAAATCTAATTGAAATTCAAAGTATGGATGTGGAGCGATAAATGAATTCCTGCCTCGTAGTTGCTTTTCTTGTTCTACGTTTTTCCAGAAAAACTCTTCTATGTCCTTCATTGGTATACTTTGGTCTTTCTTTTTGCTGTCCCTTAGAGTGGTTGCTTTGCTTCCATATCCTGACTTATCATAATATATTTTACTAATTATATCATTTTTATTAATATTTGCCATATTAATAAAAGTGATATTTTAATAGTTTATTCATTCAACGCTTATTATTTTATATGATTGTTCCTTGTATTTTCTTGGCTTTGTATTCTGTAAATCTTCTGGTTTGTTTTCATAATCAATATCTTTTAAATTAATTTCTCCGTTTTCTGCTATCTTGTCTAACTTCTTTCTCCTATTATATCTGATAGCACTTGCTCTCTTGGTTTCCATAAAGTCTTTTTCTACTCGTCTCTTTTGATAATACAATCTACTATATAGTGCCAGTTGTTCCTTAATTTGTTCCAATGTCATATCTTCAGGTATAATACTCATTATATTATATATTATATTATATTATATTATATATTTCTTTAAATACATTTTACAATATTTTTAAACTAAATATGTTTTTATTTTTGAAGTTTAATATCACTTATCGCATAAATATTATTTAGACTTGTCTTTTTTATTTTTCTTTTTAAAGACTTCGTTCTCCAAATATTCTACGCGATGGAATAGTTTTGATAAAGCATCCCAACTAATACAAGCCATACGATCATAGCACATAATTAAGTATTCTCCTGTATCATTTACAATATTATATTTAGGATTTGTGTATTGTTGAACATCTTGAGCAATCCATCCTAATTCAGTCTTTTTAGTTTTTTTTTTTTTTTAAACAAATGTTTTAATCTTATTTTATTTTATTTTTTTACCATATTTATAGTATCATCTTCTACATCTTCTATATTATCTTTCAGTCTCTTATCACTACTTAAATTAAATCCATTGAATGATGAAAATTGTGTATCGTCCAATTGTAAATATTTAGTGCCATCAAATCAATAGTTGTTGATGCTTCTAATCTTAAAACAGCATCACTATTTAAATGTCTCAAATTGATTTTATGAGCAATTCCAAAAGTCAAGTCACCGTCAATAGTCCAGTCGCCTCGTAATTCGCTATTACTTCCACTATTCAAAATAATTTTATTGTCAGCATATGTTGCAGATAATCCAACAACCAAATTAATAGAGTTTGAAGTGTTGCTATTCCTGATTATTAAATCATTTGTATCGAGATACATTTCAGCATTATCAATTATTAGTTTTGATGTGTTGCCAAATTGAACATTGCCACTCGGTGAATTTTGTAATAATAAAGTATTTCCTGATACAGACTGAACTTGGTTGACTTCAACTTTCTTACCAGAAACCATCGTTAAATCGCCATTTGTATATACATCACCTAATACATCAACTGGTTTATTGAATATGGTTTGTGATACCGCGCCGTCGCACATAAAATATTGATTAGAAGAATTACTAACATCGCCAACACTAACAGCAACAAAATTATTATGTGCCGTATATAAACCTTCTGTAGCATCTGGTGTATATCTTCGTATTGAACCATTGTTAGCAAAGTTTAAATATGAACCATTGTTAAGACTTATTGCGTTGTCAGTTCCTACAAACTGAACAGCACTGGTAAATCTCGCTTGTCCGGCACAGTTTAAAACATAACCAGAAACACCAACAGCACCTAAACCAAACCTATCCTTAACCCAGACACGACCAACATTAGCATCTCCTATTTGAGTTTCCCATTGACCTCCTGAACTACTCATCCACAGTCTGCCATCTCTATTAATATTAAATTCTCTGTTAAACATTACGAATTGAATGTGTAATCCATTACTTGGCGCCCTATAATTATTACAAAATAAAGTATTACCAGTAACCATTGTAATAGAGTCATGAAATGTAACCGGACCCGATACTGATTGATTGCTTAAATCTAGTTTATCTAATTTTTGCAAATCCATTGATATTAAACTATTGATAGTATTTGAATTTTGAGTTATTAATAAATCTTGTGTCGTGTTGTCTGATATGATTGAGGCAAATGTATTACTGTATTCAGTATTTGTATTGAATAAATTAGTATCATTTGTATATAATGTTGATACATCTGCTTGAATAGTTGTTTTTTTCGGCTGTAGTCCAAGAAGCACCCGCTCCTGCTTGTAAATCTGCTATATCTGTTAAAATCGTTGATATTGTGTTTCCGTGTCCTGTTATGTTGAAAGGTTTGTGTTATTAATTGAAGAATGTTATTGTGTTTTGAGAGACTATTAGTATTGACTAATATTGTATACTGAAGTTAATGATGTTATTGATTAAAAAAGTTAAACCACTAATTAAAAAAGTATTAGACTAATATTATTAGCATTTGTGTCAAGTTTAATTGTATTTGCTGATATAGTCGGTAGTATTGAAGTTATGGTTAATCCGTGTGCTGTTATATTATTAAGGTTGCTTGTAATTGTTGTGTTTTGATTTACTTGTTCGTCAAACATTGTTGTTGATGTAGTCAATTATCACGATGACATTTATGGCCCAGAGGTACATGAGGTAGGTCCCCATGTAGTCAGTTGCATGTTGTACATTCAAGTGATTGCCAAAGCATGATTCAATCACTGCTTTGGCTCAAGTGCTGAAAACAGCGCGTTGCACCGCGCTAGCCCCAAGGTCAAGGGAAAGGTCGCAGTCACGGAGGGGTTCGTTCCTTTTAAGGTCCCGGGTTCCCCCGTTGTTGACAAAACTGTGTTTCCCTCTCCTTTGAGTGGTTATCAGCCGTAACGCTTTTCGGGTAAACAAACCCTTTCGTGACTGCGACCTGTTGGTCGCACATGGAAGTCGGCCCTCACCGCGGCACACGCGGTGGGAAAGGGCCGCGTGCCCGATTGTACAACACTCTGCAACAGATCGTCGTCGACGAGTACAAGCGGCAGAACAGACGATTCCGGTGGGTCAGGTTTGCGGACGCCTCGAAGCAACAGGTCGAGGCGCTCTTCTCCTGGCGTGAGTCACTGGATAGTTGGCACCTGTGGAATTTTGACCAAGAAGCCTTTGACGTGATCCAGGCCGCGGACAACGCTTATCAGCAGCGTCTCGCATTGGTTGAAACCACAGGAGTGGTCTTGCCGCAAGGTGTGCCATCTCAGGATCAAGCCGCAGCCTCAGGCGCGGCGGGAGCATCGAGCAGTGCAGCGGACTGGCTTCGTCCTCCGACGCCTCCATCAGCTTCCTCCTGGTTGCAAGATTCGCGCACTCCTTTGCCTCGCATTCGGCCATCTGCAGAGGAAAGACAAGCCGCAAAGTCAACTCTTCGCGGGGTATACGCTAAAGCTGCGGAAACGCGGCGGGAGAGCAGCAGGGAACGGTCAACACAAAGATCGAGGTCCCCATCGCCACGAAGGTCGAGGTCTCCATCAACATCACCGAGACGAGGACCAACTGCTGCTGCCCCTGTGGAACAAAGGGCTCATAGTGTTGAACCCGCGCTTGCGCGGGAGGGAAGGCCATCCAGGACTTCCCTAGCCACTCGGCCCATCGTTTTGGCTCCACAGAATAGCATCTACCCTGTGACTAGGTTTGACGAACACGGCACCTGGGTATTGGTGCGGGAGGCATCACAACCACGTGAAGCGGCTCCTCATCGGCGAGCGCAACGGACGTCTGGGCAGCTTCGCCAAGCCGATCCTTACCTCCTCGCTGACGAGACGTGGAGGGACCCGCCAAGGAGGTCCTCCACGAGCTCACGCTCACGGTCTCCTGACCGTCGCCCGGCGCCCGCGGAGCACTTCCGCCTCGACGCCTACAGCTCGGACGAGGAACCACCGCAAGACGCGGAGTCCATCAGGACGGGCAGGGCTGCATACGTGCCTCGGCGCGTTTACGAGGCGCCGACTCACTCCGAGCCCATCGCGCTTCACAGCCGAAGAATCGGGGCAGTTCAACCGCCGCCCCCAAAGGCCGCACCCAAGGTCATCTTCGGCAGCAAGCCTCCGTTGCCCAAGGAGATCCCCAAGGCAGTTTCTCCAGCGCCGGCAAAGGCAGACATCCCGAGGAAGTCACCGCCAAGGGCCAGATCTCCGGTTCGGACTCAGAGTGCATTCGGGTACAAGGCACCTCCGCGAGGCTTGAACAAGGCCGAACCCAGAAGCAAATCGAGCTCAAACCCGCCACAATTCGGGTACATCGTCAAGCCGCCACCTCCGCAGGTCGCTCAAGCAGCTGCTGCTAGCGCTGCAACTCCCGAAGCTGGCTCGCGATTCCGCTCGCCACCAAGGAGGGCACCGCCTGCGCCCCCGCCGCCACCACCTCCGCCTGGAAGGCCGGTGCCGCCCAAGGAGCTTGTTGTTGCTCTTGACTGGCACGGAGTTCTTGACGTTGGGCAGCAGGGACCCCACCTCAACCCGGAAGTGATCCGACATCTCGTTCAGTTTGCAGCGGACTACGCACCTATAAATTTTATAGTGCTATCCTTCGTGGGCAGGGCTGCAAGCGAGTATCGCCGCCGCGAATTTCAGGTCGCCCTGGAGCACGCGCGGACAACATCTGGACTCACTTTTTCTGCGATAAAAATCGTTCACGAACGGTTGGGAAGGGGAGGCAAAGCAGACGCCCTGCAAGGGCTGGGCGTACACGCCCTTATTGACGATACAGCATCGATTGTCCGTGAAGCTCAAAAGACAGGCATCGCGGCGTTCCGCAACTTTCCGCACTTCGGTCCGGGAGGTTTTGCCAACGCACTTGAGAACCTCGGTGAGTTCATTGAATCCCGGAACAGACAATTTATTCCGGCGGCGAGGGGCCTGCATCCATCGCAGTACCTCGAGGAGCTCCACCGATCTGCATCTCAGCTGCCCGCCAGCCGGGTACTTCGATAGCCATTGCTGCAAGCCGTTAAAACCGTCGCTTTGCGCGGTACAGCTTTTGCAGTTACAAGCCTTCGATTTGCAGACAAATTCTCAATACAGCTTGGCAACATCCCTCGATAAAGCACCATAGTGCGGCAGTGCGGATCAATCAATCTACAAGTACAATTACAAATACAGAATTCATCAGGTGCAAAGCAGCAGGGCGTATTTTCTTGAGTGGCTCACTTGAGCGTTTCGCAACGTATTTTCTTGAGTGGCTCACTTGAGCGTGTCGCAATCAGCTGCCAATCCAGGGATATCTCCTCGTAGCACCTTTTGACACGCTGCTCAAAGCGCGTGGAGCTAGCTTCGTGTGAGTGCAAAAGTTGCATTGCTGTGTCATGGCTTCAACGGGCTTATCACCGCCATCAGAACCCCGTTCAAGGTCAACCCCAAATAGGGATTCTGAACCGGATGACCCTGACCTAGCCATGGTTCCTGCAGTTATGTCCACAGTTCGCACATCCACACCTCAACGAGCAGCCCAAACACGACCATCATCACCCCCGAGTGGTCCGATCGTGTCAGAACCGACATCATCCGAAGCTTCCCCAGCCATTCAGTTTCCTTCACAGGGATCGCAATTACCTGACCCGATGACTAACGTACCCGCTGCGGCATTTATAGCTGGAGCTGCGGTGCAGCAAGCTCATCGAGCATCCGACCTCGCTGCTCAGGCAGCCAATCACGCCTTGCACCAACAGCAGGCCGCCGATCAGGCGAGACAAGAGGCCGGATGGATCAGGGAAAGGGCTGTAAGAGAAGTTTCAGATGTTAGGGTTCAGGCCGCTCAGCTAGCTTCGCAAGCGCAGCAGGCTGTTCAAACAGCACAACATAGTGAGGCTCAGGCTAGGCAACTCATTGAGCAGACACGACAGGAAGCCTTAGGCCATGTCGAGAACGCACGACAGGTTGTTAATGCCACTCAACAGGACGCTCAGCAAGAGGTTCAACGCATTGTTCAAGAGGCTCAACAGGCAATCCTACAAAGGGAGCAAACCATTGCCAGTCAAGAGCATACCATTCGTGGATTGTCCCAGGAAAATTCTGTGATGCATCAACGACTTGGTGATCTCGAACGTGTTGTTGCGCAGCTCACCCAACAAGCTCGTGCGACCCCTGTTCCGATGCAAGAGTCCCCGCCAAAAGCCGCATCAATAGCCGAAACAGCTACGGAAACAAGCGCGGCTAAAGCCTCAAGTCAAGGCACAGTTCCCCCAGGAACCCATCAGCCGGTTGGAGCACCTCAGGTTTCAAGTTCACAAGATGCCTCCGGTGTTGCCGCATCGTCGCAAGGGAATGCTTTTACAAGTACTATCCCCGACCCTCCGTGTGGTTCTGTTCAAAGTTCAGGACTTGGTCACGATGCCCCAGCTGATTCAAGGGACCCTGGTGGGGGTGCAACAAGTCAACATCTCGTAGGCCATTCGGCAGTGCTAGGAGCAGCGTCCTCTGTTGGAGACGCAGCCCCCGGCGCGTCGAGGACTAGCGGGTTGGGTAGAGACGGTCCAAGGGATCAAGCCGATGTGAGAGTGCAAGTGACGGCTTTAGCGGAAATGGTTCAGCAGCTTTCCCAATTGGTTGCTAATCAAGTGGCTCCGCCACCTCCGCCTCCGGCCGCACCACCTCCAGTGCCTCCCATCCCCCTTTCCGGGGCGCCGCCTCCGCCGAAAGCTGGCAATGGCACTCATGTTCCGCCAGTACCAATCACAATGTTGGGAGGGTTATACTCGTCATCCCCACAAGCGCCATCGGCAGCAAGCTCCGACACATCATCAGACTCTGATGGAGATGATGATACCCCACAATGTCGAGTTTGCGGCGGCAGCCATGAAGACACGGATTGCCCATACCTCACCATGAATGGTGGTGGGGGAGGTGGGGGAGGCCCTGGCCAGTTCCCCAATGCAGACCCGTCTCAAGCTGCCGATCCTAGTGTAGGCATGACCGCCAACGATCACGCCACGCATGAGGAATCCGTTGTTCGCGTCAAGGACCTCAAGGATCTCGTGTTGCCATCCCCTCCGGAGAACGCTGGACAGGCTAGAGGTTTCGTCAACCAAGTTTTGATGGCCATCGGTCGACTCCAGAAGACCCCCGGAGATGAAGTTTACCAGTGGGCCCAAGCATGCATGTCCTCCACCGAGCAAGAACTCATCGCGGACAAGCGTTTCCCACGGTTAGATCGTGAAGTAGCCGCAAAGCTCCTTAAAACCTGCCGTAAAGGTAAGTTCGGGCTCTTGTTTCAGAATATGGTTGAACAAGAGAGAATCTCGTCAGGTGGGATGCCCGTAGGGAGAATCATGTTGCGTGCTATCTTCAAGCACTTTCAGTTAGAACGAGGTAGGCTCGGAACCTTAGGAGGTCGCAACTTGTTAAAGCTGTCTCTTGCAGGCCCGTCCCTTGCTGACCTGGATGCCTTTCGGGAGAAGTACGTTTACGTGCTGACCGCAATTCCCGTGGCAGAACAACCCAGGGAAACAACCTTGTTTGATCATCTGTTGGATGAGCTGGAAAAGTGCACCTCGCTGAAGCCTAAGGTAGAAAAGGCACGGGAAGCCCCTTTCGGTAGCCATCGTAGGAAGCCGGAATGGTTGTGGTCCAAGGTTGATCTAGCCTTGGAGCTCCATCAGGACAAACGGAACAGGGATGAGTTTGACAAAAGTCTTCAAATCAAGCCAGCCGTTATGTCCCAGGGGAATAATTCTAATGCCATGCCCGCAGCAAGCAGCGAAGACAAGCCCAAGAAGAGTAAGAAGAGCAAAAAGGATAAATCTGCTGACCAGCAGACTCCGGCAGCCCCTGCGCCGAAGGTTAAAGCTCCAAAGCCGCCTCCTCCTAAAGCTAATGCAGCTCCAGCCCCCAAGGGTAAAGGTAAGGGCGGTTCGAACGATAACCTTACTCCTAGGTCTAAGGCCATCAGTAAGACAGCCACTATGACCGCGGCGGAGAAAGCCAAGATGCCGTGCATGTTTTATGCCTATAATTCGTGCAAGGCCAAGCAGTGTGCATTTCTCCACAGTGATTCCAACAAGTACACTGGTCCCAAGCCCAAAAGTTTGTTGTCCCCGCCGCCGCCAAAGGCGAGTGCAGCTGTTGCACAGCTCATTCCGGCAATGGCAAGCGTCGCTTCCGATGACAATCGCATTAGTTGGCTTTGGGATACTGCCGCAGGGAGACACTTGATCGGACGTCAAGCTTTGAATAGCAACATGATCAAGTGCGTGCGCGAGAGCAGCACACCCGTAGGTTTTGCGACTGGGGGTGGTGCCCAACAAGGCACTACTTCATTAGGGTTCGAGGACAGCCGAGTGATACCTGCTGAAGAGCAGGTGTACGTCCTCCGTGATTGCCCACCAGCGCAATCCATCGGTAAGACCGTAATGGATCAAGGACACCTTTTCATTTGGGATCCACGTGAAAACGTTCCATACCTTGTGCCCCCAAAGGACATCAGTAGATGTAAGATTAACGTGCCCCGCAATGCGCGCATTAATGCATCTAGGGTAGTGGAATACGTTCCCCAGTATGATGAGGTGGTAAAACCCAAGTTGGCAGAGTCGTCAACTCACCTCTGGCCGATTGAAGCCGCTGCTATGAGCGCGGCCGAAGACGATGTCGTTTCTCTGTGCGATGACTCGTGCCAAGCGTCAGATGAGGGTGAGATAGATCAGGTTCCTGTGAACATGCTAGCGGCCGAGGAAGCCCCTCCTCCCGAGGACGAACTTCCATTGATCGCCTTCGGAGATGGTGACCCGACACATGATACTGCGTTGAAGGAGCAAGCAAAATCTCCTGAGCACATGAGGTCCCATTTCCCGAAGAACCCGTTTTGCAAGGTGTGTTCAATCTCAAAGACCACTTCCGCAAGGGTAGCGCACAAAAAGGATGCTAGATCAGACGACAAAGTCGATGTCCCAACCGCACCATTTCAACAGTTGGCTACCGATTCCGTGATTCTTGCCATGGGCGATGAACATCTCGGAGTAGGTTTCGGTGGAATCAAATCTCACCATGTAGTACGTGATGTTTTCTCAGGCGTTCGACTTGCCTACCCTGTGAGTAGGCGGGACACGCAAGCGCATGTCAAAAACTTCCGTCAGTTCATGGGCCTTCGGGCCACTGATTCGCCGCCAAAGTGTCTAGTAAAAATGGATGCAGCAGGAGAGCTCGAAGGAGCGGCCCACGAAGTCGGTCTCGTCCCCGAGACAAGCTTACCGAACAGGTGGCCACACAACACCGTTCTGGAGCGCGACATTCGCGAAGAGAAGGAATGCTGCCGCAGCATCCACATGCAATCAGGGTTGCCCTATTCGTTGCATACGTTTAGTTACCCATTTGCATGTCTCTCCATGTCGTTCGACAGGCCTGCACCATTCAGCCCAGGGAAAACCCAATGGGAAGCCCTCACCAAGGAAAAGTTCCAAGGTAAGAGATGCTGTTTCGGGCAATTGGTTTGGTACAGAACCAAGACTCCTGGCAAGCTCACTCTCGATCCGAACATGGCGCCTGCGCTCTTTTTGGGTTGGAGGGTCGATCCGGGGTTGCGGTACCGTAACGTGGTCAAAGTCATGGACTATGAAGCCTTCCGTAAAGATGGTTCCATTTCCGTTCACGATGTTCCTGAACCGGAATTGTTCGTTGAGGACGGACCCCCAAGCTTTCCGATTGCAGCAGCAGCAGATAGAGCATTGCATGGTGGCAAGACAGAAGGGTCTGATCCCCCACCTATGCCCCTGCGAGAGGCGCCCTTTGGTGCCCCACCGACTCCATCCGCTGTCAAGTCAAAATCCGTGTACATAACTGTTGAGAGGATCATCAAGTTCAAGGAAACGCCAGGTTGCCGTGCATGCACCGGTCATTCCAAGATTCACAGTGCCGAATGCAAGAAGAGGTTCTCCGAACTTGTTTCTGCAGATCGAGCTGAAGCAGCTGCAAAAAGCGCTGCCAAAACTGAATCTAAGGAACCCATTCCCATTGTTCATACTGAAGGGGATGAGGAGCTAGCTAGGGCAATCCACGCATCCGAGCATGGAGAGGATCCTAAGCCCGCAGTTAGTGCAGAAGATGTTGCGCATGAATTTGATGCAGCCGAAGCTGGGGAGCCCGCTCCCTCAAGACCCGGTGGCTCATTTTTCGATACCGCGCCAGCGACAGCCGCTACATCGCAAGGTGAAGATTTTTGGGTGTTCAAAGAAAATGCCAACTGTTTGGTTCGATACCATATCATGCCAAGGCAGAATCTTTTTACCCCAAAAGAGGTCGAGGATTGCCCCGTTTCCCCAGAAAGATTTACTGCAGCTCGCACCACTCGTGCCGTGTTTCAGGGGGGCAAAGCAGACAACATCCATGATGGTTGGTTTGGTAGCCGACCCAATCGCTCACTTGGAGATGCATGGACCGGGTTCACAGTGTTCAAGTTAAAACCCATTCAGTCCGATTGTGTTATCACCACAGGTGCAGCCGTGATGTTAGACTCCGTACCGCCGACACCTCTCACCGAAGCGTCAAAGAACGGTCGTCCGAACACATTGCCAATTTTTGGCATGCCATGCAGCGCAGAGGTTGAAGCTCCACAGCGCAAGCAGTTTGAGGTTGGAAATCATCGTGCCCGCAAGAAACAGGCACGTATTGACAAGTTGCCTGTGATGTTCGAATACGCATGTTCACCAGAGTCCAACATGGGTCACGTGTTTGAAGGTCTTGGCATACCTCATGTTAGGCTGGCTAAAGAGTTTATCGACCTCAGCACAGATGAAGGAGAAATCCAGTTGCAGTCGCAGATTGAAGGTTGTGATAAACCCAATCTCTGGGCCGCAATTCCCTGCACATCAGGTTCAGCATGGCAACGCCTTAATAAGGCCAAGTTAGGAAGCCAGTTCAAAAAGAAACTGAAGCAAAAGGTTAAAGAGTCGAGAGAGTTGTTCTCCAGATTCAGACGTCACGCAGAGACTGTCCTTCATCAGGGGGGTAGTGTTTCGTTTGAGTGGCCAAGGGATTGCGACAGCTGGGCTAGGGATGATGTTTCTGCATTCTTTAGAGAATATGCACACGTCTTTACCCCAGCGACCTTCCATGGTTGCGCCCTAGGCCTGAAGGACAGCAATGGCTATCCCATCAAGAAGCCATGGAAAGTCATGACCAGCAATAGCGCACTCGCATCCGCACTAGGTGCATTCAAGTGTCCGCACGAAAAAGGGTATAAGCATTCGCTTGCAGCAGGTAACAAGACCGCAAAGACCGCTTTCTACCCCGAAGGCATGTGTCTCACAGTTGCCCGTGCGCTGTATCCGACAGTTCAACCCGCCGTGCCTGCGATGCCTGTTCAAGTGCCATTGCCTCTCGATCACCGGGAACGTGAACAGCAGTTGAAGCACATATCCCCTCTCTCTGGTTTGGAAGATATAGGTGTTGCTGTTGAGTCCGATGAAAAGTGTCACAACATTCTTGAGCAAGTTCTTGATGTTGAAAATCTCATCGCACATTCCCTAGGACAAGTCAAAGAGAAGAAGGATCCTGAGATCACCGCAATGGTGACCAGACTCTTGTCACGTGCCGAAATGTTGGCTTCCCCGGAAGCTCTTGAAGCCGTTCGACTTGAAGCCACAGGCCTGGAGAAAGCCGGTGCTTGGGATCTAAATTCAGTCCGAGAGTATGATCAAGTCGCTGCTGAGGCGCGACGATCCAGTATAAAAGTCCATTTCGGGCAGTTGATGTCGCTAGCATCCGTCAAGTTCGCCGAACTCGCGAAACACCTTCAGAAGATGAAAGGTAGGATTGTGTATCGCGGAGACTGTGCGAAAGATGAACACGGCGCAGCAGCTGTCTACCAAGAGTTGGGAGCAAATCCCACGAGCGTACAAGGTCTTAATAACTGTCTCGCTTATGGATCCCTGCCAGGGAATTCCACCACAACAGCGGACGCTATAAAGGCTTATGTGCAAGCACTGCTGAAGTCCAAGTACCAAACTTGGATCACACTCCCGCCTGAGCTCCGACCAAGGTGGTGGCGCGAGCGTTTCGTGAAACCTGTGGTTTTGCTCGTTAAAGCTCTTTATGGGCATCCTGACGCTGGCGGACTCTGGGAGGCACACCTCAAAGGGTTCATTAGTGAACTTGGAGGGCGTGAAGTCGCAGAGTTTCCTGGAAACTTCTGGTTCAAGGAGTCCGGGTTACTTCTCTCGACATACGTCGACGACTTGACGTTGGCCGGCCCCAGCCACCTTCATAAAGACTTCTGGGAAAAGTTAACAAGACTGGTTGATATAGAACCCCCAGAAGACATATATCGGGTGCTAGGCAGGAACCACCTTTTGATAGATGCTCCAAAGGACCCAACTGAACCCGATCTTAACGCCGCAATGGGCAGATTGAAAGGGGGCATGGCGTTCGACATGCGGGATTATGCCCGTCAAACGGTGGCATTATATCTTGAGGTTGCACAGCTAAAAAGTGAAAAGTTGCGTGATGCCACCACTCCATTCTGTCCCGCTGGATCCCTTGATCCTGCAGATGACGCCTTGGAGGGTGAGCTCGGCTTCGCCGCTTGCCGCGTGTTGATGAAAGCCTTATGGCTCGGCCGTTTGGCACGCCCAGACCTGGTCAAGCCCATTGGCGACCTTGCCTCATTTGTTCAAAAATGGTCTAGAAACTGCGATAAGCAGCTACATAGGCTTGTTTGCTACATAAACAGCACGATCAACAGCACGCTAGTAGGCACAGTTCAAGATTCGACTGAGGATTTGCATCTGTCTCTTTATGTGGACGCCGATTTCGCTGGAGAGCGAGATGCAAAATCCACGTCCGGAGGATTCTTGATTTTGAGTGGTCCGCACACGCATTTTCCGCTTGCGTGGGTATCCAAAAGGCAGACATCGGTCTCCCGATCAACGACCGAGGCGGAGATTGTATCTCTCGCATACTCCCTTTATCAGGAAGCGCTCCCTGCGCTTAGCTTGTGGGAGCTGATCTTGGACCGACCATTCCATCTCAAGATCCACGAGGACAATCAGGCGACTATCCTCGTAGCAAGGAAAGGTTTCTCATCCAAGCTACGCTGTGTCCAGCGAACACACAAGGTGAACCTCGCGTGCATCGCAGAGCAGCTTGAAAGCGAACACATCTCGATAGAATACGTCCAAACCGACATGCAGTCAGCGGACATCTTCACGAAAGCACTTCCACCCAACAAGTGGGACCATGCCATCCGGTTGCTCGGCATTCGTGTTGACCTTCCAGAGAAGCTTGAAGACGTTCGTGAAAGTAGAGCCGCTAAAGCAGCTGCCTAGTGCGCTGCAGCATGTCCGCAAAATTTCCAAAAGTGTGCAAAGTGCCTGGGTGATGCTTGAATAACTTGTGTCAGTCGTTGTGATGTAAACTTGACTTCAAGTTGGCGTGGTAATGCGCCCAAGACACTCCCTCAGTGCCGTCAATGAGGGGGGAGTCAATTATCACGATGACATTTATGGCCCAGAGGTACATGAGGTAGGTCCCCATGTAGTCAGTTGCATGTTGTACATTCAAGTGATTGCCAAAGCATGATTCAATCACTGCTTTGGCTCAAGTGCTGAAAACAGCGCGTTGCACCGGTCAAGGGAAAGGTCGCAGTCACGGAGGGGTTCGTTCCTTTTAAGGTCCCGGGTTCCCCCGTTGTTGACAAAACTGTGTTTCCCTCTCCTTTGAGTGATGTTGCGTTAATTCCTGATATTGCTGATATGTTTGCATCAATCTTATTTTTCTGTGCTAATATCAGTGCATCTACTTCTTCAATTGTATAACCTCCGCCTAATGAACCTGCTGTATCTGCTAATTCTTGCTTTGTAGCATAAACACTGCTTAAGGTTGATGGTTCTGTTGAATTGATTAATACTAATTCACTTGCTATAATTCTGCTTGAGCCATCCAATGATAATGTTGAAAACATAGTTATTATATAGTAGGTTATAAAATAATTATATTCTATCTTTTTTTCCTCTTGAACCAATTATACCTTTATTTAATGCATTGTATTTTTCTTGCTTCTGTCTCAAATATTCATTTTGCAATAATTGGTAATGCTGTGCTATATTTTGTAGCGGGTTTGGAGGCGGTTGTGGTTGCATTCTTCTTGGGGGTGGTGTGTTCGCTATTATATTATTTTGTTGCGGTTGTGGTTGTTGATTTTCTTCGTTGTACGCTACTTCATGATCTATCCTTTGAGGTTTTGCTATTGGAACTGCTTTTGGTTTAGGTTTTACAGGTTTAGTTTCTAATGGTCCTTGGCAATTGCGTTCGTGACTGTATCTGTATGATTTTAATGTTAAAGTTTTGGCACATTTTGGACAGGTTATTTTCTTTTCATTGCGTGCTTGAGTTTTTGAGTTGTTTTTAAGAGGTTCTACATGTTTTATTTCTTGTGTTGGTTCTATTGTTGGTTCTGCCTTTGGTGCTTCTTCTTCTTCAATTGGTGGTAATTCATTTACTGGCTCATCTGCTTCAATTGTGTTAGTAATTTTAGGTTCAACTTCTGACATATATAATATATTATATATTTTGTCTATATTTTTTTTATATATTTTTTGTCTATATGGACAAATTGAGAAATATAAATATTATTAATTTGATGTTCTGATATTTTGAATATTTTTATTATTATTAATATTTTTAATATTATTAATTTGATATTTTTAATATTATTAATATTTTTAATTTAATATTTTTAATATTTTTAATATTATTAATATTTTTAATTTAATATTTTTAATTTGATATTTTTAGTATTATTAGTTTGATATTAATAGTTTTAATTTGATATTATTAATATTATTAATACTTTTAATTTGATATTTTTAATATTATTAATATCAATATCTAGGGGTTTATTTAGTTATCTAATTGAAAGAGAATGCTAAAGGAAATGGGAACGCCGTGAAAATCAATTAATTCGTTTCTTGAAGTTGTTATTCTAAAGTGTAGTCTCTTAATACTTTTACCACCTACATCAATAAAATCTGCATATATGGGCGCTGTAAAATCTGTTATAACTCTGCCAAGTTGTTGATTGATTTGAACTTTTTTAATTACTGAACTGCTGAAATTATTAGGTGCTGAATATTTATAATCGCTTAGTTGAGGACAACTTATGTATATATTCTGAAAAGGAACTAAATTAAAATAGCCACTTAGCCAAGATGTTGCAGGTTCGTAGGCAATATAATTACTTAGTAAATAATTAATAGATTTTGGCCTTGAATTGTCATATTCAAACTGTCCTCTGTTCCATTCGCCATTTACATAAGTTTCTAATTCTTCATCTGTAGGTATTTTGATTTTGTAAGTTAGAGGGTCATTTAATTTAAGTTCCATTTTGCGTTCGCTTTGTCCATATACTGTTAAGAATAAGTCAGGCGCAATATCATTAAATGCCGCGTTTAATTCTGATTGTATTTTAAATGATAATTGATTGGCATAATAAATTTCACCGGATACATCAACGGCAGTGCTTCTTAATAAGACATTGGAACTATTATACAACATAATATAGAAGCGTTCGTAAAACCCTTTCTCTGTTGTATAAAACGGAGTGCTGAATGAACACTCTGTCACGAACATTTTTGTTCTTGGTGGAATTTCAAAGTTTTGGTCAAGTTCTATAATAAAATCGCTGGTAGAATTGCTTTCTGATAATCTGTAAGCACTATCAACATATATTTTTTTATATGTTAATCTGTCACTCATAAATATAATATACAATAGAAATTATAATATAATTATTATTATATGATAGGAGGACAATTATTATTAGGTGCTATTGAAGGCAGGACACCTACACAAATAATATGGCAGGTGTAGCAAGTGATAAAGCATATACAGCAGGTAAGGATTTAATAGAAGATGTATTTTAAAAAGACATTAATCATAAAAAGACAAAATAGGAGGTTTCAATAAACATTTTGATAAGCAGATAATGAAACATAAAACACGCTATGCTGAAGAAATCAATGTTCAAAATAAAAATAAAATCGATGATGTCAAGGGTTTAGACGCAGCCTATTCAAATGTGAATGGAATAACAAGAATAGGCAACACATTATATATTGGCGGCACTGGTGCTAAAACGGGACTAAATCACAAAGTCAATGATGTAATTGCAGATTTGTTTTTTATTCCTACTCATAATGTTCAATTAAGCGAAAGATATAAAGACGCAATGGAAGAATTAAGTAAAAATCCAGATGTGAATAGAATTGTGTCCCATTCCCTCGGCTCGGCTGTTGCACAAGAAATTAACAACAGACACGGAAACAAATATGCCACTACTGTTTATTCATCACCTTTTGTATCAGGGATTAATCAACAGAAAAACCCGCGATACCAAAGATTTAAAAGCAAGAATGACCCTATAGCAATATTAGATGATGCCGCGATTACTGCTGATATCGGTTCATTAGATGTGCTAGAAAACCACGGTTATCAAAATTGGAAAGGAAACGGACTCACAAGTGTAAATCCTACTACCAATATAGACACAGGCTTTAATCCTAATTCAACACCAGAACAATAAATAAATATATATATATATAACTTCTATATGAGTATTGATGCTGAGAAATGGGACAACGATATTGAATATGCTTATGAGAAAATGATAGAGCGAGAAAAAGAGAAAGAATACAACATATCAAATAGTAAATATGAATGTAATTGTGGCAAAGAAGTATTGAATAAGGATAAACAAGAGCACGAAAGCAATGATTTAAATCATTTATACTACAGAAAAGGTAATATTGAAGGACTTATGGTAGGTATGAAAAGTGAAATTATTAATTATGAAAATGATTACTTAAAATTACATCCAGAAAATAACAAAATGCATTATACAGATTATAGTAGAGTTGATTATACTGACTTTCTTGAAGAACAAGCAGAAAAAGAAATTTCGTTAGATGAAGATGATTTAAGTTATTTGTATAAGTATAGAGACGAATTAGAAGATTGTATAAAGCGTATAAATGAACTAACAATATCTCAATAATATTAATAATAATGTTTAGAAATAAAGACAAACAACACACAATTCCATTAGAGAAGAAACTGACAAAAGAACCTACAAAATACGATAAACAATATAAATATTTAGATTATGATACGTTAAAAGATATAGTTGATACAACAAATAATTATCTAATAAATACTATAAAAAATACAACTTCAAATAATTCTACCATAATGCTTCCACATAAGAAACATATAAATAATAAAACATAAAATCTATATCATCATATATAAATAATGGATAATATAATTGCAGAAAGTGAAACTACAATGATTAACTCATTAAATTTTGGACTTCCCGAAACAGCACAATACATCACAGACAGAAGACACGTTAATTATTTTCCATCAGGCAGTAATGTCTATAATCCAAATTCAGGAAACAAAAATATTAGATTTCATATAACAGGTGAAGACAACACATATATTGATTTATCTTCTATTCGCTTATTTGCTAATCTTCAAAACACCGACGGAACGCGAAGTCATTTTTTACGACCGTTAGGTAATTTGTCATCCTTCTTCAGTCGTTATAGATGCACTGTAGGCGGGCAACAAGTTCAAGATATTATTGAATACAATAGACACTGTGAATTGTATAATTCCTTTAAAAGTCAAGATGCTAGAGATATGGACGATTTAGAAAGTAGCGCTAATCCTCGTTGGGATGATGACTGGCGACATACATATGCTACTGGATTAGCAGAATTTATTGATACTAATAATGAGCGAGGAACTACTGGAACACCACCAGATGCCGCGACAGTCGTCACAGGAGACCACAACAATTGGGGCGATTTAACAGCACGATATACCCGCCATTCGGTAGCAGGAATACCCGGCGCTAATGGTTATATGAGATTAGGACATAAACCGGTATGCGGACTGTTAGAAAGCAATTATTATTTACCGCTTCGTTATGCACCACTTGAATTAGAATTTGCAATTGTATCGGACGAGCACGTACCAGTAATTACACCATTTGCTACTCGTAATGCAGCGGGGGATTTAATCAACAACACATATACTGACAAATACGGATATTATTTCACAACTGGAGACACGAGCACCTCGTTCGAATTGAATAACGTAATCATTCGTGCAGAATGCATAAGCCTCGACAATACGATCAATAATAACATAATTAAACATTTGTTAGAGGGTCAAAGTTTGAAATTAGTTTTTCCAATGTATCACACTATGACGCAATCATTCAACGCGGCAGGAACTGAAATTAATATGAACATTGTTAAATCCGCTTCTAAATTAAATGGTTGTTTCATTACTCTCTATCGCCCACCAAGAGCCGGAACTGACCCACAAAATACCAATTATTATAGACAAGACAACTACATTTACAAGCGATGGAATTATTTCTACAATCCGATGATTAATTCTCGTATCTTTGACGGTCCCAATCCAGATGGAGATGGTCGCTCAACATACCAAGGAAAAGGGTTTCAAAACCCTGACTTGGATTTAACGTGGCAATTACAAATTAATAATAAGAAATATCCAGAGTTTGAATGTCAATCAATGGCAGAAACCGTTTCCTACAAGCGCTTTAGAGAAGATACATTTGTTATTGGTATATCGTTTGAGAAAATGCAAGACACCAATTTTACAGGCCAGAATACGAAACAAGGGGGCTTACTCGTTTTTAAATTGAAAGGGTCAAACAAGTCATTTACAACCGATGAAGATGTACGACAATTATTTGTGCATATGATTTCAGAGTCTGTTCTGGAATTAAGAGAGTCCGGGAGTGTATTATATGATTAAAATTAAAATCTATGATTGTATAAATTTCATAAACGAAATAACTTAAAAAATAAAGGTAAGGTATTTTTACAATCCTCGCAAATTAAATATAGTCCATTTGATATGAAAGATACAAAATATTTAGAACACCTACACGAACAAATGAAGTTAAGAAACTCACAAGAAGCATCAGTAGCATTAAGGAAAAATATTGACGAAGGAAACAAGAGAGCAAACTATGTAAATGAGCTGGATAGAATGATGGGCGAATTATATCGTCCTAACTTACCACATGCAACAAAAGAACATTTAAATAAATGGTATGAAGATACAAAAAACAATATTTACTTAAGATTTATTATAATAATATTAATAATCTAACTATTATTATAATAAATATGGCAACTACAGCAAGTTTAGAACTGATAAACCCATACTCAAAATTTGGACTCAAGAGACGACCTACTTATGAAGAAATCGCTAATTTAATTGGCGAGAATGATTTAATAACGGGAAAACTACCTAACCGAGATGCTACCTTTTTTAAAGCAAGTCCTCAGGGTAGTTTTTTTGATGGAAGCGACCATTTAGAATTATTGAAAGACCAAGAGATGAGAGTATTAGACAGACAAATGAGAGAGGCAATGATGAAACAGGAAGCACATAGAAACGGGCATACTTATGCAGTTCACAAAATGAATGCAGAAACACCAGTCCAAGCAAACGCTGATGCAATAAATGATGAATATGACGTTTCCACACCACAACAAACGGCAAGACAACACGAGGCAATGGTAGATACACAATTACAAGATATAGCAACTGCAACAAAGCGGAAAGCGGAAGAAGTAGGCAGAGCGATGGCATCAAATTTAAGAGAGATGGGCGGAACATTATTTCATAAAATGTTGTCAAACAGACAATCAGCACCAACAGAACCACGACAAGCGCCAGCAGGTAGAGCAGTAGCAGACGACCAGCAAACAATGCGCGTAGAAGATGTTGAACTATCACCTCAAGCAGTAGATGACAATTTTGACGCGACACCAGTTCAACAAGCAACAGGAGCATCAAGTTCAACAGCCCAACAACCACCACCATTGCCAATGACGCCATTATTTAAAACAACAATAGATAATAATATTAGTCCTGTTTACTGGAAAGAAAACCCTAATTTAACAGTAAATGATATTAAATTTCAATTTTATTTAAGAGGAATTCAAGTGCCAAAAGAAAGCGAAATACAAGAAGAATTGAAACACAAAGGCAGAGGCAAGGCGAGAACATACAAAGAATATTTAGTGGATATGATTTTAGACACTATTGATAATGGCGGTTGGATAGTAAATTTAAGCAAGGGTAGAATAGAAGAACTCAAGGCAAGTTTTAAGGGCAAAGGTAAGAAATAATATATAAATAACAATAATAATAGTGATAATATTAACTAAAAATATACTGAAAAGAAAGAAGCATAAATTCAATGATAAATATGATGACGACAGTTTTACAATACACAACCTAATGAAACCAAACACTTCAACAACAATACAACCACCGAAACTGATGAAAAAGGGCATACCGAGAGAATTTGTTGACATTGCAACCAACACAGATACTATTGCTACAGCAACCAGAGAGACTGACGAAAAGTTATACAATGATACAGACCAACCATTAAATGTGACATTTGAAGCGTTTAAGGTAAAGGAAAACCAGGACAATATGTTTAAAATAATGCTTAAAAACTTTTGGCGCAACACATACAAAAGAAATGAGCCAACAAGAACACAAGCAACACAAACCCTGAAAAACCAACGCGACGCAATGGTGTCAGCCTTTACTAAAATGCTTGACAACAACAAACCGCCAGAACCACCGCCAAAGAAACCACCAGATGAAGATGAAAATGATAGAAATAATGCTGCATAACGGAGCTACAGTAGCAGATATAATATTAAACTTATCACATAGCGCAATTGCAACAACTATAAATATCGCAGATTTAGTTAATCAGATAACAGCAGGAAATGCACAAAGTAGCAGTAGCAATTCATCAAATGAAGCTATTAGTGTTCATAGTTCTCCACCTATTACTGTCCACAGTTCTTCATCTGAAAGTCCAACAGAAATACCAGCACCAACTGAAGACGAAGAAGAAGAACCACAAAAAGATAATTTTGAAAAAATGAAATCTAAATAATATTATATACAATGGGTTCAAGTAAATCAAAACCAGTAGAAATTGATGATGAAGAGGCTATTAAAGTAATACAAGATATAGATGTAAATACGATAAGTGACATGTCAAGAATTGATATTCTACAAATAAATTCATTGAAAGCAATAATAAATAAATTAGAAAAAGTTAATGAATGTAAAAAAGATAAAATATATTATAAATTACCTGCCTTAAATTTATGTAGCTATTCTTTATTCTAAATTGATAATATTAACATACATTAATATTATTAATTACTATCATAATCTGTCATTTCACTTTTGGGTAATTTTGTTGAGGCATTGCTACACATATCATCTATTAAATCTTCTTCATCAACAAAATTATTTTGAAATCTTAATAATTCCTCGTCTGTTGGTCGTCTTTTTAACACTTTATAAAGTCTATGTATCCAAGAATTAGTATGAAAATTATAATTACCTCTACGATAAAATCCACCACATCTACATAGTTTCATTGGCATATTATTGTATTATATTAAGTTAGAATACCTTTATTCATCATTTGTAATTTGAAATGCCTGTTCAAAATTGATATGACACATTTTGTGAATGTCTTTTGAATTCATATTCACGTAGAAAAAAGAATATGGAGCAAAATTAACGGCTTGATGATACATATCTAATA
This sequence comes from Effrenium voratum, assembly GCA_963377175.1. Lineage (NCBI taxonomy): Eukaryota > Dinophyceae > Suessiales > Symbiodiniaceae > Effrenium > Effrenium voratum. The sequence goes on along the minus strand of CAUJNA010001594.1, from coordinate 38,744 downwards.
ATTGCTGCTTGTCAACAATGGCACTATTTTCTTCAATAAAACTCATTAATTCACTGGCATTTTTCAACCTAAAATATACAATGAACTGGCATTTAAACGAATGATAGGCGCTAACACATTGTATTTTTGTGTTGAACAAATCACACTTACTGCATCGTGCCTGCCTCTTGTAAATAATCCATGTAACAATTTACTATATCTAACAAATTTAGGGTCATCGGCATGATCGTCTATAACGATTAATATTGAGTGCAGTTTCTTTATCTTTTTAGACTTCATATAGTTAATAATTTTCTTCTGTCTTTCGATTACATTTTCTAAATCTGCTGGATTATAATTGTCAAAATAAATTTGTTCTTTTTCATCATCCACGTGCAATTCGTCCCTGATGTATTTTTTAACTTCTGTAAATGTAGGGTCGTTATGGACACTGGGTGAAAATATAAATATTCTTGCAAATGAATTTCTATAAACATTCAATATTAAATTTTGAATAAGGACAGTCTTACCGCCTGTCGAAGAAGCAACTATAATACTTCTAAATGGTAATTTTGGCACGTGCTCATATTTGGATTGCTTGAATTCATATTCAGTTATGTTTATTGGTTTTATTATTGGAACATCTGTCATAGTTGATATTAAAGATATATAGAAAATTATAGTTAAAAATTAACTTGTAATTAATATTAAATGGAACATCATTTTTATGATATGCTGGTGACGAATATCATAAAAAGTGGAACAGGCTGTCGCGAAGCTTCGCGAGGCATCGCCGATGCGTCCATTGCTTCAATCAATAAGCATTGAAGCTAATTAGTTTGATGCATTGTAAAGAAAACCCCAAGTGCTGTGCCCCACCAATATTCTATTATGCATGAAAATAATAAGATTAAATAGCTATTTTATCTTATTATTTATATGAATAGGAGTTATTCAAATTATATTAATATAATAGATGAAGTAGAGAATATAGAACAAGTAATAATAACTGACAATAAAATTAAAAAACAAATGCTGTAATTATTCATTAGAAATACTTAAGCTAGGAATACAATATATCAAAAAAATAAAAATGTAAATAATAATATAAATGGGAAAAAGAAAAAGAGTAAAGGCAAAGAAAGACCAATGCCAGATATTGAAGCACGGAAAGAAACAGCAGAAAGTGTTAAATCACTGGGCGAAAGTAAGGCTTTAAAATGTGATAAATGTAATCACGGAAAGAATTTTAAAAATGAGTTGACAGTAGATAAGAAAGGCGGAGTGAAGGTTAGTTGTATTCCTTGTATGTTTTCTTATAGAAGCTCAGATAAAGATTTAAATATTGAGAAAAAAGCAGGTGGCGATATGGTTGTTGAAACTAATGAACATTTGATTACTGTTAGGTTTAACAGTAGTATTTAAAGAGTAAATTTAACATAATTGCACTTTATAAATATATAATTAAAAAAATAATTATCTAAATAAATATATAGTAATGTCTGAAAATGAGAATTATACTATTAATGATTTAATGAAGAAGATAACATTAATTGGTAAAAGTATCAACAACTTAAATGATATGATTAAATCCATTGATGACAAAATGAAACCAGTTGAACGCGAACAACAAAGCAACGAAGAGAAGGAGAAAATCGAAAAGATATTTCAAGCAAAATCTATAGGAAGACCATCAGGCGACTACCCTACAAAGCAAAATAAATATTGTGATATGTTGAATACAGGAAAAAATCAAACAACCAAAGCAACACACATTAGAGTTTTATAAGATTACAAAAAATGATGATGGAGTATATGTATTATTTGAATAATTAATATCTAAGTAATTCTAATAATATGAATTTATTAGAATTATTTAGCGGAACAAAAAGCGTCGGAACCATAGCAAAGTCGCTTGGATTTAATGTAATATCATTAGACTTGAAAAATGCTGATATCAACACTGATATTTTGGAGTGGGATTACAAACAGTTTGACAGAAACCATTTTGATTTTATTTGGAGTAGTCCCCCATGCACTGAATATAGTGTAGCAAAAACTAGGGGAATTAGGAATATCGAATATGCAAATAGTATTGTCTTAAAAACTATTGATATTATCAAATATTTCAATCCTAAATATTTTGTAATCGAAAATCCACAAACTGGATTATTAAAACATCAGGAGTTTATGGATGAGTTTGATTTTAAAGATGTAGATTACTGTAAATATGGAATGCCTTACAGAAAACGCACTAGGCTCTGGAATAACATTACAACTTGGAAACCTAGAGGTTTATGTAAAAAGGATTGTGACAACATCAGGAATAATAAACATATTGAAACTGCGCAACGTTTACCAAGTGGAAACAAGGAAAAATGGGGAGACAATCCAATAATATAATACATAAGCAGGAAGATTGATACAAACTACCTAGTGAATTAATTTGTGAAATCTTAGTGAGTTTGGTGGATGAAAGAAATTGAGTTTGGGGTTGGGCTTGAAACTTGAAATTTCTAGGTTCATCCAAGGACAATACAGTAAACAAAATATCAGGTTGGGACGCTCAAAATTTCAGGTTGGGACGCGCAAAAATTCAGGTTGGGACGCTCCAAATGTCAGGTTGGGACGCTCCAAATGTCAGGTTGGGACGCTCAAAATGTCAGGTTGGGACGCTCCAAATGTCAGGTTGGGACGCTCCAAATGTCAGGTTGGGACGCTCCAAATGTCAGGTATGCCATTAAAATACAACTTAAACACGAATACAAAATGAAATACCACCCTGAACTTAAATTATAATCATACTATAATAATATTTATACCCTTATATGTTATAATTATAATGTAAGTATAGCGTTTTATATATTGAAGATACAATCCTACAAGGAGCACCACGCGCAACTTCGGAATATCCAAATGTTGAAAAATGATTGATGATTAAGTCTTCTCATTGAATTACTGAAAATGTTGTTTCTTATTGAATAATTCTTCTTAAAATGCTATATATATATCTCTTTTGAAACAATATATATTTTCTAAAATATTTTGGAAAACATATGTTTTTGAAAATGAAATTTCAAAAAATGTTTTAACATGGCTGTTTTGGGGCGCTTATTCAAAAAAAGCAAAAACACCTAGGGTGGACCCTGGACTTTTGAGTTCGAAAAAAGTTGCGCATGGCCAGTCCTAACTTTTTCGGGGGGGAGGGATGCTACCCTTCGGGTCACATGCATTTGCGCGCGCAAACACACAGCCCTGTGCACACACAGGTGGAGACCGCGCCGGGGTCCTTTGCGCGCGTGCTCACACACACACACGCGCATTGACTACTCAGCTTGCATGATGGGGACCCTTGTCGTCTATGTTTTTTTTTTCTCGCTGCAATTGCCGCTCTCAAACATTAGCAAATTCCATGGCATCACCGTCTACCCTCCATGTAAGCGGCGCAAGGCCAGCACGAGTCAGACCCTTTTCGAGCCTGTGGACTTGACCTGTTCACATCGGACATCCAGGTGCGTCCTCTTCATCACCCAGCTCGGGCGCGGTCAGCTTCCAGTGTTACTTCGCGCCCGAGACCTCGGGCTTCGCAAGGGCCCCTGCCTCACCACTCTAAGTGACTGGCCAGGATTCACGGATTCGTGCTACCAGATGATTGAAGCTAGCGGCCTCAAGACAGCTTCCAAGACCATGAAAGGATTTACTACGCTGGCAGAAGAAGCTCTCATCGTGCTTGCTCGGGCAGAAATCGTGTTCTTTCATGGCTGTGGTCAATTCGACCGAGCCCACGCGTGCTTCACTTGCAGAGAGAGCTTGCCCAAAGGTGAGCTGATCTGGACTCGACGATGCTGCTGACGCGCAAACACTTGGCATCCTCATTCTTGCGAGCTTTCGGTCCAAAACGAAGTAGTTTTTCGGGCTACTTTTGTTGTGCATTGTCTTCAAACCGGGCCTGTTTGTTGTTCTTCATTGCAATCACCCTGTATTTGCGGCTTGCATGTTGACATTGACGTTTCCTGTTGACTGCAAAATCGTTAAATCTTGAACGGTCGTCTATGAGCTGTGTACCAAGTAGTTACTCCTCTGCAGGTTGACATGGAACCCCAATAGTGGTTGCCTCCAAAGGAGTTGCCTCCAGAAATTACGGCCTTCGAGGGTTCATGTGAAATGTTGCAGGGGAGCGATTCTTCGTGATCTGGTTTCTGAATGTCCCGTGAGAGAAGGAGAGAGAGAGAGAGAGAGAGAGAGAATCCGACTCTCGGAAGCCTGCAGGAAAAGTGGACTGGGGGCAGGTTTGCTGCTGCTTTTTTTTGACATGTTCATGCAGTATCAAAGAAGAAATTGGGTGAACACGAACCAGCCTAGTTGCTCAGTGGCAGCTTTTCTCCCTTTCCATTCCAGTTCTCTCCATGGACAAGCAACTCACAGCTGACCTGGCAAGCCGAGTGGGGCGGACCGTGTATTTATTCTGTGCTTTGCATTGTTTTGCGTGGAGGTGCCATCATGTGCCATCGTCGCCTTTGTGAGGGCCATGCGTCAAGCAGAAGTCTGTCCATCGTGATGCCGCTTCTGCAACTGCTGAACCGCCGAGCCTCAAGATGAACAGGGACCGATTGTCTATAGTTTATAGTGTATATGTTCTTAACTTCGGATATATGTTCCAGGCCGTGGACCCCCCCCCCCTCCCCCCCCCCCCCCCCCCCCCCTGTGGGGGGGGGTGGGGTGTGGTGGGTGGTGGGTGGTGGGGTGGTGGGGTGGTGGTTGGGTGGTTGGGTGGTTGGGCCAACCCCCCCCCCCCTGTGGGGGGTGGGCTGGGTGGTGGGGTGGTGGGGTGGTGGGGTGGTGGGGTGGTGGGGTGGTGGGGTGGTTGGGTGGTTGGGTGGTTGGGTGGTTGGGTGGTTGGGTGGTTGGGTGGTTGGGTGGTTGGGGTGTGGTTCGGAGTTGGTTTAGGCTTGGTGGGTTGGTTTAGGGTTGGTTCAGGGTTGGTTCAGGGTTGGTTTGCGGTGGGTTTCGGGTGGGTTTGGGTTTTGGTTGATTTAGGCTTAGGGTTGGGGTTAAGGAGGGGTTGCAGGGTGGTTTGGTTTAGGGTAGGATGTTGCGAGAGGTGCGGGGGTGTTGGTTCACGGGGTAAAAGGGGGTCTGCAGGGCTCGCACGGTACTGGACAGCATCCCCAGCATTGCCAGCATCATCCCCAAGATGCGGATGATGCGGGGGAGTGGGGGGACCATACCATTGGGGGGGGGGGGGGGGGTACGTGGCCCAGGGACTGGTACATATATACGGAGACCTGTACTAGTCAGAGAAGCCCCCGCCCCCCGGCCACCAAAGACAACACATGGATTATTTGCTTGCTAAAACAGGACCACCTATGATTAGTATGGTAGTTTAGCATTACCCTTGAGCCCTTTGGAGCAACCCGGACATAGCCACTGCGTTGCCCAGTGGTAATTACAAAATGCCGTTGGCCATTCCATGGTAGGCCGCTCGGCAGTCGCGCAATCAGGTTTCCCCTAATTGGTGGTTTGGATTGGGGGACTCCTGGTTCTTGTTGCGGGCTCATGGGAAACAATCCTGGGACACCTCCAGTCAGAGGAAAGCTGACATTAAGGCATCATGAACAGAGAGCGAGTGGAAAATCATTACATTGCCGTTTGCAGGTGTTGGAGGATGACATGATGAGCTGTGAGGCAGCTTGCGCTTGCGCATTTGTTGCGGCCAAACCCTCCCCCCAAAGAATGGCAATGGTTGTTTTACTGCCTGGAATCATTGCAAGACTTTGCTTTGCCTTTGGTAGCTTTTGGCCTTCTTGGGGTTTCATCATTATACCTTTTCAACCGATGGAAAGTTTAACTTTTTGTGCAGGGGGTCTAAGTCTGGTCAAGCTATGGGGGTTCTAGTAAAGCCTATATTCGCCTTGATAGCCATGTTAGAACCGAAAGTCAACCGGTTTTGGGCACTTCACACATGTCGCTGCATGCCAGTGCCGGCCGTGTGTCTTGTGCATGTGCAATGCAGCCAAACACAATAAGTGGTAGCCTACTGTTGGTTTGGGGAGGATGTTGTGGGGGACAACCCGGTTCCCCGCCACAAGGCAGGGGCACAAAGCAATTGCTCTGCGTTACTTTGGCGGGACAAACAAGTATTTGTTTTGGGGGTCATGTGGTTGCCATGCCGCCAGTGGATGCCATGCGCTCGGTTCACGAATCTGAAGTTGGCTGGGTCCGATTCTGATGTGGGGAAACATCAGCCTGCATCTTGTGGTTGGCCTTTCTTACTTTTGGTTGTTTCCGTCATTGAACCCTGAAAGCTGTGTCCATCAAAGTGAACATTTGGGGCTTTCTCCAAGTTGCTTGTCGGGGGGGGATTTACTGTTCCCATTTGAAAAGGTTAGTTCGAGAGTGTTGCCTTGCTGAATCAACTGCCTTTCCAGGCATCCTTGTTTCATTGAAAGTAGCAGAAAACTGATTAGAGCAGGTGGACAGGGAAAACACCCACCCCAAATGTCCGGTTTCTTGTCGGTCTCGCTTTGAAAGCGCAACCGAAAAGCCAAACTATTTGGACGGGGAGCCAAACTATTGGGAAGGCTCCATTGGCCAGATTTCTTGGGCCTCAATTCAATCTGTAGTGGGTTCGGCCTAGAATCTGAATCAAATTGGCAGCCAGCCGCCAAAAGGGGTCCAACATTAAGCCAACCTTTTAGGGAAACAAGGGGGACAGCAGACACCAACCCCTTATAGGTGTCCTACCCTCTTTTCAACATGGAGGATTGCTTTTCTTGCTGGTTGCCAAAAGGAATTGAAGCCCTGACAGTGATCCTCAAACCCTACACCTTACTAAACCCGAAACCCTAACGAGTGATCCAAGGGCACCCGGACAAACTCTTCATGAGATCGATCCCTCGCTCCGGTTCAGGTCACCCGCGCCTTTGCGGAGCTTTGTGCAGCCAGTGCCATGGAGGAGTCGAATCTGTGACTTTGCGTGCAGGGCCGTTCCCAGATCGGTTTGGTTGTGAGGGAGCCCTACAATAGTAGGTGTCGTAAGGTAGCTGGTGTACTGGCAATATGGGTGTGTCTTGAAATAGGGGCCATGGTTGGTTTCCCTTTCGTTTCCCTTTTGCAGCCCTTCCCTACTAACTGGGTATTTCCGTTTCAAGTTTGGACAATTTTGCTGGAAAATGAACTTTTTGTTGATTTTGTTTGGTTTGGCCAGTTGGTTCACATGTACGTATATTTGCTGGAGCCCCAACCTGGCATGGCGTGCCTAGGTTGTTTAACGGGCAGGTCTTACTTTGTTTTGCACGTTCCCCTTTGTTGGATGCAACAAATTAGAAGCGCTCTTGAATAACTCCCTGTATCCCACCGGGCTTCAAGAAAAAAGACTCGCACCGGGTCATTATGTTGTTTTTTTCAGAGAGTATCTAAGTCAGAAACTGGGTGACTTTGAACATGGTGACACAATGTCCGGTGCTTCCTTGTTGCAATTTGTAGGGCCCCTTTTAGTTACCATGGGAGCTCTTTGGAGCGAGGGTCTTTTAAATTCAAGCTGCAACCCCCATTGCTTCCAGGCCCGACAATATCATAGGGTAAACCCTCCATGGCAAAACCAGCAAGAAGCCCAAAGGGTGGCCTGTGGCGAAACGCCTGAATTGAGAATTTGGCACTAACCACCTGGGCTGAGAGCGAGGCGCGGCTGCGTCTTTTGGCTGGTTTCGGCATTTTAGCCTTTTTTCATCTTTTTTCCGATGGTCTTGGCAACTTTTCTCGTAGTGTTTCTTTAGGCCATTGAGGATTCCAATTCACCATTCAGCTACGAAACCACGTCTAAATTTGGCCACGCCTTCGTTTCGGGAACCCTCTGTTTCCCCCCCATTGCCGAGCCACTTCGTCGCCTGGATGGCGGATGTGTGGCGGATATGTTTCGTTCTACGTTTTCGAGGTGTACCGGTATAGGGGTTATACCCCGTTGACCTTACTTGGAAGTCAACTCTAAGAGGCGGATAAATGTAAGTTTTTGCATATATTTAGTAGTTCTCTGTGTTTGTGTCAGAGTTGTGCCCTGTAAGCATCTGTTCACCTTGGTGAACAGGGAAATCAAAAGGAGAACAACTGAACACATTTGTTGGGCTAGGCTATACCCATTTCGGGCGACATCCCTACCTAAGTAGTGGATTCATGTCCATCAACCACCACTTTTGAAGTGTTTCTCATTTGCATTCGTGGCCACGCACGAACCTTTGTGGGCACACGGGAGAAGATCTACATCTTGAGTTGTGCGCAGGGGGGGGGAGGCATAGAGACATGAATGAAAGGAAATCCATCCATGTCGAGCGGTTGTCCCCAGTTTCTGAGACAACCCCTTGTTTCCCTAAGTTCGAAACATTACTGGAAAACCTGGTACTCCGCTGCAAGCTAACATGGAACCAAAAGAAAAGAGGAAAAGGAGTATCCTTTGTGGGTGTTTTCTGGGTTCCGTGTTCCATGTTAAGTTTTAGGGGAGTACTTGAGCCTTTCCGGAGATCGGTTTCCGTGGCAGGCCACCAATGCCGTCGCAATGAGGCCGCCGCGTGTTTGCATTGCCCATGGACGCAGTGCGCGTGAAATGTTGCTTACCGGTCAAGCAGAAATCAAACATTCATCAAGTCAAACAGTTGGATTTGTTTGGCTTCGTTCGGCCCCTTTTGGGCTGGATGGTGAACCAAGAGAAAGATGCGGGACGAAGCGGAATTCCAAACATGTAACAATTGAACCAGCTACATCCAAAGAGTCAGAGGCCTGGAAGCCACGAAGCGGGATGCTGGAAACTTCCCAAGTTTGTCCGTCCTTGCGCTCAATCTCAAGTGCTGCATGTTTGAAGGCAGTTGTTGAGAAACAACGGGTCCATCAAGCCATTCTTGGCGCATTTGTTCATTGAGGGAAGAATCCTCAAAATCGGCCCGCGCGCGCCCATGCCGGGACACGTTTTCCCTCAGATATCTTTTTGCTTGTGTAGCAGCCTCGCCCTGTGCTGAACAGCAGCTCAGCACAGTCTTGTCGTGTTTGAGAGCCACGGTGGGACATGCAGCACCAACTGCCGCTGAGCGGTCAGACGGTTTTGCCCTTGCATCCAAGAGAAGATAAGAGAAGTCGTTGTCCATGTCTGTGGCCTTCAAGGCCAGGGAGAAGAAGAAGTCGCTGGCCGCCAGAGGAGCTGCGAGGTGGTGCTGGCTGCGGTGGCGCAGGACGGCCTGCGGGAGGACCGGGGCGTTATCCTGGAGGCGGCGAAGAAGAACCCCTTGCCTGGTTCTTAGTGAAGCTGGCTAGCCCAGCCCTCCGGAAGGACCACTTGTCCTTCCTGTGAGCTGGGATGGCCCGCTTCACTAGGAACCAGGCGCACCTTGTCCAACATCTTCCACCCCGTGCGCGGCGACAGAGGGCTCAGCTCGGGCGAATGGAGCCCTTCAAGAATCGCCGGCCGGGCCAGAGATGCCGAAGGGAACAGCATGCTCATGGGATGAAGCTCTCGTACTCTCTTGCATGCCATGGATTCCACAGCTCGCCGGAGGAGACGGTTTCATTTTAACTTACTAGGCTGTCGCCGATTGCTCCTCAGCCAGTTGACGGGAAAAAGCAACGCACTTCAGTCCTCCGGGGTCGTTTAGTGAAGTTGCATGCTGGGAGGATTGGACCAGAGTTGTGGAAGAGAGTTTCGCCCTCCTGCTGCTTTGATCGATCAGGCCGTTGGTCGGCCTTGCTTCTTTGGTTTCCTAGCCATCAATACATTAAACATGAAATCAATCCGGCCCAAAGAAGGTTCCAGTTGTCTTTTTCCCCTTTTGCTTGGCCAAACATGGTCAACCCTGAAATGAGTTCCATTTGTTCGGGTGTTGCAACTGGGACTTTGGGGCGCGGAGGTCTCAGTTCTGGCGTCAGCAGCTGCAGAGCATGTCTGGCGTGCAGCTCTGCGGAATCAAGGACAGGCCAGACTTGGAATGGAAACCGATCTCAGGAAACCGTGGTTTGGGTTGGTGGCTTGGGGATTTGAACCCCTGGTCCGAACCTTCAAACCAGCAGTTGCCGGCACCCCCCATGCTTCGACTACCAGGTTTAGGTGTAGGGTTTGGTTTGCGGTATAGTCTCAGGGTTTAGGTGAAACTGTCGGGTTCGCGTTGGGGGCTTGGGTTTAGATTTAGGGCTTAGGGCTTTGGGATAGGTTTAGGGCACAAGTCTCGGTTTGGGATCTAGGTTTGGGGGGTCAGGTTCCGGGTTTCGGTTTAGGGTTGAGTTGTCGGTGTAAGGTTGAGGGTTTAGGTTTCCGGGTTCTGGCTTGGGTTTAGGGTTCACGCTTTGGTCAAAGGTTTTCAATTTAGGTTTGGGTTCAGGTTCGGATTTTGGGTTTAGGTTTTGAATTAGGGTTGGCAACCCATGGTGGCTGGCCGTGACAAAAGGTGCCTCAAACATTTGCTATAAGCAGGTTTCAACAAGTCATGACAATGATGACAATCTTCTGGGCAAATTATTCAAAGCAACAGCACGCATCGTTCGTGAAGACGGGCCGAGCGGTAACGATGACGTGGCTTAGGGATTCCTTCCAGTTTGGTTGGGGAAGAATTGGGTTGTATAGGACAAATTGTTGTCTTAGTGGCCAAGTCATGCCTGATAATTTCGTTTTTGGTACCGAAAGAGTCATTTTCCAGAACTATGGTCCTCCAGGTCCACTTGAAGCAACTTGGCCGTCCTATAGGTTGGACCTGGGGCCAAAAGGTTTAAGGGGTCTTTCAGCTTGAAAACTGTAGCCGCATTGCACGCCCGCCTGACTCCACTTCGAAATGTGGCAAGGGTGTTGAAGGAAACAAGGAAGTGAATACATCAATGAGGCTTTGAGTCTTTCTGCTAAGGCGAACACGGCTGGTCAGCAACCAGCGACCATGGTTGCTCATGTCAACTGGCAAAATTAGTGGTGGCCTGTTGCTAGAAAAGAAAATTTCGCCACACAAAACTTGGAGCGGGGGGCCGCCCAGTTTTCCCATGTCCTCCAGTGAGTTTTGTCCGATACTAGCCGAAGCATGGTAATTGTCCCGAATCAAGGAAGGCGAAAATGCCGTCATTGACCGTCCGAATGATTTTGATTGAAAATTGAGCTTCATTGGGATCCCATCATGGCAGAGCTATTCACCTGGATCTGCAGAGCGCTGCTTGCCTGGTGCTACGTGAACCCCAGTCAAGCATAGCTGTCGGTAAAACCATGGCAGGAGCATGTCATGGCCGCGATATAAAGGGTGCTGCATTTGCAAGGGAAACGTAAGAGCATTGCAAAGAGTGAGCGTTTCGGTTCGGGGCAGCGGACATGCACAACTGAATGAGGATGCGATAGCACTCACAAGCCTGGATGGTTCCGCTTGCAAGCCACTTGGTTGTGTCTTAAGCAGAGCCGTCATGGTTGGTTGTTCTTGTTGTTTCCCTTGCAAACCACCCCAACAAGGGGCGCCAAATCAGGAGTGTCAGACCTGGAGAATTTATATCGACCTCCCGCCGGGTGTTTGCGATCTCATCTATTGAAGACTCCTTTCTTTGGCAGCCCTGAGTTTGGGGGCGGGTGAATGATACGACGCGACAGATGCGTGAATACGCACGCATCAGGACCAGGCGTCCATCTCCAACTCCTTCCGCGCCGCCTTGCTGGCACTGCTCTCAGAATTCCGTGTTCGTGGAACGGTTCCTAGGACCGCCCGAACCGCCACAACTGTCAACACCACCACCAGCACCAGCACAAGCACCAGCACAAGCACCAGCACAAGCACCAGCACAAGCACCAGCACCAGTAGCACCACCACCACTACCACCAGCAGGACCAGCACCAGCACCAGCACCACCACCACCACCACCACCACCACCAGCAGGACCAGCACCACCACCACCACGACCACCATCACCAGGACCACCACCACCACAACTCCCACCAGCACCCCCACCACCCAAGCACCCTTTCTGTTTGATTTTTTCCCATAGGCGTTGGGGGGTGGGTGGTGCTTTTCAGAGCACTTTGAAAACTTAACTCACCTTTTGCCATTTAAGTTCTGGCCTTTGCGCCCGTTAGCCAGCAAATATCAACCTTGAAGATCTAAGTCTGGCCAAGAAAAAGATGGCCCTTAGGTTTGTGTCGCCAACAGCTGAACTTTTGCATTTCGCGCCCCAAGGCGATGATGGATGGCTCCGGACCAGGCGAGTCGATTTCCACCTTCTTTGCCACGAGTTAGGCTTTCGGTGCCAAATGGCCTTTTGTTGATTTTCGAGAAAGGACACCAAAAGGGGATGGCACACTTTTTCAAGGTCACGGGGTCGTCTGTGCATTCAATCCTGGTGTCGTCTGTGCATTCAATCCTGGGGTCGTTTGTGCATTCATTGTTTGTTGGGCTCACAGGCATGATAATGGACTCGATGTGTGGTCACATGTGTCGTGATAAGCCAAACCCAAAAGCCTAAAACCTACAGTAACCTAAAACCTAGAGTGATGTGAGCCAAACCCAAAAGCCTAAACCTTAAACCCAAACCCAGAACCCTAAAACGTACAGTAACCTAAAACCTAAACTGATGCAAGCCAAACCCAAGAGCCTAAACCCTAAGCCCAAATCCACAACCCTAAAGCCTACAGTAACCTAAAACCTAAAGTGATGCGAGCCAAGCCCAAAAGCCTAAATCCTAAAACCAGACCCAAAAGCCTAAACCCTACAGTAACCTAAAACCTAAAGTGATGCGAGCCAAGCCGAAAAGCCTCAATCCTAAAGCCAAACCCAAAAGCCTAAACCCAAAACCCAAAACCTAGAGTGATGTGAGCCAAACCCAAAAGCCTAAACCTTAAAACCAAACCCAGAACCCTAAAACCTACAGTAACCTAAAGCCTAGAGTGATGTGAGCCAAACCCAAAAGCCTAAACCTTAAACCCAAACCCAGAACACTAAAACGTACAGTAACCTAAAACCTAAAGTGATGCAAGCCAAACGCAAGAGCCTAAACCCTAAGCCCAAATCCACAACCCTAAAGCCTACAGTAACCTAAAACCTAAAGTGATGCGAGCCAGCCCAAAAGCCTAAATCCTAAAACCAGACCCAAAAGCCTAAACCCTACAGTAACCTAAAACCTAAAGTGATGCGAGCCAAGCCCAAAAGCCTAAATCCTAAAGCCAAACCCAAAAGCCTAAACCCAAAACCCAAAACCTAGAGTGATGTGAGCCAAACCCAAAAGCCTAAACCTTAAACCCCCAGTAAAAACTAAAGTCATGCAAGCCAAACCCAAGAGCCTAAACCCTAAACCCAAATCCACAACCCTAAAGCCTACAGTAACCTAAAACCTAAAGTGATGCGAGCCAAGCCCAAAAGCCTAAATCCTAAAGCCAAACCCAAAAGCCTAAACCCTACAGTAACCTAAATCCTAAAGTGATGCGAGCCAAGCCCAAAAGGCTAAATCCTAAAGCCAAACCCAAAAGCCTAAACCCCAAACCCAAAAACCTAAAGTGATGTAAGCCAACCCCAAACCCAAACCCCAGCCCCCAAACCCTCTGCTGTGGTGGGCACTTCCGGGATTGAATGCGCGAATGACTCCAAGATTGCGTGCGCAGATGACCCTGCGGGATTGAATGCGCGAATGACTCCAAGATTGAATGCGCGGATGACCCCACCACCCGAAGCTTTTTCAATGTGTCTCCAAATGGATGTGACCCCTTTTCGGATTCCCTGGAAAGCCGACCATTTTTAGGAGTCCGTATTTTGAGAAACACCCTTTCGGAAATCCTAGGCGTTTCCAAGAAGTGGTGGGGAAAGCGTGAGCTTCATGGTTGAACTTTGCAAGCTTTCGGCTTTGCACCGGACATGCTATTAACTATTTGGGGCAGGTGAGATGGCCTGGTTGTGTTTGAGGTCATGTTCTAGGTTATGTAGATGAGGAGGGGCATGGGAGACAAGCTCTAATTTTCCCGCAACAGAACAGGGGACTTACGCTTCAGCCAGGAAACTCGGACCAACAAAGCATGTGTTTCACCCATTCCTCAATGACTGGACGTTGTACTCGTTTGCGAACATGAGTTTGGTGGCAAAGCAAGCAGTTCTTTCAAACTTTTGGTGATTTGCCACTCAAGCGAGCGTGCCGCAAGAGACCGATGAGCCTTAACGGGATGGGTGTGCGAGTGTTGTTTGAGACAGGAATGCTTTTGGGGTTGGAGTCGAGGGAGCATAAATGGACACCAACCGTTTTAGGGGCTTGCGAGTTTCAAGACTTTCAGTGCCTTAGACTTCCAGTGGACATGATTTTGTATTCTCAAGTTGCCTGACTATGAAACAAAAGCTGAACCCTGTGGGCACGTCTAGAATTACAGGGACCCAACAAATGAAGTTTGACGTGGAACCAAGTCTTAAAGGGTCCGGGGAGCTTCCATGTTACTTGTAGCTGGCTTCAGGAACACCATAGTTTTGCGTGTACCCTGGACAAAGTCTGGTCCCCGCTTTTTTCCGATGGTCTGGGATGAGTCGAAGCCTTGAAAAGGCGGGCCAAGCTGGCACCAAAGCACCTCTTTCCAAACGCCTCCAAGACGATGATAGATTTCAGGGTACGGTCGATCGGTAGGTTGAGCAAACCGCGTGTTTGGATCAGGGTCTGGCATATTTCTTAAACGTCTGATGGGGAAAGAAATGGTGGTTTCAATCCAAAGTCTTGGCCGGATTTCCAAAATTGAAGATTCTGGCAACTTGTTTGGAGTATTTGAAGTGGTCGGTTTCTTTTTTTGAGAATTCACGCGAACAGAATCTTAAAATTGCATCATGGTGCTCTGGACTTCGTGTGGTGCCATGGAGCGGCGAGCAACGGCCCCGTGGCCATCGAAGTGTTCGTCCCTTCGTCCCCGTCTGTCTCCTTTTGTTCGAAGCGCGTGAGAGTCTAAGTTGAAATCGATCCATTTGAATTCAAATCTTTAAATCTTGAAAATTTCTGGACCGTTTGAAGGTCTAATTTCTTGCGTAATACAATTTCTGAACACACTGACGGACCGTAGGCTAACTTATGAAGCATCTGAGAATCCGATTTTCTGCGTAGCCCAGATGGGCCAAGTGGCACTGCCAGGGGCGGCCAATTCTCCCCGGCGCAGAATCGGCGCAGCTTCGAGCGAGCCGCCAGGTAGCCCAGCAGTCAGATGGAAGCCTCCAATGCTCAAAACCCCAAGTGCTGTCCGCTTTGGCAATGCCGCCATATTGCCTTTGGGCCTCATCAACCCTTTTTCGATAAGCTATCGCCATTGTTCCCATTAGCTCGTGACTTGCGGCGGAATTCTCAAGAGGGGAGTGGTTTGCTTGTGGTCGAAAAGAGTACCCTCAACAAGGAGACATCCATCTTAGAACAGAAACACAGGAGAACATTTTCCACTCTCTGGAGAACGTCGAGGTCTTACCAACACCGGCTGGGTGTGCTTTTTGAGGGTACCATTGGTTGGTTAGTTTAAAGGGAAACAAATGTGACAACTACCATTTTGCGGGGTCCCCCGAACAGAGACTCACCATGACTTTGCAGCTGTGTGCAAGACGTTTACAGCCCAAGGATTCATGGTCCTGCGCAAGGGTCCCGGCGGCATGTACGTGGCGGACTTAGCGCTGGGCGAGGAACGCCAACATTGCTGGGAACAGCGTGCCTTCCAGATGGGGACTTTGGTGAGGCCCAATGAAGACATGTCTGGTGATTTAGACATATTTACATGATTGCGCCAACAGCCGATGGTCACAGACAAAGAAGCATGGTGATTTGCAGCTTGGTTGAACCAGAAGACTAAGAGCGACGGCTCAGATTGAGATGAAGTCGGAGGAGGAGCAGCAAGGGTGGCAGCAGCCCCAGCCTGGCATCAATAGCGTGTGCCTTTTGGAGGCTCGGCGCTCTTCTGTGGCAGGTTTTCAATGACAACTAAAAGGAAACCGGCCATTTGCAGGGGGGGGTGCCCCATTTTGGGACTCCTAATGGGATTCCTGGAGCCATTCAGGTTACTCTTCAAGTATGGCTTGGTGCCCCCCTTTCCAGCAGGTGATGGTTTTGTCTCGTAAGGCCCCCACCCTCGAGAGAGTTTTTGGCCCGAGGAAGACACCGTATCAGCTGGCCCGTCTCCCCATGGCAGGGGCCTCAGTGATCGCAGGGCAGCTATCGGTGATGGACCCTCCCAAGTGGTCTCCCCTGCATGGCATTTGGTTTGCTTCCTTGCGGTTAACGAGTATGGGATTGTTTCCAACCATCACTTTGCAAAGTCTGCAATTGACAGACCCGCCATCTTGGGTACAGTTTGGTGAAACAGCTTGCCTTCGACCGTAGACGTAGCGATTGGACGTAGTTGTACCCTTTGCCATGGTGATTGTACGGAAGTTTTGCATGGTCAGCTGCTGCAGTGGCCAAATACTACAGTGATCCGGAGCAGAACGTGTGGGAAGTGCTCATGGGGAAGCAGATCGATATCGGTGGTGCACCTTCCACATTGAAGCTGGCTCAAAGGGCTGGTGTCGGACCAGGAGTGAAGGGAGTTGAGCTAAATTGCAACAATGGCGGGGGAATGCGCGCCCTTGTTCGCTTGGATGGAGTTGTCTCCATGATTGGAGTGGATTTCACCAAGTCTGTGGTGGAGACGGGCAGGAAGACAGAGGAGGAGGGGTTGAGTGACAAGATCAAGTTTATCAACAAGAACTCCTTGAAGAATGGACTTCATGATGCCTCTGCCGATTTGTGTACAGCAAGGATGCTTGGTGCTACATGCCTGGCAAGCGGAAGATGCCGCGGGCTCGCATCGTGAAGCCTGGTGGAAAAGTCGTGCTCTCTGACTTGATCGAGGGCGAAGATCTCTCGGAGGAGGTGCGGAGTACTTGAGCCTTGTGAAATTCCCTGCCATTCCAACGGTGAAGGAGCACGCGCACATGCTGGAGAAGGGAGTGTTTGAGGTTGAGATTGCCGAGGGCAGCGGTCGCTACTTGCCTGGCATGAACAGCTCTGTGCACATGCTGAAGAGGCAAGCACTGTACGATGTTAAGAATTTGCTGAATCGGGATGATGAGGCCTACAACAAGTTGATCTTCGATTTTGAGTTCATGGCAAAGTTGCCTCAAGAAGGCAATATCATTCAGGAAATGTCTGTGGGACGCAAGAGGGATGTGACTCTCGTGACCTGGGCGGCGGGTCAACAATTCCCAAACAGGCCAGCATCACATCGTGTAATCACGGTAGACTGTTCGTGAATGATTTATGTTCCGAGGATCTGCGTTGCTGGAAACTGTCAACGGGGTGCACACAGGGAGTGCTTGATTGCATTCTTGTGTTGTTTCACGCGAAGTGTTGCAATGCAGCGCTAGTTTGAATAACACTTTCCAATAGTCGTAGTAGCCACGGCCATGACCGATTCAGGCGCCACAAGTGCAAACAAGAGCGCAATGACGGGGTCGCCTCGCCGCCATACACGTTTGTCTTCACATGGGAGCCCTCTTTCCAACAGTTTTAAAGGGCAACCAAAAGGAGACCACCCATTCTTGTGGGTCAAGTTCCTGTTTCGAGAAACACCCATATAGGAAGGATTCAATGTTGGAAGCTCCTCACAAGTGGTTGGTGGACATAACTCCGCACCAGGACGTCCACGAAAAGGTCCCAAGCAGTTACAAATCAATAGGGGGAACCTTTGAAAAACACCAACAACAATTGGGTGTGGTGTTTGTATGGCCATCTTGTGTTTTTCCTAGGGTCAACCCATACACGCGGTTGGGGGCGCGGGGGGGGGGGGGCTTGGGGCTGGCGGCCTATACTTCAGACTCTGCTGAGGCAGTACCCCAACGCGCGGATGGACAAAGCTGCAGACTTCCCGCTGCCCGGGTTTGATGGGGTTCCACTCTGAAAGAGGGGACCGCCTTTCTTTGTCTGTTTACCTTGGACCTTTTCGCAATGGCCCTTTAAGTTCACCATTGGGGCTGAGTCTGCTTTTCGAAACTTGTGCAACTTGCTTTTCAACCTTGCTACCTTCTTGGCTCACCTTGGGACTATTGCTAGGTGAGAACAGAAAGGTGGTCAGGTGAGAGAACCCGGTTCCCAGGTGAGAAAGTCAAGGTTGCAGGTGAAAAAACAAGTCCAGAGTGAAAAAACAAGCTGCCCACAAAGGACCTTCGACAGACTTCCTTCAATGACCTAGAAGGGTTCTTTCCCACTTTTCGGACTACTTGTGCAAGGGTGTAAATTTGATAGGGGCTTTGGGGCGTTGAGGTCGGGATTGTCCCTTTTGAGCTGGCTCTATGACAGGTCCCCATTTTCCCGCCGAAAGCCCGAAAGCCATCTCCGGATCTCCCAGGCGACCGGTACACCGTGCAGGTCCGCGAGGCGCGGAAGAAACGCCGGAGCGACGGGGGTGTCAACAAGGAACACATTTTTTTGTTCGGGTTAAGGCGTACTTCCATTTGGCTAAGAATATTTTTATTTTTATTGTTTTGCCCTGTTGGTTTTGAAGGGAAATTATCACTACTGGACATGTATGCATATTTTCTCCAGGGGACTTAAGCAAATGGAGGTTTATGAGAGGGGGATGGGCAAAAAGGAACACCCTTGGCACCCTAATTCTGGGCTGGAGATTGGGAAGGTCTTTGTTGGAGGCTTGGTACCTTTTGCAGGGGGATATCGGGGGAAGCGGAACAGGGCGCGTTGAAATAAAACGAAGCTTCAGGCCAATCAAGTAAGCACCTTCGCAAAACAGAGAAATACGCGCAATACATTGAACATACGCGAGAAAACGCAGCAGACCTGCCTGCTCTTCAAGACTTGCCGCCAGCAGCCAAACCATGAATTGTGTTGTCCGGTTCGTGCGGTCCGGTGCTGTCCGGTCCGGTCCGGTCCGCCTGGCTACTTGCCTAAATGTTCTTATTAATTTCCTTGCTCAAGTCATTGATTCCTTGCGTATCTATTGTTGCCGTGTTGTTGTTCAGTGGCGTAGTCCTGTTTGCTTCCTTGCAATGGCTCCTGGCTCCCCAATTGAACATTGCTCATTTTGGGTAGTTTCCCTATCAAACCAGTTGAAGTCCTTTTTGCGAGAAGTGGACCAAGCAATGCTTCCTAGTTCTCGCATGCCCTCGTACCCGTTTCCCGGAAATCCAGATTTCACACGCTCGGCGGAGGGCGATCTGGTGCTGATGTTCACTGACGGCCTGCGTGACAACCTTCATGACCGCGAGGCGCCAATGCTTGTTTCTGTGTTGTGCTCCAGGTAATTACCCACGACCCACCCAAATGGGGCAGATGGAAACATTGCGGCTGGTTTTTGGGTTTACCTTCTCAGGAGCCGGTTGTCCACCCTTGTGGCCGACTTTTTGGGAGCAGCCCCGTAGCCTGGGGAGTTTACGCCGGCCAGATCATCAGCCTTGTGAACCGGGCCTTGTCTGCGGCCGCTGCCGGGGACCAAAAAGCGTGGCAGGTGTCGACCAAACGGCCCAACAGGAACCATATATTTTGGAGCGCAAACCAATACCTCAGTCTGGCTCTTAGAGGGGACCAAACCGGTTAACCGGCGACAACAGTTTGGCATGCTTCAGAATGACTTTGGAGGGAAACCAGCTTGAAACCAGGGAGACAGATGATTGGAGTGGTTTTCTGGCAAGTTTGTTCAATCGCAGGTGCTAGTCAATACGCTTCTATTGTACGAGAAGCTCACAAAGCTGTTTCTCATCAGCTAGTCCATGTTTCAGTTCGGGACGGCATGAAAGGGACAGCCCAGTTTTGCGCACAGCGGGCGGAAGACCACCATTGCCCTTTGCTAAGAGTTCCTCCTGCTGGATTGACTTGTTTGTGAGCCTACCTTTGGTGTCAGCATATGCTCAGCGGATTGATTGAGTTGCTGTCCAGCCGGCACCAAGAAAGGTCCTATGTTTGTGCCAGTGTCAAGTGATCTAGTTGCTTGGGATTCATAGAGGTGGCAATCCAGTGGGTGGGGATTGACAACCAAGTCAAGAGTTTTCATTCAGGTTGCCACATCCCAAGCAGTGCATCGTGCACACTTCGGGCTTGTCCAAAAAGAGAGGGGGGGGCCGTGGAACCTTTGTGAAGAGTCTTGCGCCGCCAGGGATACGTCGCCCAAAACGAATCAAACGTTCGACGTCAAAGAAAATACACAAAAAGAGAAAACAGCTATTGCTTCCCAACAAACCATCACTTTTTACAGACCAGTAGAACCATCGAGCAAAGCACACATTGCACTTGTTGCAGGGGTCATTCTTTGGTTGTCCCTCGGTGTGTCCTTGGTTTCCTTCACTTGCATCACTTTCCCAACCCAGCAGCATGCACTGCATTCCGGCGTTTCCTCGGACGGCGTTTGAGGAGTTGTTGGGCCTCCTCGACCGTTGCACGCCAAGACCTGAGTCTTGATTCACATCAGCGCTAGCTGGTGAGTTCGCCTAAACGGGTCTGTTTGTTCAGAGTATCCCTTTTGAGGATGGTTTCAAAGGTAAAGCAATAGCACACCAACAACAAGAGCTTGCCAGTTTTGAGACATACCCATATGTGCACGTGGTTGACTTCCTAATCAAAGAAATGGATGAAGAGAGTGTGTGTTTTTTTGAGGCTCGGGACAAATATCTGCCATTTTTTGGGGGTACCCATGTTGTCACACATGTCACACATACCCAAGAATTGGCGCTCCTGTTCCCTTTCATTTTGCTGCCCCTTGAGGGCACTTTCCAGAACACCAGGCTTCAAAGCAGTTGTCTTCAATAGGGGGCCCCCTTTCCAAATGGGAATGGGCTTCCCTTTCTCTTTCCAACGGCCCAAACATTGGTGCCGTAAGCAGACAGCCTCCTGGGCAAACAAGCCTGGCGTCCTATTCAGCGGCCATCGTTTGCTTTGGGCAGAAACATCCCCCTGTAGAGCCGCGCAATGTTTTTATGCATCGGGAGCCATCATCGGGGGGACGGGAGAGAGAAAAAAACAAAACAAAAACATTTCAGATCCGACAAGGCTAAAGGCTTACTCTTATCGATTGGCGTGTTCTCTGCCACCGGAGATGAAAAGCCCGCGAAATTTGTTGTTTTTGTTTGTGCAGTGGCGGCTGGTTCCTGAAATACAGCATGCTCCTCCTGCCTTTGCGGAATTGACCCAAGGCAGGCTGTTCTTATCCCACCAAAAATGGTATGTAACAGTTATGCTACCCTCAAGTTGGTTCATAACTTGCGAGCTGGGCATGAAAAAGGGCATGTGCAGCCATCCCCAGAAATAGCAGTCATTGATTTCACCTTCAGGAAGTGTCCGGGGAAACTGTTGATGCATGTCGCTGACCCCCACTAGTCGGCAGACATTTTGCAGTTGGCTCAGCACTAGATGTTCTCAACGGTTTGTCAAAAGTAAGGGGAGACAGGGTAGCCCAGCCCGTTCAGCCTCTCCTTCCTGCTTTCAAAATCTGGTATGCTTTTTGCAGTTGCCACTCTTTGCAGGATTGTCTTAACGGGAGCCACCTATTTCCACGTGTTAGTTCTCCGCGTGTTGTGGGTTTCAACTAGGGCAGCATCTTTCAACCCCTGGCTCCAAAACAGAACTATTGCAGGACCAACCATCAAATGTCAAATGTATCTTGTGACACACATCAAAAACATGTTTTAAGCGCAGCTTGTGACTGTCGCCGCTTGCACCTTCATTCTGGACTACGATTGCAGCTCTGAGCTGGGCCAAGCGCCGGCCGGTACAGGCCAGCACGCTCGCGCGTGAGACAGCCACAGACCCAGCCCTCCCTTCCTGAACTCGACCGTTCCAACGGCAAACGGCCCTTGCTCTAGCGGACTCGAGCTGTGCCCTGAACCAAACCCCTGCTCTCAGTTGGGGTTTATGCAGCGCCTTGCCCTTGGACTATGGCTGTAGCTCTGGCCAGGGCCGCCCTGGCCGAGCCACGCGGACCCCAGCCCCAATGTCAAATGCGTTGTTCCTGCCTGCAAAACAGCCCCAATGCCTGTTGTGTTGAACCGGCTACCCTAGGAAAAAAAGAAACACAAGGGCACGGCCGCTCTCCGCCTCTCCGCTCGAAACTGGCGGTGCCCGATGTCAGCGTTACCTCCGCTGTCTCGTCCACGGAGCGCCGTGCTGCCAAAGCCAAGCTCTTGGCGACCCGCTCCGGTGGCCTCGAGTTCGGCAAGGGCTTGGGACTGAGCGATATGTCGCACATGGCGTCAACCACTGTTTAAACCCATTTTTGTGGCTATGTCAAATCCAAAGAAAGCACAGAATAGACAATAAACAACGCAAAGTACAAACATAGGACCTTGAAAGTAGCTGGTGCCAGGTGCCATTCGTGGAGTACTGCAAGCGCCACAGCCGCGAAACGTGCATGGGCGGGCTAGGGCCTCAGCAGCCGGAAGAAGAAAAGGCCGGCGAGGTTCGGCCAAATGGGCGTGAATGTTGGGAGGGTACCCTTTCTGGGTTTCGAGGTAAACCAAAGGAAGCCCACCATCTTTGAGGTCCCCCTATTTTCCTTCAATTGGCAACTTGTGCAAGACATCTTTAAGTTGTAGTGAAGGTAGCTGGCACCATTCCAGCACGTCAGGGTTTGTCAAGTATCCAATTCAAACCAAAGCGAAATAGGGCATGGTGGCTTGTTTGTTTGGTGCGGTTGGTGAGGGTCCAAGCATGGCGAAACATGCAACTTTGGAAGGGAAACCGGGCAACCCAGGGATCTTTTGACGTCCTCAGGATCCCTTCAGCTTGATGTGTTCGATCACCAGTCATTGACGGGGAAGCATGGATCAGCTCACGCATCTCGCAAGGAAGCCGAACGGTATCACCGTGGTCGCCGCGTGGGTGCTGACCTCAGGTTTTCCGGATACTCGAATAATATTAACTCAGGATTAATTAATGAACCCCTGCTTGATCAATCCGAGTGTCCCCTTTTAGTGGGGGTTCATCACTTTTGGAGGGGACGCCCCCTATGAATAGAAAGGGCGTATAAATCTGGGGTCAACCTTACTCCTCTGGATCACGTCAGCATGTCCTGCTTGTTTTTGTAGATTTCTGAGAAGGAATCCTCATGATGTGTCATGACCATTCTGGATTCCTGGATCCCCAAAGCAGCTGCACCACCTGGCTGTGGTGTCCGAAAGAGGATCTCAGCATTGAGCAGACTGCATTGAGGGCGTGGCAATGTGACTGGTTGCTCAGGTGGTGCCAGACGAGCGGCTGCCCCAGAAAGGAAAGGGCATGGCTGTTTGTGCCCCAAATGTGCTACGTACTGGGGTGTAAGGAGCAGAAGCAGGTGGCAATGATGTTGAGTTGTTGGAACCCTCAAAAATGGCTTGTGGACACAGATCCAACTAAACTTCATCGCCAAGTTCTCCAATAAGTAGGGCATTCAGTCATTTTAGCAGAGTACGTAGACTCGGATCTCTGTCGCGGCGCAAACATCCCCGTGAGGTCGAAGCCAGGCGCACTTGGAGAGGGTGGGTGGGGGAAACCTTGGGCCCTCCAAGAAAAGGTGTAAGACCTATTCCAAGAAGGTGCTTCAGACCTTTTCTGGGTACAAGGTTGGTTTCTTCCAACTCAAAATGCAGCCTGTTGCTCCAAGAAACCAGCTACCAGCTACAATCAAGGTTGAACAGAAGCAAACTTGGGCCCTTTTTGCACCCTTCATTTGTGCTGCCTGAAGCCCCAAATTGACCACGTGAGCCTTCAAGAAGTTGGGTTTGGATGTTCCTGCAGTTTTCTTTGGCGTGGGTTTGTCCTGTTTTGAGATTCGGTGCCCTTCTTTGGGAGGTTTTAACGGGACAAAACAGTGAAGTCACGTTCACACGCATGTTTGGGGTCGCTGATTTGCATCTTGCACATAGTTGAAGTGTGGGTGGCAGACGACCCCAGTCGCCATATGTAGGACACAAGCAGCATTGAACGATCATCACCTTCTTGACATCCCCATCCCCTGAAAACTGGAAATGGGGAGGGGATGACCCCTGGAGTTCCAGTGGGGCCTTGTTCCACCAATATCCCTCAAGGTAGGGCAATTTTCTGATGGTGCGGGCTAGGCAAACTACAAGTTCTAGGCAATCAAGACCAGATTTCCAGAGTCAGCATGATGCCAGTTGATGAAGACCTGGATCTCGACGCGATGATGGAGGCTAGCGGGAGGAAAGCAACCATGCTTGGCTGTGTCCAGCAAAGACCCGACACGCAAAGAGAGTATCGGGTGGGACGAAGGTACGCAAATAAAGCAATGAGAGCTTTTCTTTTTCTGACGACTCTCTCTAAAGATGTTATTACTTTCAGTAAATACCCATTCTGGGCAAATCGTTCTTCCTTGCAATCGCTGGGTCACTTAAGAGTTTCGGGCCGTTTTTCACCTGGATTCCGGCACGGTTTGGATTCCCCACCTTGGTCCTGGATCCCTCCAAGGTGCTGCAAGAGCACTAACGCCGGGGAGCAAGTTATGGCCATTCCACGTAGAACCCACATTGCTGGAGCAAACACCCTGTGGGGCATGTCTCACATATATTCTTGTTGCGATGTCGCTCAGGACATGCACCTCCGCGAGGAGGGTTGAGGTCAGAAACAAGTGTCCCCCCCGCCCCCCCCCCCCTTTGACACATCCTAAACCACATCATGTGCACTACATCTCTTGCCTCGAACATCTTCTTGGATGGGAGTTGGCAACTGAGTTTTCAAGGTTTGAACCATTCGCTGCCCTTTCGATCACCGTCCAGCTTGTTGCAGCGCCAGGAGGAACGCCGCTTGGCAGAGGAGGTGCACGTGGCAGAGGAAGCACGATTGGTAGAGGAGGAGCAGTTGGCAGCGGAGGCCGGATCAGGCAAACATTAATATGAATGTATCCTTCACACTGGGGGCTGCTTTGAGAAGTTTACAGGTTACTGTTGGGTCTGTGCAGGTTGGTTTGTATCTAATTGTGTAACATGTATGCATGAATGTATGTATGAATGAATGCGAGCGATGGAATGTAGGGCAAGGCGAGATTTGGTATCGCATGCAATGCGACGCGATGCGATGTGGTTTGATTTATTGCAACGCAATGCCATGCAATGCGATCTAACGTAAAGCAAGGTAATATAGCGCAATGGCAATGTGTTGGCATGATGTTTTACCGCTCAACGCCGAGCAACTGACTCTCAACCCATGATTGCACGAAGATGCAAACCAAGCAGATAATGCGGGACAAACCATGGGCGGAACAGGCGCAGACCGTGAACACCATTCAACGGCGGCGCTTGGACCATGTGCACCGGGTTCAACTCTCAAAGACCCCTTTACTTGAGGTTGGTGGGGATGGTCATCAACCTCTCATTATGACTTTTTGACAACCAATGTAGGAGTTTGCATTGAGGGGCCGGAGTTTGGATCATGGCACATGCGTTTGTAGGCCGAGGAGGCCGGAGAAAATACCACACCAGCTGCGGATAGCGCATCCGTGGCAACATCGACCGTGAGCCAGAAGTACCTTGGCGAGAGACGAGAATGGGGAGCAATCCGAGCCCAAAATCAATAATAAAACAAGGGCAGATTGTGTGTGCATGTTTTGAGGGTACCCTTTTGGGATAGGTTTAATGGGAAAACCGCCGTCCTATTTAGAAATACGCCCGGCTTTATGTTCCCCCAGTTTTCTTGTTTGCACCCCTTCACAGCCGGTTTTCCACCCCTGAAGCCCGGGAGAGAAACCAAGTGGTAAGTTGACTCGAGTCTGGACAACTCATGAGGAGCTCACACACGGGAGTTGAGATCTGACCTATGATGAAGGTTCCGTACAAATTACACCAGCAGAGACCCCAAACAGTTGAGGGCTGACGGGCGGGCACAAACATGCCAACAGCTTGTGGCTTTCTGCGCTTCAACACGGATGAATCAAAATGATGCAGTCGTGAACCTGGCGCGCGTTGCGTTGCTGCACGTGTGTTGCTGGCATGCTTCGCGCTTCAGCACCGCGCCAGAACTGAGGTTGGGCAAGCGCGCGCGATGGCGGGCGAGCGCGCGCGCGTGAACGCAAGTGTGGCCGCGCAAGCACGCAGTCACATGGGCAGTTCAAACACACATGTCCAATTCAGACACACATGTGTGTACACGTGGAACACACATACGTATACGACTGAAACAGTATACATTCACCTGCGGCACACGCATAAATGTGTTGAGCTGGAAAACAAACATGTGCTTCTTGGAAAGCACACACACACATGTGCAAACGTGGAACGCACATATGTGTTCACTTACGACACGCTAATGCGTTCACGTGGAACACACATGTGTGTTCACTTGGAACACAATGAAACGCGTGTCCAATTCAGACACACATGTGTGTACACGTGGAACACACATGCGTTCACCTGGAACACAAAGACGCGCAATTAAAGCACACATGTGTGTACGCGTGGGACACACATATGTATACCACTGGAACACAAACATGTGTCCACCTGGAACACCGCGTGTGCGATTAAAGCACACATGTGTGTACATGTGGAACACACATATGCGCACACGTGAGCAAACATAAATGCTCACCTAAATCGCACACACATGCGCGCACCTCGAAAACAATCATGCGTTTTCTGGAGCGCATACATGTGCACACCTGGAGAGCAAATATGTCGTCAGATGCCAAAAAAAGTTCATCTAGCACATGCTAATGTGTTCACGTGAAACACACATCTGTTCACCTGGAACACAAACACGTGTCCAATTGGAACACACATGTGCGTACACGTGGAACACACATATGTGCACACGTGAACACGCATATGTGCACACGTGAACACTCACATATATGTGCACCCGGAACACACACCCGTGTGCTCATCTGATAACAACCATGTGTTCTCCTGGAACACAAACACGTGTCCAATTGGAACACGCATGTGTGTACACGTGAACACACATATGTGTACACGTGGGAGACGCAAATGCGCACACGTGAACACACACATGTGCACACGTGCAACACACACATGGGTACTGCACATGTGAACACACTCATTTATGCGCGCGCGGAAAACACAGACACACACGAGTGTTCATCTGATAACAAACACGTGTTCTCCTGGAACACAACCGTGTGTCTAATTGGAACACAACCGTGTGTACACGTGAACACACATATGTGTACACGTGAACACACACATATTTATATATATATATGCGCACCCGGAACACACACACACACACACGTGCGTTCATCTGAAAACAAACATGTATTCACCTGAAACACAAACAGGTGTCCAATTGGAACAAACATGTGTGGACACATGAACTCACAAATGTGTACATGTGGAACACACATATGTGTGCAAATGAACACACAAACATGCGCACGCGGAGCAGACACACACACACACGCGTTCATCTGATAACAAACATGTGTCCTCCTGGAACACAAACACGTGTCCAGTTAGAACGCACATGTGTGCACGCGCGAACACACAATGTGTGCCGTGAACACACATACAAAAAAGTGCACGCGGAGCAGACACACACGCACGTGTTCAGCTGATAACAAACATGTATTCACCTGAAACACAAACACGTGTCCAATTGGAACACAGACGTGTGTACACGTGAACACACATATGTGTACAGTGAACACAACATATATACGGCACCCGGAAAACACACACACACGAGGTGTTCATCTGAATAAAAACATGTGCTCACCATGGAACACAACACGTTGTCATTGGAAACCAATGTGTTGTTTGTTACACTGTGAACACACATTATTGTTTGTAACGTGGGGAGACGCAATTGGCACAGTTGAAACACACACATGTTGCACTCGTGGAACACACACATGTGTACTGCACATGTGAACACACCCATTTATGCGCGCGCGGAAAACACAGACACACACGAGTGTTCATCTGATAACAAACACGTGTTCTCCTGGAACACAACCGTGTGTCTAATTGGAACACAGACGTGTGTACACGTGAACACACATATGTGTACACGTGAACACAGCACACGTGGAACACACACATGTGTACTGCACATGTGAACACACACATTTATGCGCGCGCGAAAAACACAGACACACACGAGTGTTCATCTGATAACAAACACGTGTTCTCCTGGAACACAACCGTGTGTCTAATTGGAACACAGACGTGTGTACACGTGAACACACATATGTGTACACGTGAACACACACATATATATGCGCACCCGGAACACACACACACACGTGCGTTCATCTGAAAACAAACATGTAGTCACCTGAAACACAAACACGTGTCCAATTGGAACACACATGTGTGGACACGTGAACACACAAATGTGTGCACGTGGAACACACATATGTGTGCAAATGAACACACACACATGCGCATGCGGAGCAGACACACACACACGTGTTCATCTGATAACAAACATGTGTCCTCCTGGAACACAAACACGTGTCCAGTTGGAACGCACATGTGCGCACGCGTGAACACACAATGTGTGCACGTGAACACACATACAAAAAAAGTGCACGCGGAGCAGACACACACGCACGTGTTCATCTGATAACAAACATGTGTTCTCCTGGAACACATACACGTGTCTGATAAGAACACACATGTGTGTACACCTGAACACACATATGTGTACACGTGCAACACGCATATGTGCGCACCTGCAACACACATATGTGTTCACCTGGAACCCATATATGCGCTCACTTGGAACAGGCATTTGTGTTCACGTGCGACACTGGTGCAGACCTGGATCACACAAGCATGTTTAACCAGAACAAACTTCTGTGTTGACTTGTAACACACATATGTGTACACATGGAATACACGTGTGTGCACATGTGGAGAAACATGTGCAACACAAATGTGCAACACACATGCGTTCACCTGGACAACAAAAATGTGTTCACATGGAATTTACATTTCCTGCACGCCTGGGCGACACATAAATCAAGTTCCCGAAGCCGGCTGTGAGGCGCTATTCCATGGGGCTCTGCCTTGAACAACGCTTGTGTTTTATATGCGTGTTCCAAGTAGGAAAATAGTGTTCGTGTACGATCAATCTAGCTTTTTTGCAACACATTGCTAGCGCGCGAGCCTGCTGCTGCTGCTGCTGCTACTACTGCTAGTACTATCAGTATCGGATGCGTCTCCAGCAGTTACAGGCTTCAGCTTAGCAAAAGCTTTCCGGCGCATTGCGCTTCTTTCTCGCTTAGCTGCACAGTGTCTTTCGTATCGATTGCTAAAGTGCTTTGATCGTATTGTGGCAACTCTTCGTTTCGATTCAGTAAAGCATTTGCTTTCGCAGGGAAATACGCAACCCAATTCTTCCGTATGCTCGGTACAAGGCATCCCTGCCGTCTTGCCTCAGCCGTTGTTTCTCCCCTTTGTCCAGCAAATCGCACTCCATGATAATTGCATGCGAGGAGAGCGGAAGCAAAGTTGGATTGAAGCGTAACTGGGAACCGGTCACAGCTGACCACTGCGCTAGCGCCTTGCTAGCGCGCGGCTAGCGCGGGTTCGCCGTATTTTTTGGAGTCACGGCGACAATCTGTGTGGATTTGACAAATTAAGGCCACGTAAGATGAAGGTAAACGTGCGGGCTGGCTTCAAGTACTAAGTAAGAACTGCAACATTACACCCTTGAAAGCCACGCAAAGCCCATCGCGGCAACCCACGCGCCTACTCTTGGAAACCAAGATCACCGAAGACCCTAGCGCAAACCAAGCGCCATCCTAGCGCCTCCAGTGGGGAGCGGGCAATCCATTGGTATTTGCAGGACTCCGCTTGACTCCGCTTTGTGTGAATGAAAAACGGGTCGAGATTTAATTTGGGTTTTTTTTGTTTTTTTTTTGGGTTTTTTTTTGTTTTCCGTCCTGGCTACTAAAATGCTGTAATTTACAGCATTTTCTCGCGAAATGTACGTATTTTACGCTAGTCCGTCAACATCATCAGCATCGTTTTCAACATCCCCCGCATGTCCAGCCAACATCCCCAGCATCACCAGCAAATTGGCTTCCCGCATCTCATGGTAAAAGTGAGGATTCAAATACGGGCAAACTAATCCCTGTAAAACACCTAAAACGTGGCGGCAGCCCCCCCCATGATGATCGAAAAAGTGATGATTCAATCAGGGGCAAAAAGTCTAAAAAATAGCGGGGGGGTTGGGGGGGGCGGCAGCCCCCCCCATGATGATCGAAAAATTAGGGGCAAAGAATCTAAAAAGTAGCTGTCGCATGATGATCGAAAAAGTGATGATTCAAATAGGCGTGCATTTTAATCGAAAGGGGGGTGGCGGGGGGCCCAGAGAGGAACTTGCGATGCTGAGGATGCAGGAAGCCAACTGGAAAAGCATCAGGATGCGAAAAGCCAAAGCCAGAAAGCCGCCAAAAGCCAAAAAGCCAAAAAGCCAAAAAGCCAAAAAGCCAAAAAGCCAAAAAGCCACCTGCCGCAGCGGAACTGGCAATGCAGAGGATGCGAAAAGAGAGGAACTGTGAATGCAGATGATGCGAAATGAAAAGCCACGAAAGCCACAAAAACCCACGTAAAAGCCACAAAAGCCAAAAAGCCGAAAAGCCGCCGACCCTGAAAAACAAAAATAAAAACGAAAAATTCTTTAAAAAAAATGGCCCTCCATTTAAAACTGCACAAAGTGACTGCGACGGTGGCCTCTGTAGACTAAACCCCCTTACTAGGAATTTTGACCGGATCGCATATGTGTTTTATCAGAACAATCGCATGCTTTCACCAGGAACACAAACATGTGCTGACGTGGAACACACTCATGTGGTCACATGCAAAAAGTGCGTGTTCACTTGGAACGCGCCGATGTGGTCAGCTGGAACACACCAAGAACACACAATCATTTTCTTGAAGCACTCGTACGTGCATCCGCAGCATGCTGCCTGTGGCTTGATCAAGCGCGCGCGCTCAAACACACGTTTCTGAGCCTCAAACACACATGCGTGCCCGCGGAATACACCGCGAATGACCAGGGAGCCGTGCCAGGCATCCAGGCTGGGGGACAACAAGAAGGAGACAAAGGGAGACAAATGAACCCGTCCGCCCGGAGAGCCGTGCCAGACATCCAAGCTGGGAGACAAACGAATCCGTCCACCCAGAGAGCCGTGACAGGCATCCAGGCTGGGAGACAACCGGGGCCAAATAAAGGGAGACAAAGGCAGACAAATGAATCTGTCAGGCAAATGAAGGGAGAGGAACCCGTCCGCCGGGAGAGCCGGGACAACCCCAGGTGCCAACAGCACCACTGGGTATCTCGGCGTAGGTTCGTTGAACATCATCAAAGAATCGATAGACGATTTAACTCCAGCGTGATTCACGTTTGTTTTATCGGGGGGTTAACAGAGCCTTCTCGTAGCTGAAGCCGTGCACCGCAGCGCACCGCTCTCGTCAGCTCGGGACTCCAAATGCGAGCAAGGACAGAGAGAGGCCGCAACTGATAACGAGGCACTGAACGAACAGACAGGGTGTAGCCAACGATAGACAAGGAAGACGACCCACCACGAGCCCAAGCAAAATCGAAGTCCAGATGAAGGGCAGACAGAGGACCCTGTCCCCAACATCCACAAGACAAGGAATGACCGAAGCCAGGGCCGAAGCCAAAGGCAAACCAGACCCCGCCAAAAGGACAGAACCGCGGGAAGTGAAGGAAACCGCGGAGCGTGAGTGCCACACATCCAGGCTGGGAGACAACGGGAGACAAATGAATCCGTCCACCCAGAGGGGCATCCAGGCTGGGAGACAACGGGAGACAAACAAGGGAGACAAAGGGAGACAAATGAATCCGTCCACCCAGAGAGGCATCCAGGCTGGGAGACAACGGGAGACAAATAAAGAGACAAATCAATCCGTCCACCCACAGAGATGGGAGACAAATGAAGGGGAACCAAGGGAGACAAGTGAATCCGTCCGCCTGGAGAGCCGTGACAGACATCCAGGCTGGGAGACAAGGGGAGCCAAATGAAGGGAGACCAAGGGAGACAAGTGAAACTGTCCACCCAAAGAGCCGTGCCAGGCATCCAGGCTGGGAGACAACGGGAGACAAATGAAGGGAGACAAAGGGAGACAAGTGAATCTGTCCGCCTGGAGAGCCGTGCCAGACATCCAGGCTGGGAGACAACGGGAGACAAATGAAGGGAAACAAAGCCCAGAGCCGTGCCAGACAAATGAAGGGAGACAAAGGGAGACAAATGAACCCGTCCACCCAGACATCCAGGCTGGGAGACAAGGGGAGCCAAATGAAGGGAGACAAAGGGAGACAAATGAACCCGTCCACCCAGAGAGCCGTGCCAGGCATCCAGGCTGGGAGACAACGGGAGACAAGGGAGACAAAGGGAGACAAATGAACCCCTCCACCCCAGAGAGCCGTGACAGGCGTCCAGGCTGGGAGACAACCGGGGCCAAATAAAGGGAGACAAAGGGAGACAAATGAATCCGTCAGGCAAATGGAGGGAGAGGGAGACAAATGAACCCGTCTGCCGGGAGAGCCGGGACAACCCCAGGTGCCAAGAGCACCACTGGGTATCTCGGCGTAGGTTCGTTGAACATCATCAAAGAATCGATAGACGATTTAACTTCAGCGTGATTCACGTTTGTTTCACCGGGGGGTTAACAGAGCCTTCTCGTAGCTGAAGCCGTGCGCCGCAGCGCACCGCTCTCGTCAGCTCGGGACTCCAAATGCGAGCAAGGACAGAGAGAGGCCGCAACTGATAACGAGGCACTGAACGAACAGACAGGGTGTAGCCAACGATAGACAAGGAAGACGACCCACCACGAGCCCAAGCAAAATCGAAGTCCGGATGAAGGGCAGACAGAGGACCCTGTCCCCAACATCCACAAGACAAGGAATGACCGAAGCCAGGGCCAAAGCCGAAGGCAAACCAGACCCCGCCAAAAGGACAGAACCGCGGGATGTGAAGGAAACCGCGGAGCGTGAGTGCCACACATCCAGGCTGGGAGACAACGGGAGACAAATGAATCCGTCCACCCAGAGAGCCGTGCCAGGCATCCAGGCTGGGAGACCACGGGAGACAAATAAAGGGAGACAAAGGGAAACAAATGAATCCGTCCACCCACAGAGATGGGAGACAAATGAAGGGGAACCAAGAGAGACAAGTGAATCCGTCCGCCTGGAGAGCCGTGACAGACATCCAGGCTGGGAGACAACAGGAGCCAAATGAAGGGAGACAAAGGGAGAAAAGTGAATCTGTCCACCAAAAAAACAGTGCCAGGCATCCAGGCTGGGAGACAACGGGAGACAAATGAAGGGAAACAAAGGGGTGCCAGACATCCTGGGAGACAAAGGTAGACAAATGAATCCGTCCACCCAGAGAGCCGCGCCAGGCATCCAGGCTGGGAGACAACGGGAGACAAATGAAGGGAGACAAAGGGAGACAAATGAACCCGTCCACCCAGAGAGCCGTGCCAGGCATCCAGGCTGGGAGACAACGGGAGAAATCAAGGGAGACAAAGGGAAACAAATGAACCCGTCCACCCAGAGAGCCGTGCCAGGCATCCAGGCGGGAGAGAACGGGAGACAAATGAAGGGGACAAAGGGAGACACATGAACCCGTCACCCAGAGAGCCGTGCCAGATCCAGGCTGGGAGACAACGGGCGACAAATGAAGGGAGACAAAGGGAGACAAGTGAATCTGTCCACCCAGGCATCCAGGCTGGGAGACAACGGGAGACAAATGAAGGGAGACAAATGGAGACAAATGAACCCGAGCCGCGCCAGGCATCCAGGCTGGGAGACAAATGAAGGAGACAAAGGGAGACAAATGAACCCGTCCACCCAGAGAGCCGTGCCAGGCATCCAGGCTGGGAGACAACGGGAGACAAATGACAAAGGGGGACAAATGAACCCGTCCACCCAGACTGGATCATCCAGGCTGGGAGACAACGGGAGACAAATGAAGGGAGACAAAGGGAGACAAGTGAACCCAGGGAGACAAACGAACGCGTCCAGGCATCCAGGCGGGGAGACAACGGGAGACAAATGAAGGGAGACACAGGGAGACAAATGAACCCGTCCACCCAGAGAGCTGTGCCAGGCATCCAGGCTAGGGCTTGGCAACAGGCGAGCCACCTTAAATGAATTTAGAACCCCTCACAGTAAACTGTTTGGGGAAAAAGTGGGAAAAGCACGGAGGTGCACCCGGGGGCTCAAGGTCTGGTGTAGGCCGCGAGGATGCTGCTAATTGTACGGTCCAGGAAGGAGCCAAGGGCAGAACTAGAACAGAACCTATCGGTCGGAAGCCGTGGTGGCCTCATGCCTAAGTGCGGCAAGCTTGCGCTTGCGTTCCATGGTTGTGCCTTGTAGTTGAAGTTGCCGGCAGCGAAAGTGCTGCCGTAGCCACAATCGAGTTGCGCAGAGTCCGTGTGAAGCGCCACCCCGTTGTTGCCACGATGTCGCCAGCAATGAGTAGGGCTCCACGACCTGATGCTCCCAGCTTCGTCAAGGAGTTCCACACGCAAGTGAGAAGACGAGTGCTTCCGCGCCGATGCAGCGAAAATCCACCAGAGCTGCAGCGAACCACTGTTCAACTGGACCTTGGAGACGAAGTCTCTGACCAGGACAGAGAGCTGTATAGACACGAGGAACCCAAGGAAAAAGCACCATCCGTGAGCAACGACGATCCCAATGCAGCACCATCCAGCGAGAGGAGGAAAGCGAAACGTAGCGTTTTCCATGAGTAAGTCAGAGCTAAACGTAATGACTGGTCCTCATCGGCGCGGCTGGCGACCTGTGGCCATGTTAAATTCACATGGACTTAAGGTATGGGTGCGCCTTCGGCAGTACTGCCGGCGGCGGCAGGGGGAACTGGGAAGGAGCCAACAGAACCTGATTTGTGCATTTGAACCTGCAAGGCAGCGGGATAAGTAAGCGATTTAGTGACATGGTTAAACCTCGAGCCGCCGAATTGAGCCTGCGATTTGAGATTTGTTGAGTACCTAATTTAATGACGATCGCCATTTGGCTCAAGACATAATTGAGGTTCAAGATCTGATGTGTGACTGCATACATACGTGATCGGCATTGAGAGCGAAAACTCTTTGCTTGCGCTGCATTTGTCAGGACCACTGTTGTAACTATCATTCCTTCTCCCTTACAACGTTTACACGGGTTTGGCTATAACGGCATCGTCCGTATACACCTTTCTACGTGGTTGGTATTACAGCTTGAGGGTTCGGTGCATAGCGTCCCACGGGACGTCACCTTGCCGTCTCTTGACAGGTTGTCAGCCGTATCGACAAGCTCTACACTGGACAGGGAGACAGCTGGTTTATTGCGGGTGCAGGGACAATAAAGGAACGATAACCTACACAGTACAATGGCGTCTTCAGCGAGCCCAAGTACTGCAACTTTTGGGAACAGCAGCTCAGAGGGATCCAATGGATTGATGGCTCTTCCTGCGGTGATGGATATGGTTGCAGATTCACAGGATGAACCTGGGAGCGGAGGTTCCGCGCTATTCAGCGACATATCTACTCCCACAAGATCATGGAAGCAGATCGATATTCATCAGGAGTCGAAGAAAAGAGACTCCCCACCGAGAAGATCATCATCTTCGCCTGCGACACCACGGACGTCGCAGAAGGGCGTGAGATCGACGTCGAAGGGTGGGAGGTCAAAATCACCCACCAGTGCAGATTTTCGCACCGTGATCAAAGAGAAGAATAAGATGGAGGTAGAGATCGGGGAATATCAAAAGACACTTGATGAAATGTCGGCAGCAATGGCGAATCTTAACCAAGAAGACTATGGAAGCACCATCCGGATCCAGGAGCTGGAAAGACGATGCGAGATTGCCAGCAAGCAGTCGGGACATCTAGTGGGTCACCACCAACACCACATGGCTGAGGCATGGCGCAAGTTTGAGGAAGAAGCCCAACAGATGCGCAAGGTGGAAATGAACGCATTTCAGTACGGGGAGAAGAAAGACATGGAGTCGAATATTATGATGCAACAGATGAGGCAAGCTGAAGGAACTATCATGGAGCAGAAGCGGGAGATTGCATTGATGAGATCCTACATGGCAAGCGAGAAGTCGGCCGCGCAGGAATCAGCTGTACGTGCAAATCGGATACACCGTGAGGCTTCACAACAGATATCAGCCTATCAGCAACAGATCAGAGGCATAGAATCTTCTACATCTATCGAAAAGTTCAACGAGGAGGAGATGGTCCAAAGTCTGAAATCACAGTTGGAGCATGCACTCGTCAAGCGCCCCGAGACGTACTCTTTGGAGGACTCCAGGGAACAGCTGATGGCGAGGCTGAATGACGTTACGGTATTTGCGGAACAGGAATCGAAGAGAGCAGATTGCTTGCTTCGCGAAAAAGAAGAGATCGTCAAACAGTATGAGTCTGACGTGTCGATGAAGGACCAGATGATTGCTGTCGAAGGTGGTCATCGTCAGGATGCGATCTTGGAGTTAGCCCAGATCAAAGAAGAGAAACAAGAGGAACGGTGCACGATGGACGAGAAGTCGAAGGAGGCTGAGTACTGGAGATTGACAGCTAAGGGAATGTACGATGAGTACCTCGAGGAGATGCATGAGCTTCAGGGACAACTGAAGGAAAGAGAGGCGACGCTCAAGCAAGAAGAGAGTTTTGTTCGCCAACTCGATGCTGACAACGAGGAACTACGTGCACACAAGAAGCTGGAAATGCAGGAAGCCTCCAGCAGCAAAGATGGACATCGTGAACGAGCAGTAGTGAAACGCGCTGAGGGAGGAACCCAGGCTAATTCAAATAGGATAGACAAGAAGGTGGCTGGGTCAGTCCCGTCATCGTCTTCAAATCAAATCCCTAATTCGTCGCTGATGCCAGGTTCGATCCTCTTTCCGTCTTTCGGTGATCCAATGATCGTTGTACACCTATCCCAGATGCAAGGGGTTGTTGGGCATGTCCCACAATCCACTACTACGACTGGTGGTGGTGATGGGGGGGGAAACAACGGTACTACGCCCCCATTGGATTACGGTGGATTCCCGTCCAATGGGAATGGGCAGGGAGCGGATCGACGTCAGTTGAGCCTCGCTGGTGGCGGAGGAGGACCTCCGGATGATCCACCCGATGATGAGGATGAGGATGACGACGACGAAGGAGATGAGGAAGACGAGGAAGAAGAAGAGGAAGAAGACGATCGGACACGGAGGAGACGAAGGAGATCGAGGGATAACCGAGAGATCAAGAATGATCGACCGAGAATCTCGAGGAAAGAGGCCGAGAGAGTATCTATTCCGGCCTGGCCAAAGATCCATCAACTTGACAACTGGAAGATGCAACTGCTGATGAATGTTCTGAGCGCATGTGCAGATCCAGATACCGACGCATGGACGAAATGGCTGGAGCAGGCTCTTGGGTTGAACCCAGACCTGGATTTGCTTAGCGATTCAGGTGGCGACAGATTTGCTACGATAGATATTAAGATGGCCATGGGCATGCAGAACATGCTGAAACAAGCACCTGACGAAGCCAAAGACGTATACCTCGATGCCACACGACACTCTGAACTACGGCATCAACAAGGGGTGATCGTGAAGGGACGAGAGTTGGTGGCATTGGTTATGCAATCATTCAGAACGTCCGATAGAACGGATCTTGTCTACCACATCGAGCATCTATTCAACCTTGACTTTCCTGGCGACAAGAACTTGGTTATGTTCAGGAACAAATGGTATGATTTGCTGCTGAAGATGAGGAGCGAGGACAGACACAGTAAGCTGGCTCTCAGAGACATCCTTTACAGGAAGATCAAAGGGAGCAAGAAGATGGAGTTCGGCCTCAATGCCTACCATAGATTACCGGACAAGCATCCTCAGAAGACGTATGAATTCTTATTGGCGTTGATCGACTATCAGATCAAGGCAGATCGGGAAGACCTGATGCTCGACATGAAGGAGAAATCAGTCAAGTCGATGATGAAGTCAGGCGGGAAGGATGCGGCTCCAGCAACTGGCAAACAGGAGAACCAGGGTGGCAAGGGCAGAAAGGGGAAACCCGGTGGACCTGATGCCGCTCCTGTGCTCCCAAAAGCCAAGGCAAAGGGCCACGCTGGCAAGACCGGCAAGTCCGACGGTGCCAGCGACAGAGGCAAGAGTCCGGGCGGAAGCAAGGATAATCCCTGCTGGTACCACTTCAAATCGGCGAAGGGGTGCGTGAAAGGAAATGAATGCACTTTTTCCCACAGCAAGAAGACGGAGCATAAGTTGGAACAAATCCAAGTCCAGATCATCGTCACCAAAGAGAGATGATGGAGCATGCTTCGCGTTTCAGAAGGGGAAGTGCGATAAGGGAAGCGCTTGCAAGTATAGGCATGAGCTCATCAAGAACAATTCAGCTCCAGCAACGTCAAATGACAAGGCGCAAGCCAAGTCGAAGGCTGCTGCCAAAGCTGCAGCGCCTGCCATTGCGAGGAGGGCCATCGCAATGCCTGCGATAGTCCTGAAGCAATCGGCTCCTGCAGGGAAGGTAAGCTTCAAGAAGGACGTTGATCAGGTCGAACCGGACGAAGCCGAGACTGTGTACCACGAGCACGATGACGACGCGATGAGCGAATCATCGAGATGGTCTGGCGAGTCCGAGATCCCCGAGAAAATGGTGTGGTTCAAGGAAGTGCTCGACGTCGACGAGAATGGGGAGATCATCTACCTCGAAGACGAGAGAAGGCAATGGGAACGAAAAGGGGAATGGTACGGTTATGAGGACAATGAGAATGAGCCTTATCAGTACGTGTACGTCGACGAGAAGAAGTTCAAAAGCAGTGATCATCGTGAATTATCAGCCTACCAAGTCCAACGATCATTG
>CAUJNA010001593.1:0-66520 GCA_963377175.1 Effrenium voratum | reverse complement strand
GGCTTGTGATGGAGTCGGCCCGGCTGTAGAGCTTCCGGGCCTCGGGCACGTCGTTGACGCTGACGACGAAGGGCAGGCCGCTCGCGAAGAGTGCGTTTCGCAGCTCCGTGTGAAAGACCAGGTCGTGGCCCCCTCTCGTACCGTAGTAGTTCATGCTGCGGCCGGGGAAAATGTAAGGAGGGTCAGCGTAGATGCACTGGTGCGCCAGGCAGGGCAGAGCGCGTAGATAGGCCAGCGCGTCCTGGTGCCGCACGG
The DNA here is from genome assembly GCA_963377175.1 of Effrenium voratum. Classification (NCBI taxonomy): domain Eukaryota; class Dinophyceae; order Suessiales; family Symbiodiniaceae; genus Effrenium; species Effrenium voratum. The sequence goes on along the minus strand of CAUJNA010001593.1, from coordinate 66,265 downwards.
TCACGTTGCACGGTGGCTGCTGGAGACGCCGCACGCTGCTCAGTGCCAGCGGCCGCTGCTGTGCGAAGGAGCCCCACTTTCCCGAGAAGCTGTTGCGCAGCAGGACGTACGCGCGGGCGGCCCGGCGCCCGGCACGGCCTCTCAGCGCGCCCGGCAGAAGGTGCCCGGAGTAGAAGCGCCTGTCCACCCTGCGCCCCACCAGGCGCAGCAAGGTGCGCAGGAAGACCGGGTCTCGCCTCAAGTAGCAGCGGTGCAGGTTTGCGACGGGCTCGAAGGCGTCGACGCCGCGCACCTCCAGGCCCGGGCGCCGGGCGGCGAGGTAGTACTCCAGCTTTCCAGAACCGAAGAAGGGAGAGTGAATCACGGCGACGTCCCCCAGCAGCCGGTCCATGTGAGGAGCTAACCACGCTTTGCTTCCAAAGTACTTCAGCTGCATACCGGCCCTTTAGTTTATCCGGAAGCGTACTGCTGTGTAGCAGTGCGCTCCCAGCAAACACCGGCAGCGCGGTGCTACACAGCACTGCACTCCCTGAAAACTCTGGGAGCGCGTCGGTACACACAGACGCACTCCCGGACTCGCCGCCCGGATTGCGCGGAAAACACCGTCAGTGCGTCGGTACACACCGATGCACTGACAGACTCGCCGCCCGGCTTCCCGGCTTTGAATTTGGCAAGTAAAACAAAGCATGGGAAAGATCAAGCTTTTCCCCACGCCAGAATACAGCAGCAAGCAGCCCTCGGACCCCGTGGTGCCCCTAATCCCGTGCACGGGCATTTTCCTCGGACCTTCCAAATCGGGCAAAACCGTGACTCTGATCAGCCTGATTCTGGAGCAGTATCGCGGCGTGTTTGAGAGAATCTATATTTTCAGTCCGTCCATCGACATCGACGACGGCTGGATTCCCGTCAAGAAGTACATCGGGCAGGACCTGGGAGTGAATACTGAACGGGAGCAAGCCTACTGGGACGAGTGGGACGAGGCGGCGCTGCGCCGCATCATCCAGCAGCAGCGCAAGATCACCGAGGCGTCCAAGAAGTTGGAGATGATGAAACTGTATCAGGTCCTGATAATCTGTGACGACCTAGCGGACGTGCCTCAGCTCCACAGACCCAACGGCGCCCTGGACACTCTCTTCATCAGGGGCCGGCACCTCCAAATCAGCACCTGGGTCAGCTCGCAGAAGCTGAGACTAATCAGTGCGGCCGTGCGGGTCAACCAGCAATTCCTCTTCTGCTGGAGGCTGCGCAACCAGCACGAGCTGGACGCCGTGGTGGAGGAGCTCAGCGCCCTGCTGCCGAAGGAGCAGCTCTACCAGTTGTACGAGCAGGCGACGCGGGAACCCTACAGCTTCCTTTTCGTCTACTACCTGAAGCCGAGGAATGAAATGTTCTTCAAGCGCTTTGAAGAGCGTTTCGCATTGGAAAGAGAAGCCGATGGGAGCGGAGCTCAGCTTCCTGGGCCAGAAGCTGTTCGCTAGCTCCACACTGATCAGCGCACGGTGCGAGAATATCTCCTGCTGCACCTCCGTCGCAGCCGTCCACCCGCCAATCATCCGTCGGACGGGCGGGTTCCTAAAGAAAAGGATGACGACGATCTACGTGGACAGCCGCAAGAGGGTGGCCGGCTCGGACAGCGACTTCGAGGTGGACCTGGGGGAGTCCCTGCACCTGCAGAGCGACGCCCGGCTCGCCGTCTACAAGCTCCGCCTGGCCGACAGCTTTTTGTCCACGGACCGGGGCCGCTACCTCTACTGGGTCGACGCCGCGCTGGGCACGCTGAACTGGGCGTTGTTGCCCGAGGGCGCGTACACTGGCGCACGGCTGGCCGCCTGGATCAGCTCCAACTTTGCCACCGCCACCTACGGCGGGACCACAAACAGCCTGAGCGTTGCCTACGACGGCAACCGGCTGATCCTGAACGACCTGGAGCTGCGCCAGCAATTCCCAGATGCCGCGGACTACCCCTCCGCGCCGGCCGCATCTCCGACCAAGCCCTTCAGCATCGACCACATGCTCGGCCCGAGCTTCGTCTCAGGCGGGCAGCAGGTCTTCGAATTTCTCAAAATGATGGCGCACAACGAGGTCTGCCTGCGCTGCGCCCAGCTGGCCAACGCCAGCAGAGTGCTGGGCAACCTGGGCGACGACATCCTCTCCAAGATCACGCTGAAGAGCGGAGTGGGCCATTGTGGAGACGGGCTCCGACGACGGGCACTTCATGGCCCTCAGGGGCCCGGTTACCCTGAGGCACATGCGCTTCCGCCTGACCGACCTGGACGGCAACGTCGTCCGGCTTCGCGGGTCGTCTTTGTCCTTCGTGTTGTATCTTGTCCACGTATAATAAATGGAGCCAACCGAACAAGAGGTGGAGGCACAAGAGGTGCAGGACGCTGCGCCGCACGCTGCGCCGGACGCTGCGCCGGACGCTGTGCCGGCACCGGAACCGAAACGGCGGGGCAGGCCCCCTGGGAGCAAAAACAAACCTAAGCAGGACGTGCCTACTGAGCCGGCTGCTCCAAAGCGCAAGCCAAAGCCGCCTCCACTTGAGACGCCGGAGGCACCGGTTGAGGCACCGGCGGAGGCACCGGCTGAGGCACCGGCTGCACCGGAGCCGCCTCAGCTCACAAGAGAGCAGCAGCGCGCCCTGCGCATGCTGGAGAGGCAGTCCGCTTATGACCGGCTGACCACAGGCGCAAGCGTACTGGTATAAAAGCATGATGTCGATTGAACCTCGCAACGAGCCGCGGATGCTCCGGGGGTTTCGCAAAACGTACCCCAGTTACAACTTGCAGCCGCTGCTGCTGAAGCGCTACCGAGAACTGGAGGAGGCGCGGGCCTTCAACAACTGGCTGGGCGAGCGCAGGCTGGCGCAGGAGGGGCAGCGGCACCTGGACGACGTGAGCCGGCTGACGGAGGCCGTGCACCGCCAGGTACCCCAGCTGCGCTACGCGCGGGCCGAGCGCCGGGGCGTGGAACGGGCGGCGGACGAAGTTGCGCAACAGTAAATGAAGGCACTTCGGGCGCACGGCTTCAACCAGCGCCCGCGCTTTGAGCAGGGGGTGGGCTACCTGGAGCGGAACGAGCCGCTGCCCCTGGACCAGCCGGACCGCAAGGCCACCTCGTTCGTCACAAGCCACTTCTACCTGGACGATTTTGTGCAGTCCAGCGAGGACCCCAACCCCCGGCCCCTGCAGCACACGCCCCTGCAAGCAATTCCCGAGGAAGGCTTCCGCACTCCCGCAGAGGCCACGGACGAGGACGTGCGCCTTGCGCGGAGGTACCAAGGAAACCGCTTCGGCGAGGACGACCTTGCAGGACCCGGAGGCCGACGCGCTGACGAACAACGGGCAGGGCCCGCCCTCCATCACGGGCCGTTTGCGCAGCGCTGCTGACGGCGCACAGGCGGCAGCGGACCTCGTAGGCGCAGGGGCCGCGGGGCTCGCAGCCGCGCAGGCCTTCCGCTCTCAGCTGCCCCAGGACGCAGCTGAGTACGTGCGTCTGAACGTGCTGCCCCGACCGGGCCCGGCGCAGCCGCCTCCGCAGATCATAGGCCGGCCCAGTGACGTGGAGCGCCTCCTGGACGAGGCGGGGCAGCGCGCGCAGGAGGTGGAGCGCGGCGCGGAGGCAATAGAGGAGACGGCGGCTGTGGCAGCGGAGGAGGGAGAGGTTGCCGTTGCCGCCGAGGGCGTGGGCGGAGCCTTCGGGTACCTTGGGGGCCTGGCGGAAGGAGCAGCAGCACTGGCGCCCACCGCGGGCGAGGTTGCTGGAACGTTGGCTGGCGCGGCGGGAGTCGGCGCGGCGGCAACGGCGGGGCTGGCCGTTGGCATTGCGGGCGGCGCAGCCTACGGCCTGGCCCGCGGCACGGGCTGGGTGCTGGAGAACACGCTCTTCCGGCCCCAGCAGGGCAGCGAGGACGCGGCCGTGCAGGACGTCCGGTCCGCCAACGGCATGAACGACGCCACTCAGCCTCAGCACTTCACGCTGCGCACCGGCAGCAGCACGTCCGGCAGCCCCGCAAGCAGCCGCGCCTCCTCTCAGTCCGGCTTCCGTGTCCAGGCGCAGTCCAACACGCCGCGCCCCTTCTCTTGGGGCCTGAACCCCGTGTGGCTCTGCCCCAGTCAGAGCTCGCGGGCGAGCTCCAGTTCCGGGCAGTCACGCCGGAGCCTGCCTCCGCCCAGCTTTGACCAGCTGGCGCGAGACATTGAGGCTGCTTAAAAAAAAATAAAAACCCTCCTCCTGGGGGAGAGTTTTTTTTGCACGGTTTTGCGCTGCAAAATGCTATTCTTCTAGGCCGTATATCAATATACGCCCTGTAAGAATAGCTTTTGCACGGTTTTGCGCCACAAAACGCTATTCTTCCAGGCCGTACATCAATGTACACCCTAGAAGAATAGTTTTTTCCTTCGCCGTACGAGTCAAAATGCGTGTATATAAACAAGCATGGAGGTAGTCACCGCCGGAGCCCAGGATGAGCTGATGCAGAGCCTGGACTACAAGCTGAAAACAAGCAACAACAGCTACGTGACGGCGCGGCATGACGTGCAGTACTTCCCCAGCTCGCTGAGCTCCTTCTCCCCCACAACCTCTAGGGTCTGCCGCATCCCGCTCACCAGCGGCACGTCCTTCATCGACCCCGAGTCCATCAAGATCGCCTTCCGCGTCAGGAACACGGACGGCACCAACCCGCTGGCCCCGGCCACGCCCAACCCCGCCTGATTCGTCCAGCGCGTCCAGGTCTTCGCCAACGGCCAGCGCTGCGACGACATCAACTACTACGGGCGCACCGTGGCCGTGCACGACCTGCTGAAGGGCCGAGAGTACAACCGCAACAAGGCCATGGAGGGTTTCGACGAAGTGGACGACCCGCGCATCGCCCGCGCGGTGCACCAGGCCGGCTACGCGGACGTGCTGCTGCGCCCCACCATGGTGGGCATCCTGCGCTGCGGGAAGATGCTGCCGCCGCAGCTGAACCTGGTGATAGAAATTGAGTTTGCGGACGCCACCACCGCGCTGTGGTCCGAGAACGCCGGGGCGCACCCGGCGGGGGCCACGCTGAGCACCGACTTCGAGATCCAGAACGTCCGAGTTCTGGCCTCCCAGGTCGTCCTGGACTCTGCGCTGGTGGAGTCCTTCAACCGCGTGCTCCTCTCTGGAAGGTCCCTGGTGTTCAGCTACCCCACGGTGCACACGCAGCAGTCCAGCGTCCCGAACGGCGTGGCGGAGCACAACGTCACCGTGGCGCGCGCCTGCACGAAACTCATGGGCGCGTTCGTGACCTTCTGGGACAACGACGCGGGCTCCAAGATCCACTTGCTGGCCAACCCGGGGCAGGACGTGGCCCCCATCGGCGCGGCGAGGCAGGAGGACAGCCTCCTGGAATCGCAGATGCAGCTGGGCAGCCTGCAGTACCCTCACAACCCCATGAAGGGAGCCTCGGAGCACTTCCACTTCCTCTCCGTCCTCGCGGGTACTTACGACAACACGGTGCGCAACATCGACATCGGCCGCGTGGGCTACCTGCGCCACAGCTTCATTGCCGGCTTTCCCACCGAGCGCGTGCCCAAGATGCCGCTGAGTGGCGTCAGCACCCGCTCGGGCGACCTTGCCCGGTTCACCTTCAAGGGCCTGGTCGGCACGATGACGGACCTGTTCATTCATTTGGTGGCCTACCAGCTGGTGACGCTCTCCGGCACGGGCGTCTCGGTGCTTGACTAAGGCCCGGTGTCCCTCTTCTTCATTTTTGAAGTTTAGTGACACCGCTTTTGAATGCGCCCAAAAACGAGAAAAAAGGCGGGGGTGCCACGTTTCTTCATTTTTGATGAATCGTGGCACCGCTTAAGTTGAGTAAAAAACGAGAAAAAAGGCGGGGGTGCCCCTCTTCGCCATTTTTGGCGAAACGTGGCACCGCTTTTGAGTGCGCCCAAAAACGAGAAAAAAAGGCGGGGTGTCACGCTTCGCCATTTTTGGCGAAACGTGACACCGCCCAAAAAACATGCAAAAACATGGAAAAAAGGGCTTATTCCAGGCCCGTCGGATTAGACGAAGCCTAAAGAAACAGTCCGGAATGCTCAGCCGCTCCGCAAGCTCCTCCGTGGCCGCGCGCGCAATCTCCTCGCACAGCGCAGCAGGGACGCTGTAGAGCAGCTCGCGTGATTGGCGGACCCTCTCGTACTGCCCCTCCATCAGCCGCGGCCCCCGCTGCGCGGCCCGGAGGTGCCTGCCGTCCTGCCACGCCTCGCAGCGGCTGCCGGGCTTGCACAGGCCTCGCCTCGGCCTCCAGCGCATGTTGGTCCACAGCCGCGTCTGCTTCCTGTACGGAGTTCCGTACTTACAGTATGTCACGTCCACCCAGGGCAGTGGCTCCATGAACGGCCGGGTCTTCAGCAGCCCGGTGGCCGGGTTCTCCACAATCCACATGAGCGGGTCAAAGTGCGCAATGATCTCAAGGGCGCTGAGCACCAGGCGTCTCCCTCCAGGAGCCGCCGCGGGCGCGTCGTCAGCGCGCGGCTGTATTCCGTGCAGACGGGGCTGGCCCAGACCATGTCGAAGTGCCCCGGCGGGAACGTCGTGTAGTCCCAGCTCCGGATGTCGCAGAGGATGGTGGGCTCAAATTTCGACACGATGTCCAGGGAGACGACCTCACAGCCCGCCGCCTCGAAGGCCCTGCCCACCGACTTGGTGCCGCAGAAAAGCTCCAGGAGCCTCGGCATTTTTAAAGAGCAAGATCACCGCCACTGCGACGACCAGGAAAACTCGCGTGTTCATCGGACCGGACTTTTTTCCTACGGATAAAAAAAGCCGAGCAATGAAGCTTGCACTCGGGCTGGACGTTCAGACCAATGCCCAGGGGGGGAAGTTCATGTCCATAGAGGACTCCCATCAGGGCGCGCTGGTGTGCAAGGCGGACGTGGAGGTGCTGTGGGAGCCCGGCAACTTCCAGGACGACGGGGCCAAGCGGGTGGGCGTGTGCTTTGCGAGCAACACCGACCTGGGGGCGTGGACGGATGGGGTGGAGCAGGCCGTCATCGACGACATGATCATCTTCCAGAAGCCCTTTCCGGGGGTCACCCGCACCGAGCTTGAGAGCCAGCTGCAGCGCGCCGTCAAGGCGAGCGCCAAGGGCAAGCACGTGAAGTGCAAGATGGACTTGGAGCGCTGCCTCTTCTGGGACTCCGCCGGCAACCGCGTGCCGCGCCCCGCGGAGTTCGCGCGCCGCAGGGGCCGCGCGCTTGTGGAGGCCCGGCACGTGTGGCTGATGGGCAGGCAGTGGGGCGTGCTCTTAGAGGTGCGCCACCTCATGCTGGAGCCCCTGGAGGCGCCGTGCTGCCCGTTCTAGGCCTCCAGCAGCTCGGAGCTCGTGGCCCTTGACGCGCCCACGTACAGGTGGCGCAGCGGGAGGTGGCAGGACTCCAGGTCCAGGCGGACGCGGTTGTGGAGGGTGAGCCCCTGGCAGCTGGCGTAGGTAACTGCGTGGCTGGGCCGGGTGGCCCGCAGCGGCTCCTGGTTCTTCAGCCGCATGCCGTTGTCCAGCCTCACTCCGTCCGGCTCCACTTCCGCCACGGCCACAAAGACGCCCTTGGGTATCTTTCCGCCGGCCCCGACGAGGCGCAGCCCCGGCCAAACCCTCATGCTCTGCGGGCTGTTTTGGGGTGTTGCAGTTTGGCAACACCCATTGGTTGTTTGGCAACAACCCAAATCTATGTGGATGACGTGTGTCTCCAGCTCTAGGAGCTTGGAGCCCTCCGGCGCCAGGGCCCGGTTCGCCGCTGCGTTCACGGCCATGCGCTTGCTGTGGCTGATGACCAGCGTGGTGTCCGGCCACCGGGCTTGGAGGGGTAGAGCTCCTTCAGCCTCGCCTTGGCCTGCTCCAGCGTGGGGCACGCCTCCTCGCCGACCCGCAGCCACTTCACGAAGTCGAAGATGCCGGGGTCGGAGCGCATGTTCTCCGTGAGCTCGTGCCTGTGCCCGCCGGCCAGGTCGCGGTTCAGCTGGCTGTGCTCCAACGGCGCGCTGATGGGCCGCCCGGCCCAGGAGTCCAGCACGGCCGGCAGCTGCCGGAAGTCTCCCAGCAGCAGGAACTTCACGTCGTTCAGCCCCCCGCAGGCCAGGTCCGCCCAGAGCGCCATGTCCAGCTGCGTGATCTCCTCCACCACCAGCCAGTCCAGCTTTTGCGCGCTGCCCCCGCGCACGTACCTGCGCACCTAGTGGTCGGCCGTCTGCGCCCCCAGGCCCAGGTTCTGCGCGGAGCAGTGCGTCTTGGACACCAGGTGCACCGCCTCGCCCTGCTCTCGCAGCCTCGCCACAATGGTGCGGGCCAGGTGCGTCTTTCCGGTGCCCGGCAGGCCCGTGAGCAGCAGGGAGTTGCCCGCCAGGCAGTGGCTTATGGGGTCGTCCACCCCGTTCCACCTCCGTTGTTTGGGGCGCTCCGCCTCCATGCGCGGCGCCCGGCTGCTGCCCAGCAGCGGCTTCGTCTCTTCCACGCGGTAGACCGGCGTGCCGTCCGGGTGGCGCAGCGCCTCCAGCGCCCGCAGCCGCTCCGCGAAGCGCTCGCTGCGTCAGCAGGCAGTCCGTCTTCACCTGCGCGAGGTACCGCGGCGGCGCGTCCAGGATGCGCCGGGCCTTGGCCACCATGCAGTGCTCGAAGCCGAGGACCGCGTCGTGGATGGGGCGGTAGGTGCCGTTGCTCAGCAGCCTCCTGGCGTAGACGAAGTCCCACACCTTGCCCCCCTCGTAGGCGAAGGCCTGAGAGAAGTCCGCGCCCGCGCCGTCCAGCTCGCTGCTGCTGCTGCGCACGCTGTAGACCACCTCCGTGCTGCGCGCCCACAGGCCTATCATCGCGTTCACGCTGAGCTTGGCCTTGTGCTCCTCGCCCTGCCACGCGGCGTCCATGCGCTCCAGCGCGCGCCGCAGCGTCGCCGCGTCCACGTGGCTCCGCGCGGAGATGCCCAACACGATGTGGTCCCAGCGGCAGACGCCCAGGTCCAGCATCGCGGCCAGCAAAACCTTCGGGTACCAGCCGGGCCCCACGTACGGCAACAGGTTCAGGCAGGACTGCCTCGCGTCGCAGCAGCCCTCCACAAAGCCCAGGTACGGCAGCGCGCCGTCCACGGGCTCAACGCCGTCCGCCGGGCACAGGATGGGCAGGGGGAAGGGGGCGTTGGCCAGCCCGTTGCGCCTGCAGCGCACCACGTCCACGCCGACGTACGTGCTGTCCTTCTTGCACGTCTGCGCCTCAAAAACCAGAGGAGGCAGCTTGGGGCTCCGGACGTACTCCATGACTCCGGGGGCCACGCGGCTCTCCAGGCTGGTGGGCTGCGCACTCTCCCTCAGCGTCTTCTCGCTGTGGCAGTCGCCGCACAGTGCCTGCAAAGTTTGCACGCTGCCCGCAAAGGCCTGCCTCACCGGCACCACGTGGTCCAGCTCGCAGGTGCCGGCCGTCAGCCCGCATCCACACAGCGCGCACTTGCCGCCCTGCGCGGCCAAGGTCTGCTGCCTCTCCGCCGCGCCGGGCACCTCCCGTTTCGCCTTGAGCTGCTTCAAAAAAATCTCGTGCGCCAAGCCGGCCAGGCGCTGGCCCCGGTACTCCTGGTTGAGCGCCTCGCACCACCTCCGCAGCACCTCGTACTCCTCCGGCAGCTCTCGGATCCTGGGGCCCCGCCTCAGCCTCAGCCCGCAGTACTGCGCCGGGCTGCTGATGGCCACCTTGGGGCTCTCGCCGGCGGCCATGAGCTGGCGCCGCGCCTCCCGCAGGTCCTCGCACCAGAACTGCCCCGGCTGCACGTCCGCGGCGTCGAAGCGCCTCCACTCTTGGATGGGCGGCAGGGTCTGCCTCGCCTCGCCCCGGTAGAGCACGCGCGCCTGCCGCTCCAGCACCCTCTTCACGGCCCTGGACATGTAGCAGTGCCCGTCGAAGGCCAAGAAGCAAACGGTGCGGTGCTCCTTCAGCGCCGGGTCGTAGCTGTCCACGAGGTCGCCCTGCGAGCTCAGCACGCGCATCGGGGCGTTGCGCCACACGCAGAACTCTCGCACCTCCTCTGCGGAGATGCCGAGGCGCATCCAGTCGTGGCGCAGCATGGCGTCGAAGTCGGCGCACACCTCCTCCACGCTCAGCTGCAGCAGCTCGGCCAGCTGCCGGGGCACGCAGAGCGGCTTGTCCTCGAAGGCGCTCGGCAGCACGTCCTCCTCGCAGTGCAGCTGGAAGCTCACGCTCCTCAGGCCCCTCATGCGCTGGCGCAGGAGCGTCTCCACCTCCGTCCTGGAGTTCCTGTAGTGCGTGCTCTGGGTGCTGACCACCCAGTGCCCCTCGGGGTCGAGGAAGTAGGTCTCGTCTGAGAGCTGCAGGATGGGGCCGCCCGGATCGAGCGAGGCCTCCACCTGTTGCCTGACCCGCTGCGCCACCTGCTCCTCCGTGAGGTGGGCCGGGTGCCTCGTGGCCCCGCCCAGCTCATTCACCGGCAGCCAGTCCCTGCGCTAGTAGTTCCGCCCGCTGCGCCGCCTGCCCCGGATGATCACCGGCACGTGGACCAGGTACTCGTAGTACTTGTCGCGGAAGAAGCCCTTGCCCAGCTTGGTCAGCCGGTGCTCTCCGCCCTGCAGGGGAGCGCACGAGCTTCTTCTGCCCGTTGCGCAGCAGGATGTAGTCGTTGGGCCCCTCGCGGATGAGGGGCTGGTTGTAGTCAAAGTCCTTGCTGGGGGGCCGCAGGCCCAGGTGGGAGTAGTAGTGCTGGCCCGCACGGGTCAGCTGCCCGTCCGCGCGCGAGAGCAGCGCGTAGGCCCCCGGGCCGCGCCGCAGGTTCAGCACGACGGCTCCATCCGCCCCCGTGCGAGCCCGGGCGCCGCCGTCCGCGGCCTCCGTGATCTGCTGTCGTTGTCTCGCCCAACTTGCCATTCTTTTTTTACGGGCCCAGTTTTTTTTTGCTCGGCGCGGCCAAGTCGGGGGTGCGTTCAAACGGGTTATCAGGCCGTCAGTGCGTTTTCACAGCGGGCGGGGTGGTGCCTGTAGGGTTTAAACACAGCTGGCTTTCAACAAAGTCACTATTTGCTCGAGAAGCAAGCTCAGTCTGCGATGGCGACTCGATCCGAGTGCGAGCGCGAGGCGCGCGAGGCGGCAGCGAACCTGGTGCTGTCTACCGCCCTTCCGCACTTCGTGAGAATGGGGACTCGCGTGCTCGAGACCCTGGGCGACATGCGGGAGATACTGTCCTACCACAGCATCGGCTGCAAGCAGGCTCAGCCCATCTTTGAAGAACTCGTCAAGGCCGGCCAGGAGCCCGCGGGTGAAGACTACCCGGCGACGAACTTGGAGCATCGCCTGGTGGAGTGGTTGGATCTCCGCGAAGCCGCCCCGGACACTCCGCCCGTGAAGCCTCAGTCTCCGCGCCAGCCCATTTACCTGAACTTGAAGAGGAAGGCGAGCGAGGCGAGCGAGGCGAGCGAGGCGAGCGAGGCGAGCGAGGCGAGCGAGCCGGAGAAGCCGGAGCCGGAGGTAACCACCTTCTTGCTGCCAAGGGCCGCCGAGCCGCGAGAGGAGGATTTCATGAGGAACAAGGCCGCTCCCGTCTTCCACAGCAGCAACCACGTTCTGGTTCCCTGCGAGTTCCGCCACACAGGCCCGGGTGTGCCCGAAGCAGAACTGCTGGAGTGCCTTTACAGCGTGGGGGACGACAAGTACCAGGGCAAAGGTTGCGCTTGGATGGCGTGGCGCCTAGTGGGCCAAGCTCAGCCTCCTGACGTCGGCCACCACGTCGTGCTTCGACCCGAAAGAGGGGCAAACTTGTGGGTCTTCTTCCACAAGCCCACCATGAAGCTGCTGCCCCATCCTCCGGCGTCCACCCAGCTCTACAAGCTTGGCAAGGGGGAGCTTCACGATGTCGTGAAGCTGATGGCCAACTGCTTGGAGCAGAAGGGGACCATGCGGGCCATGAGTCGGGGCGAGTACGACGGCCTTGTTGCAGCAAACGAACCTCCGGCGCCAGAGTTCTCCCCACGATGGGTTTTGAAGAACTACGGCGATATGACGACGTCCGAGTTCCAGAGCCATCTCATCAAGCTCGACACGACCTTCCGAGGCGACAAGGCCTTGAACACCGGCAAGCGCCCGCCGAACAGTGTGGACGAGTTCGTGCACTTGCAGAGCAGGGCCCTCTTGCAGCTCCGCAAGCAACTCCAGGACGACCAGTTGCAAACGGAGAGCCTGCTGGTGTCGCGCCATCGCCAACTTCTGATGACCGACTTCGTCATCAACGAGAGCACCGTGAACTGCTGGTGGTACAACCCCGAGGTCCACCAGTAGCAGCCACTGGACTTTTTCGAGGCCTACGGGCGAGCTCGCGACGAGCGAAGGACTCTGATCTTCTACGGAGACAGCGGCAAGGGGAAAACTCCCCTGGCAAGTTGCCTGGCAGCCATGGTGGCCCGCGACGTGGGTCTGGTCGAGTTCGTCATGGTGTCCAGCCCGGACATGCTGCGATCCGCGGTCGAGCGCAGCCTCCTGCGCGACGAGAGGCCTTTGCTCCTGGACGAGCTTCAGATAAGCAGCAGCAACATCGGCGCCCAAGGCGGGGGAGTGGACACGCTGAAGCATCTCCTCGGTCTGTCGCCCGACTTGCCAGCCACCATCAAATGTCGCTACAACGACGTGAAGGTGCCTGCGGAGACGTTCAGGATCATCACGGTGCAGGACCTGGCGAAACTCCACCACTGCTTGGACGACATGGCAAAGATTTGCCCTCCGGACCTCATGCTCGACGGGTTTGAGTGGCGCGCTCGCCCGCTTGACAAGGTCTTCGACGCGGACACGCGCGCGGTGCTAAAGCGCTGCATCCTCGTGGAAGTGACGGCGCAGTGTGTCAAGGACTCTGTGCGCGAGAGGCGAAAGTTCGGGTCCGACAAGGCGGTCTCCATGGCGGAGAGTTTGAGGGCCTTGTACCACGGCCAGTAATTCGCGACACGGGGGCCTGCCTTTTAAGGGCACAGACCAGGCAGAAGCCCGACCGAACGCATACAGATCAGCCTTGCCCAAAGACGCACAGTTGGGCGCGCTGACCCCCGCTCTGGCGCACACCCTTGCCGGGCTCGTGAGGCCGGCTTGCCCAAAGACGCACAGTTGGGCGCGCTGACCCCCGCTCTGGCGCACACCCTTGCCGGGCTCGTGAGGCCGTCTTGCCCAAAGACGCACAGTTGGGCGCGCTGACCCGCTCCACTCTCCCCGCGTTCCATGCTATACGTGCTATATGTGCTATATCTCACAAGGCAAGCCACTGAACATCCACTCCCCCCGGGTTCCTTGCTATATGTACTATATGTGCTATATCTCACAAGGCAACCCACTGAACATCCACTCCCCCCGGGTTCCTTGCTATATGTACTATATGTGCTATATCTCACAAGACAACCCACTGAACATCCACTCTCCCCGGGTTCCATGCTATATGTACTATATGTGCTATATCTCACAAGGCAACCCAGTGAACCTACACTCTCCCCCAGCTCCTTGCTATATGTACTATATGTGCTATATAGGGGCCATATAGCACATATAGTTTCTCCTTTCGCGCGTACAGAGTATTTAGCACATATAGTACATATAGCAAGGACCCGGGGGAGAGTGGATGTTCAGTGGGTTGTCTTGTGAGATATAGCACATATAGCACATATAGCAAGGAACCCGGGGAGAGTGGATGTTCGGTGGGTTGCCTTGTGAGATATAGCACATATAGCACATATAGCAAGGACCCAGGGGAGAGTGGAGGTTCAGCGGGTTGGCGTCCATATAGCACATATAGCACATATAGCATGAGCTGGGGGAGAGTGGAGCCAAACCCAGGGACATTTGTGCGGTTTTGCGCCACGAAATGCTATTCTTACAGGGCCTATATCAATATAGACACTGGAAGAATAGCTCGTTTTGCACGGTTTTGCGCCACAAAAATGCTATTCTTACAGTGCCTACATCAATGTAGGCACTAGAGGAATAGCTTTTGCACGGTTTTGCGCTGAAAAAATGCTATTAGTCCAGGCCCTACATCAATATAGACCCTGGACTAATAGCTTTTGCACGGCCCACGCCAGCCCCGCTTTGATTGGTTCGCCCAACCCGTTGGTTTCCCCGAGCACCAAAAAGGAGCTGAGCAGGCTCCGGGAATTTCCCCCCAGCCTGCGCACGCTCGATCAGGCCAACTTGAGTGTGATCAAAGTTTTTTTGCGCCAAAAGGGGCTTGCTTCAAGCTTCCTCGGAAACGAGGAGGCCTGAAGAGTGCCTCAAAAAATCAAACTAGTCGAGGGTCCTGGGCCTCGGAGGCGCCAGGAAGTCGTCCAGCTGCCTCACAGCCGCCGGCCTGCGTCTCGTCAGCCGGCCCGCCGCGTTGCCGCTGCCCGGCGCCGGCAGCGCCAGCTTGAGCAGGGTCTCCCGGCCCTCCGTGCTGCGGACGGTCATGGAGTCCACGGCCCCCAGCCGCTGCACGTCGCCGTACTGAGGGTTGAAGCTCCTCGCCGCGTTCGTCGGCGCTCGGAAGGCGCCCGCGTCCTCCACCGCCTTCACGCGCCGCTCGGTGAGGTCCTGGTTGTGCTGGAACTTGTCGGCGTTGTCTTGGAGGACCCTGAACTCCGTGGCCGGCTGCTTCTCCACGTCCTCGGGCGCGCCGTGCACCGTCTCGTGGGGCCGCGCGTTGTAGGCCGAAGCGGTCTGCTGAAAGTGGTCGCTCCACTGCCCGCCCTTGCGCGCCTCCCTCGTGGCCAGGTCCTTCTTCAGCGTCTGGATGCCCCGGTCCACCACGGCGATGGCGTTGCGGTCCTCGGGCCGCTTCGTGCGGTGCACGGCATTTTCGGGCAGCTCCCGGTCCAGCGTGGCGAACTCGTTGCCTAGGTCCGTCGTGACCACGAAGTTCCCGTCGTCCCCCGTCAGCTCCCGCGCGGCGCGCTTGGTGGCGCGGCCCACCGTCTCGGCGTTCTTGTTCTGCAGTGGTTCCACGGCGGCCTCCCGGGTGAAGACGTCCATCACCACCAGGCCGTACTTTGTCTTCCCCCGCGTGTTCTGGCTGAAGTCGATGAGGTCGGCCTGCAGCCGGTCGTTGGGCCCCTCGGCGGCCGACTTGCCCAGCGCGCGGGGCCGTGGCGCTTGCACCTGCCGGCCCACGTCGGCCTTCAGCGCCTCGAAGGCCATGGCCTGCGTCACGTCGAGGTCGCGCTGCCTCGCGAGTCGGTACAGCTTCCGCGGGTCACGCACGTTGAAGTCGTCGGCCAGGTCCCTCAGCGCCTCCATTTATAACCCAAAAAGGGGCTAGATCAAGGTTCCCTGGATGCAGGGAGGCCTACCTACTTCTTGCCCCAAAAAGGGGCTTGAGCAAGGTTCCGCGGATGCGCGGAGGCCTGCTCACACCTACTTCTTGCCCCAAAAAGGAGCTTGAGCAAGGGTCCCTGGACGCAGGGAGGCCTGCACAGCTACTCGTTCTTCGGCCCCCGCTGCGCCTGCCAGGCTTCCACCGCGTCCAGCCGGGCCTGGAAGCCCTTGCACACCCCCCACAGCACGCTGGTGAGGTGAGAGTAGTCGAGGGTGATCATCTCGGTGCCGTCGCTCCACCGGGCGGTGCCCGTCAGGTTCTTCCACTTCGCTCCTGAGAAGTCGTTTGAGGCGAAGCCCAGCCTCAGGTCGCCGTTCATGTCCGGGCGCTTGTACTGCTTGGCCTCCACGGAGTCGAAGAGCTGTTGGAGCTCCGCCACGTCGGCCTCCGCCATCACCGTCTTCACCCGGCTGTCCGACAAATTCGTGAAGCTCGTGTTGCAGACCACGTTGCCCGTGTTGCCTGCGATCACGAGGCAGCCGGGGTTCCTCTGGTTCGTGGTCAGGGACAGCTGCGTCGAGAGGCTCTTCGTCTGCACCAGCGCCTCGTCTTTGATCATGATCAGCTCGCACTGGTGCGCCCCGCCGTCCCGCTCCAGGAAGACCCTCGCGCTCTGGTTGCCCAGCAGCCGCAGCTCCGGGCCGCTGTCGGGGGCCGCGCTGTTGTTGGACACTTGCAGCTTGCTCCAGCCCGCCCAGTTCTTCGTCAAGAAGAGATCGTCCGAGAAGTCGGTGGTGTTGGTCACGGTGAGCGTGTTGGACGCGAAGAGCTGCGGCGCGGAGACCGTGCCCGAGCTCGTCACGTCGCCGCAGACCACGCTGCCCGTCGACACTCCACCGCTCGTGGCCGTGAAGGTGCAGTCCAGGCTCTCGCAGTCCAGCGGGCCCGTGGAGGCCGCACCGGTGATCGTCAGCGTGGCGCCTGTGAGCGCGCCGGTGGCTGCGAAGCTCGCCGCGGTTGCTGCGCCCGAGGCCGTCAGCGTGCCCGTGGACACGTCGCCCACCGTGGTGAAGTTCCCGGCGTTGGCCGGGTTGTTGATGGTCAACGTGCTGCCCGTGATTCCCGTGGCGGAGCTCAGCAGGCCCACGCTGGCCGCGCCAGTGATGCTCAGCGAGCTGCCTGACACGGCCCCCGTGGACGACAGCGCGGCCCCGGCGACGGTGCCGGTGGCTGTGAGCGCAGCGCAGGAAATGGCGCCCGAGGCGTCCACGCCCGGCGTGAACACGTCGGTGCAGTTCACGTCGTTGCACAGCAGCTGGTCGCAGCCCACGTTGCCCTGCGCGGTGAGCCCGTCCAGCGTGGCCGAGCCCGTGAGGGCCAGCGAGTCCGCCAGTAGGTCCGTTACCGAGACAGACTCTCCCTCGAAGGCGCTGGCCCTGATCTGCATGCTGTACAGGTCCAGCGTGCCCGCCGACTGCTGCACCAGCCCGGGGATGGAGCCGCCGAAGGCTACGAAGTGCAGCTTCGCGATTCCGCCCGGCGGCACCGAGAAGTCCAGGCGCGCCGTGCTCCACACTCCCTGCGAGGGCGTGCCGAGGAAGGTGCCGGTGACGCCCACGTAGTCGTTGTCGGCCGCGCTGACGTACATCACCAAGTTGGAGGCCGTGCCCAGCCTGTACCGGCAGCCGAAAGAGTAGCGTCTCCCCGGCGTCAGCGTGTAGGTGCGGACGATGTTCCAGGCGAAGGCGCTCAGGGTCATGGCGTAGCCCTCCAGCTGGAAGCCTCCCACCGTGAAGCTGGCCGAGGCCACGGAGCTCTGGCTGTTGGAGCGCACCAAAAAATTTCCTAGCGTGGTGAGCGTGGGTTCCAGCAGCACCTCGCCCAGGGTGGCCAGCGTGACGTCGTCGGCCCCCCCGTCGAGGAACTCGTGCTTCAGCAGCAGGGCCGAGGCCGCCGTGTCCTCCTCCGCTGTGTTGCCAGTCTCCAGGGTTGCGTCCAGGATCTGGAGGCCGTAGACGTCCACCGTTCCAGCCGTTTGGTTGGGCAGGCCCGGCGCCTGGAAGTGCGCACCGAAGTGCAGCTTCGCCACTCCGTTTGGCGGCACGGTGAAGTACATCTTGGCCGTGCTCCAAACGCCCTGGTCGCCCACGAAGCTGCCGAACAACGGGTCGTAGACGTTGTCGGCCTCGGACATGTACACCACGAAGTTGGAGGCCGTGCCGAGCCGGTAGCGGCAGGCGAAGAGCAGCTCTCTGCCGGGCGTCAAGTTGTAGGTGCGCACGATGGTCCACGGGTTCGCCGCCAGGGTCAGGGTGTAGCCGTCCACGCTTACTCCCGCGGTGTGCGTGGCCAGGACCACGCTGCAGCCGCTGCTGGGGCGAACCGTCCTGTTTGACAGCGAGACGTCCGTGGGGGCCAGGATCTGCTCTCCTATGGCGGCCACCACCTCGTCGGCCCCTCCGTCGTCCGGAAAGCGCACTGCTATCTGCAGCGCAGAGGCCGCCTCCGTGACTCCGAGCTTGCCGGCGAGGAGGCCGTCTACTTGTGCGATGGTGTAGTGGCTGAGCAGGGCGGCGGCGATGCTCGAGGCCGTCGCCGTGTCCTGGTCTGCGGCTGAGCGGTACGCCATTAGCGCTGCTGCGATCTGGCTGCTGGTGAACGTGTCCTGAGCTGGCCCGGTGCGGTAGGCCAGCAGCGCGCCCGCGATGGCGGCCTGCGTCTGCGTGTCCTGCGCGCTCGCCGTGCGGTAATCTCCCAACAGCGCGTCCACTTGCGCCGCGGTGTAGTAGGCCAGCAGCGCCGCCGTGATGGCGCTGGTCGTCTCCGCGTCCTGCGCTGCCCCTGTGCGGTAGTCTCCCAACAGCGCGTCTACCTGCGCCGAGGTGTAGTAGGCCAGCAGGGCTGCTGTTATGGCTGCGTCAGTGCCCGCCGTGGAGTAGCAGTCTGCCGTGATGCTCAGCGTGTCGTCGCCGTTGGCAAGCGCAGCAGAGAGAGGAGCCACGAAATGCAGGTTGCGAACGACGCTGCTTCCGCGAAGGAGCTCCCAAGTCGTGAAGCCCGCCCAGGCCGGCGCGTTAACAACTCCGCCGCTGCCGGAAAGCTGAAGGGCTGCGAGCTCCGCGAGGATTGCGTCGAGGGCGCTCTGGAGCGTGGTCTCGCTGGCCGAGAGCGCGGCGTTCGTGGCGTATGAGGCCAGCAGCGTCGCGTCGGCCTTGGCCCCCTGGAGCGCCGTGATGCTGGCGTCACGGCTAGCAAGCTGCGCTGCGACGAAGGCCTCGGTGGCGAGACCCAGCAGCGCATTTGCTATCTTCGTATCTACGTCCAGCGGCGTGTCCAACCCGTCCACCGTGGAGAGCAGGGCGGCCAGCGCGCTTGCGTCCGCCTTGCCGGCGAGGGCGGCGTCCAGGGCTGCCGTGGTGACGGCGCCCAGGAGAGCGGCCGCTATCTTAGAGTCCACCTCGGAGGAAGTGTCCACGGCCGAGAGCAGGGCGTACGCGGTCAGTGCGCTGGCGTCCGCCTTGGAGGCCTGCAGCCCCGAGATGGCGGCGTCTCTGCTCGCGAGTTCGGAGGCCAGCGCCGCGGCGGTGACGGCCCCCAGGAGTGCGTTGGCCACCTTGGTGTCCACCTCCAGCGGCGTGATCCTCGCCGCTATGTCTAGGGAGTGCTGGTCCACCACCGTCTTGAGGCCGTAGTTGGCGGCCACCGTGGCCAGCGTGGCGTTGTTGGCCGAGGCGATGGAGCCGTTCATGGCCGCCGTGGTGCTGTAGTTGGACAGCTTCAGGTCCACGCTGTCCGGGGTGCTCTTCGTCGCCACCACGCCCTCCAGCACGTCGAAGGCCGACTGGTCGGCCTTGTTGGAGAGGCCCGTGGTCAGCGAGCTCTGCAGCGCGGCGATGCTGCTTCCGTGCGCGGCCACCTGCCCGTCCGTGGTGGCCAGGGCCGCAGCCGTGGCCAGGGGCGCAATCGCCGGCGCCAGCGCGCTGCTGTCCAGCTTTGACGCCAGCTCTGCGGGGACTCTGTCGTCCAGGGACTGGATGGCCGCCGCGTTGTTGCCGGCGGCTGCCGTGTTCACCGCCAGGTCCGTTACTTGAGCGTACGGCGTCAGAGCGAGGGCCAGCTGCCCTGCGGTGACGTGCGTGCCGTCAGTCACCTCTCCGTTGTCCAGGACCTCCGGGATGTTGCCCGTGACAGGTCCTTCAAACATGTTTTCTTAGGAGTAGGTGTTATTATACGAATTCATAACGACACACGTCGCCGCTTGTTGGTGTATCAAACACACCAACCCCTCTTCGGCACAAGTTTCCGCATGTGTCACAGTCCGTGGGTGACCTTGAGAGCGAGGCCCGCACCAGGCCCGCACCAGGCCCGCACGTTGGCGTGGAAGTTGTAACGGGGCATATGTACGTTTTTTTCGTACACTTCGAAGACTTTTCAGCAGTTTCTCAAACAGTGAGAATCTGCAAATTCTCAGGCGAATTTTGATTTGACCGATTTCGCCGGTCAATCGCGGGACCTGCGCACAATGGAGCCAGTGGCCGAAATAACCGGCCACTGCTTCGTAGTTGGTGATTGAGACATCATCAGCTGCGTGCCTGGCGCGCTAGGTATCGAAGCCTCCACGTTGGCGTGGAATTTGTAACGGGGCATGTCTGTTTTTTCCGACATGCCCTACTGCGGGTTCCGCTTCTGGAACTTCCGTTCTCGGAGTATGATGTGTTCCATGGAAGTATACCTGGAATTGAAGGATAATATCCTTCAATTCAAATTCCCTGCCCGGGTGGGGGTTCAGCGGCTTGGCGCGGCTTCAATGCCGGGCAGGTGGCGCGGCCGGGGGCGTCTCGAGCAGGGTGGTGCGCAGGGCGCCCTGGGCCGGGGAATTTGAAGTGACAGGTTTTAGCTTTCACTTGACCTGCGAATTTGAAGGAGCTCACCGTTTGAGCTCCTTCAGCAATTTGACCGATTTCGCCGGTCAAAAGCGAGACCTGCGCACGATGGAGCCAGTGGCCGGCAAAACCGGACACTGCTTCGTAGTTGGTGAGAAGCTGCGTGCCCTCCATGTCGGCGGGCTGGCGCGGCTCTGCCGGGCAGGTTCGCCGAAGGCAGTTGTCCCCCACAGGACCACTGGAAATTTTTTCTCACAGTTGTCGTCTAAGCCGACAACTTCGACATTTTTTTTGCTGGGAAGAATCTCGACCTTGGCGGGGGCTCGGCTGGAGGCTTCTATGCCGGGCAGGCGCGGCCGGGGTGGAGGCTTCAATGCCGGGCAGGTTCGCCGAAACTGTCGTGTTAGACGACAGTTTCTGATTTTTTTTCCTGGGAAGAATCCCGACCTTGGCGCGGGTTCGGCAGGGCTCCGATGCCGGGCAGGCTCGGCTGTGAACACGAAGTGCCTCGGAACTTTGCCCGCACCAGGGAATTTGAATTGAAGGATATTATCATTCAATTTCCTGGTATACTTCCAGTACGACACGAACGTCTTGCGCACTCGCGGACTTGCCGCTGTACCCGTACTTGGGCGAGCCAGTTGGGCGAGCCAGTACTAAGGGGCAGGCGCGCACCTCGCTCTCGCGTCCTCGCTGTCCTGGAAAGCGGTAGGATTTAATGTGTCGCTCTGACACATTATAATTCTCGTAATTCTTCATCGCTGCCCATCTGTGCCCAGCGCAGGATTCAGGGGCAATCCTGTGCCCAACACAGGATTGAGTGAGCAATCCTGTGCCCAACACAGGATTGAGTGAGCAATCCTGTGCCCAACACAGGATTGAGTGAGCAATCCTGTGCCCAACACAGGATTGAGTGAGCAATCCTGTACCCAACACAGGATTGAGTGAGCAATCCTGTGGTCACGACAGGATTGACGGCAGGCCCGCACCAGGGAGGTGCGGCCGGGAATTGGCAGTGGAGGATTTTGTCCTCCACTGTATCGAAATCTTCAATGACGACACGAACGTCTTGCGCACTCGGACTTGCCGCTGACCAACCCGTTGGGCGAGCCAGTTGGGCGAGCCAGTACTAAGGGGTTGGGCGAGCCAGTACTAAGGGGCCAACCTGCATCAGGGAATTTGAATTGAAAGATAATAACTTTCAATTTGGTATCCAGTACGACACGAACGTCTTGCGCACTCGGACTTGCCGCTGAACCCGTTGGGCGAGCCAGTTGGGCGAGCCAGTACTAAGGGGTTGGGCGAGCCAGTTGGGCGAGCCAGTACTAAGCCGTTGGGCGAGCCATCAAACGAGGTTGGGCGAGCCAGTACTAAGGGGGCCGTTGGGCGAGCCCGTACTTGGGCGAACCCGTTGGGCGATACTAAGCCGTTGGGCGAGCCACTCAACCACAGTGGACGCCTGCTTCAAAGCTGCGCCTTGGCGCTCCTACGGTGCCAGCTCGGCACGTGCCCGCTCGGCACTGTGCCTGCTCGGCGCGCTTACCTAGGTGCCCGCTCGGCACTTGCCCGCTCGGCACATTTAGTGCCCGCTCGGCACTGCACCCCCTCCACGGTGCCAGCTCGGCACCGGGGTTCCTACTAGTGCCCGCTCGGCACTGGGGTGCCTGCTCGGCACTGGGGTGCCTGCTCGGCACGTGCCCGCTCGGCACGTGCCCGCTCGGCACTGCCTGTGCCTGCTCGGCACGTGCCCGCTCGGCACATCTAGTTACTAGTGCCCGCTCGGCACTGCTAGTTAAGTGCCCGCTCGGCACTGCCCTGCCTCGCAGAAGTTCAGCTCCAGGATGAAACTAACGGACGGCCTGACAGGAAAAAAAAACAGGGAGGGGGCACGGGGTTGAGCCACATGCACATGTCATGCGAAAAGACGTGCAACATGCAACACCGTGCGAAAAAACGTGCAAAAACCATGCAAAATCATGCCATGCAAAATCATGTCATGCAAAATCATGTCATGCAAAATCATGTCATGCAAAATCATGTCATGCCAAAACCATGTCATGCCAAAACCATGCAAAAAACAAGCTGTTCCACATGCAAAAACCATGCAAAAACCATGCAAAATGCGGCGCTGGCGTCTACGCAGGCAGGCGCGGCAGGCAGGCTACGCAGGGCGCGGCAACCCGCCGAACATCCACTCTCCCCGGCTTCCTTGCTATACGTGCTATATGTGCTATATGGCTCTTACAAGGCAAGCCACTGAACATCCACTCTCCCCCGGGTCCATGCTATATGTGCTATATGTGCTATATGGCCCTATATAGCATATATAGTACAGATTTCGCGCGTACAGAGTATATAGTACATATAGTACATATAGCAAGGAGCTGGGGGAGAGTGGAGGTTCAGCGGCTTGGCGTGTAAGACCCATATAGCACATATAGCACATATAGCATGGACCCGGGGGAGAGTGGGGTTCAGCGGCTTGGCGTGTAAGACCCATATAGCACATATAGCACATATAGCAACGAGCCGGGGGAGAGTGGGGGTTCAGCGGCTTGGCGCGGCTTCAATGCCGGGCAGGCGCGGCCTTGCAGCCATTGGCAAAAAAAAGCGTGCTGCAGTCCTCCCCCCACGGGAGGACTGGAATTTTTTTTTCCTGGGAAGAATCCCTTGGCGCGGGCTCGGCAGGGGGCGCACCCGGAGTGCCAAGAACATGTTCATCCGACATGTAATCCGACATGTTGAAATTAAGCGCGTATAGCGGCTTGGCGCGGCAGAAATGTGAACATGGCAATTGTTGGCACTTGTGTTGAAGAAATTAAGCGTATAGCAAGAAATCCTGGGGGAATTTCAATGCAGGGTTTCTGCAGGGAATCCCTGCATTCCCTGTATCCCTCTCTTTAGAAGACTTTTCAGCAGTTATCAGGCGAACCTCTCTCTGTAGAGGGGGTTTTCCAAATGGCTTATATTCTACCTGAGAGGCTTCTAGCACTCGTCCGTCCAGCATTTGACCTCGTCCTGCGAAGGATTCGAAGTCTAAAACGCTGCGTGCAGGCGTGTGGCTGCAAAATAGAGACCCCTAGATATGCGCTGCAATTTGGCTCCAGGTTGCATTTCAAGCGATGTCAAGCTTTGCCAAAGGAAACCCCTTTTCCCTTTTTTTCGGGGACCCCTTTTTTGGGACCCCTTGTTTTCTTTTTTTTGTTTTTTCTTAGCCCTGCAAAGGTTGGCTCGCTTGAAATGCAACCTGGAGCCAAATTGCAAGCATATCTAGGGGTCTCTATTTTGCAGCCACACGCCTGCACGCAGCGTTTTAGACTTCGAATCCTTCGCAGGACGAGGTCAAATGCTGGACGGACGAGTGCTAGAAGCCTCTCAGGTAGAATATAAGCCATTTGGAAAACCCCCTCTACAGAGAGAGGTCGTAGGCTGCGCTCAGGCTGTTCGTGGTCTTGCTATGGTGGCGGTGGCAAAGTTGGAGCTGATCAGGCGGCCAACCGTGCGCCAGTGTACGCGCCCTCGGGCAACAACGCCCAGTTCAGCGTGCCCAGCGCGGCGTCAACCCAGTAGAGGTGGCGGCCCCGGTCCGTCGAGAGGAAGCTGTCGGCCAGGCGGACCTTGTAGACGGCGAGGTGCAGGGACTCTCCCAGGTCTCCGAGCCGGCCACTCTCTTGCGGCTGTCCACGTAGATCGTGGTCATCCTTTTCTTTAGGAAGGGTTGATCAGCGTGGAGCTGGCGAACAGCTTCTGGCCCAGGAAGCTGAGCGCCGCCCCCATCGGCGTCTTTTTCAAGTGCAAAACGTCTTCAAAGCGCTTGAGAACGTTTCATTCCTCGGCTTCAGGTTGGACGAAGAGGAAACTGTAGGGTTCCCGCGTGGCCTGCTCATGGACGCTTTGGCTTCCTCCGGAGAATGCTTCTCATGCGCTGTGCATGAGAAACACGCAAAACGCGGCTCTTTTATTGGTATGTGGTGGAATTCGGGTGCTTCTTGTTTGAGAGTGTCTTTTTTTAGGCAGTTTACAGCCGGTGCAGCTGCTCCTTTGGCAGCAGGGCGCTCAGCTCCCCAATAACGGCGTCCAGCTCGTGCTGGTTGCGCAGCCTCCACCAGCAAAAATTGCATGTTCACCCGCACGGCTGCGCTGATGAGCCTCAGCTTCTGCGAGCTCACCCAGGTGCTGATCTGCATGTGCCGGCCTCGGATGAAGAGCGTGTCCAGGGCGCCGTGAGGCTGTGCAACTGCGGCGTGTCAGCAAAGTCGTCGATGACTACAAGCACCTGGTACAGTTTCTTCATTTCCAACTTCTTGGACGCCTCCGTGATCTTGCGCTGCTGCTGGATGATGCGCCGCAGCGCCGCCTCGTCCCACTCGTCCCAATAGGTCTGCTCCCGCTCTGTGTTCACCCCCAGGTCCCCCTCAATGTACTTCTTGACGGGGATCCGTTCACACTCGGGCTGAAGACGTAAATTCTCTCAAGTTCTGTCCGGGCGACCATGAACATCGTCCATGGGGTGTGGATGAGAAGGGACAATTTCGGACGGCAGAGGAAGCAGAATATCTCAAAGATCTGGCGGCAGCCTTGGCTCGTTTATTTGTGGATGCATGTGGGTGTTTTTCAGCCAAACATCGTGAACGCCCCCGCAAGCAAGCTTGAGGGCGCGGAACACCGCAGCTGATAAGCGAGTACGGAAAGGTGGTCGCAGTATATATGCCGGATGCGCCAGCCGTTGATGCGAAGCGATGTTTGGTGACGGAGTTTGGACCTGTTCCGGCAGGAGCTCGGCTTTTGCGTACTGAAGCAGACACGGGGAGGTTCAAGTGCGTTTTCGGCATTTACAGGACGGAAGAACAGTTTTTGGAACGTGCGAAAGAGCTTTGGCACCTGTACGACACCATGATCCTTTTACCCGATGAGATTGTCCGTGCCCTGTTTGAGGTTCTAACCAAGGAACCGCTGGACACTTGCAAGTGGCGACTGCAGTGCGTGCAACAATGGCAGCATTGAGTGTGAATCTGCAGAAAAGGAATTGAAGCTTCGCATGCACAAAGATGTACGGTCTATTGTGGCTCACTTGCGTATCAGTCTTATGAAGAAGGCGGGTGCGCAAGTAGGTTGGTCTGACGCCACTCTATGGGATCAACTCGCTGACGGGTTTCGGCTTGTAGGAGATGCGCCCTTCTCGGGGGTTTTGAAGGAAGACTTCAAGCCTGCCTCCCTGAACGAGGATGAATTGTTCGCACGGACTCGCTTGCTGAAACAGCTGATCATGGAACGGCTCATGTACGACGGAACGAAAGGCTGGCTTGAGGGACCGCTTGAGATTCCTGATATTGAGGAGCGCTCTGGGGGCAAGTGGATCTTGGTCAAGAGGGCGGGGAAAGATCAGACCTATCGATGACTTCAGCCAATGTGCGGTAAATGATGCCTTCGGATGCTGCAAGCGTGTCGAGCTGAGAACTTTGGACGAGCTGCTTTGGGCGTGCGTCATTCTGGTACGACATTGCAAACACATGTCTGCGTTTGAGTACCCGCTTTCAGATGGCGTGATCTTGTCGGGCCCAGTTTCAAGTGGTTGGGGCAAAACAGACTGGTCTCTTCGTGTCGGCGCGATCGACCTCAAGTCGGCTTACAAGCAACTGCCCCTGCGTCCTGCAGATACCTGGAAAGCAGTTATTGGAGTTCCTGCCCAAAAGATGGGCGAAGTGGATCTTTACAGAGCACTGACTTTACCATTCGGAGCAAGGGCGTCCGTTCTCGGGTTTTGCAAATTGTGAGCGTCAGGAACAAAGAGTCGCGCGCTTTGGAGATTTGCGAGTCTTTGCAACAGATTTTGGAGCGGGGCTTTTTGGAGACTTCAGAGCTGCCACCTATCTTGGGTCGCATTCAGTTCGCTGACATGCAACTTGCTGGTACACACGGCAAGCTGGCGCTGTGCGACTTGAGGGAGGCGGCCGGGAGCTGTGACAGAATCAAGGTTGTGGAAGTTGAACAAGCCGTGCGTACTGTCATGAACAGGCTACAGATGGGCAGACCACGCGACTTGAAGATTCGAGATAAGGCACGGCCTGTGCTAGTCTTTGTGGGTGGAGCACTCAGTGATGGACCTGGCGGACAAGGCTGTGGCAGCATTGGTGCAGTTTTGTTTCAGCCGGCACGGACTCCATTGGCGTTCGGAGCAGACGTTCCTGCTTCGGCGTTGGCGGCTATGAGAGCAGACGGTGCCAGTCATGTGATAGGTTTGATTGAATTGTATGCGCTAGTCACTGCGCGACATGTGTGGTCCGATGAGCTGTGTGACGAGTCAGCCATCTTGTTTTGCGACAACCGGCTTTAGATACTGCAGTCAAAGGTTCGGCAAAGAAGAAGACGTGGCGTGATCTCCTGAAAGTTTGGGAGGACATAGATCTTGCCAAACCGCCTTTCTTGGATCGCCCGAGTACCATCAAAATCCAATGTGGCTGATGGACCGAGCAGAGAGTCTTGGGACTGCTTGGTGAGCCTTGGAGCCCGAACCACAGATGTGTGTCACTTGCCACCAGTGGGGAGAATTTGAAATGCTCTAGGTTTGAGGAGTTGACTGAAGCAGACAAGGGCATGAAGAGAAAGATGCCGTATTGAAGAGATATGGCACAAGAACTTTGTGGCTGTGTCTAAGAGACACGGCAAACATGTATGCACTCCCCTTGTTCGCCGGTCGAGAACAAGAGTCTTCCGATGTGCGCATGGGACACTTTAGAGCTCTGCTCTTTTACGCCTTGCGGTTGCGGTTTCCTGTGCCCAGGTATGGTCCCTCCACGCGGCGCCTCGCTCATCGCGGTGGTGGGTTCTTGGTTCTCCTGTTCGTGTTGCGTGGTTCGCTTTGTTCGTGCGCGTGTGCGCCTCTTGTTTGCCTTGTGGCTCAAGCCATTGCAACAGTGGCTTCGGTCATAAGTTTGCTGTTGGTTCACCAATGGCTGTTTATGACCTCGGCCCCCGCTGCGCGGCCCGGAGGTGCCTGCCGTCCTGCCACGTCTCGCAGCGGCTGCCGGGCCTGCACAGGCTCCGCCTCGGCCTCCAGCGCATGTTGGTCCACAGCCGCGTCTGCTTCCTGTACGGAGTTCCGTACTTGCAGTAAGTCACGTCCACCCAGGGCAGGCGTTCCATGAACGGCCGGGTCTTCAGCAGCCCGGTGGCCGGGTTCTCCACAATCCACATGAGCGGGTCAAAGTGCGCAAAACAGTTGAGCGCTGTTGCTGATGCGAAAGAGTGTAAACACGTTTACACTAAGTCCGAGGCGCCACGTTTTGCCAGCATGTTGAACCCATTTGACAATTTGTGTCATACCAACCTGCGAGGTTTGAACGTGCGAGGGATTTTAATATGCTGGGTTTTTGACACGTCACGACGTTTTCGATAGTTGGTGGTTCACGAATGAACAGGATGTCGCGACGTTTTGGCACAAGTGTCCAAAGGGACACGATGGAGTGCCAACAAACAGTGAGTCGAGTTTGTTTTCTTCCCACCCGCCCTCCCTGCTGGCGAAAACAATACTGTGTTGCGGTCATGTGGTACTGCAGGCGGGGATGAAGAGAAAGATGCCGTATTGAAGGGATATGGCACAAGAACTCTGTGGCTGTGTCTAAGAGACACGGCAAACATGTATGCGCTCCCCTTGTTCGCTGGTTGAGAAACAAGAGTCTTCCGATGTGCGCGTGGGACACTTTAGAGCTCCGCTCTTTTACGCCTTGCGGGTTGTGGTTTCCTGTGCCCAGGTATGGTCCCTCCACGCGGCGCCTCGCTCATCGCGGTGGTGGGTTCTTGGTTCTCCTGTTCGTGTTGCGTGGTTCGCTTTGTTCGTGTGCGTGCGCGCCTCTTGTTTGCCTTTTGGCTCAAGCCATTGCAGCAGTGGCTTCGGTCATAAAGCAGGGCCGACTCCATTATGAGCCTGTGCTCGGGCAAGAACAGCTCCAAGCCCGAGCTGCTGGTGCTGCATCAGGGCAATCCTGTTGTCAGCGCAGGAATGGGTGGAGGAATCCTGCGCCCGACGCAGGATTGAGTGGGGCAATCCTGTGCTCGGCGCAGGATTGAGTGGAGCAATCCTGCGCTGGCGACAGGATTGACTGAAAGGCGACTCTGCCGGCGTCCTGGCGAGAAGCAGGTCGCTGACAGACCTTCGGCCGCGCCAGGCCCGCGCCAGAAAATCGGAAGCTTGGAGCGTCTTCTGGCCTTGCTTTTAGACCGAAGCCGCGGAGCCGGCCTTGCTTTCAGACCGAAGCCGCCCTGGCTTTTAGAGCGAGACAAGCGTATGACTACTGGCAGGATCAACCAGGTTTTTCTGGTAGCGGAGGATTACGAAAGCTTGTGTCACGACGGGGCAACACGGACCGTGGGACACCTCCCTTGTCTCAGTGGTTAGAGGCCCGGACCTTTGCCCATTTCTGCTCCAATATTGTGTCAAGCCGTTTCAATATTGACTCATGCCAAGATTTTCGAGCCCTGGAAGTTTGGCAGGTTGCCGTGTTAGACCCGGTGACAAAGGCGTTCGGCAGATTGGCGTATTAGGCGACGAATGCGTTCGGCAGGTTGGCGTGTTAGACCCGGCGACAAAGGCGTTCGGCAGATTGGCGTATTAGCGAACGCGTTCGGCAGGTTGGCGTGTTAGACCCGGTGAAGGCGGTGACAAGTTCGGCAGGTTGCCGCGTCACGAGCGAGAACCTCGGCAGGCTGCCGCGTCACAAGCAAGGTCCTCTGCAGGCTGTCGTGCCACGGAAAACCCTGCGAAGAACACAGTCCTCTGAAAGTCGGGAACTTGGCCGCTTTTGCGCGCTTTTTCGGCCCAAAAGAGAGCGGTGACAAGTGGTGACAAGCTTGGCGGGATGAAACTTGCCTGCTTTTCCGAGCAGAAAACAGAGTGAGCGTCTGGTGCTGAGGCACCCTGATTGCCGTCTGACAGGAAAAACGAACTTTTCGGGAATTCGGGAAGTTGGCCGTTTTGAGCACTTTTTGCACCAAAAACGGAGCGGTGACAAAGACCGGTGACATCGGAAAAACGTTCAGCAGGATGGAGAATTTTGCTGTTTTGCAGGGTTTTTCGACCAAAAATCCAAAATAATTAGGTCCCTAAAGTCGGTGCTCAGCGTGGCTCCCGCCGGGCCCCGGCGTTCTTGGACCACAGCGCAGTCGTGGCATCGGCAAACTCAATCTCGATCACCAGGTTCAGCTGCGGCGGCGCATCTTGCCGCAGCGTAGGATGCCCACCATGGTGGGGCGCAGCAGCACGTCCGCGTCGCCCTGATGCAGGAGTTGTTCACCTTGTCCAAGCCCTCCACGGCCTTGTTCTGGTTGTACTCGCGCCCCTTCAGCAGGTCGTGCGCGGCCACTGCGGCTGTAGTAGTTTATGTCGTCGCAGCGCTGGCCGTTGGGAAGACCTGGATCCTCTGGATGAAACAGGCGGGGTTCGGAGTGGCCAGCGCCAGCGAAAACGTCGCGACGTGTCAAAAACCCAGCGTGTTAAAATCCCTCACACGTTCAAACCTCGCAGGTTGGTGTGACACAAATTGTCAAATGGGTTCAACATGCTGGCAAAACGTGGCGCCTTGGACTTAGTGTAAACGTGTTTACACTCTTTCGCATCAGCAATAGCGCTCAACTGTTTCGCTATGGCCAGGTCATAAACAGCCATTGGTGAACCAACAGCAAACGTAGAGCTCCCAGGCCTCAGGCACGTCGTTGATGCTCAGGACAACGGGCAGGCCCTTGGAGCTCGAGTGGAAGGCCATGTCATGCCCCCGCCCCTTTGTGCCATAGTAGTTCACGCTGCGACTGGGCATAGATGCATTGTCGGGGCGCCTGGCAGGGCAGTGCTCGTAGATAGGTCAGTGCGTCCTGGCGCCGCACGGTCACGTTGGACGGTGACCGTTGCAGACGCCGCACGCTGCTCAGCGCCAGTGGCTGCTGCTGTGCGAAGGAGCCCCACTTTCCCGAGAAGCTGTTGCGCAGCAGGACGTATGAGCAGGCAGCCCGACGCCCGGCGCGGCCTCTCTGAGCGCCCGGCAGGAGGCGCTCTAAATTAGAAGCGCTGTGCGCAGCGACGTCGCCCAGGCCGGTCCAGGCGCTGAGTCAGCCAGGATTTGCTTCCCATGTACTTCAGACACACGCCGGCCTTTAGTTTTCTCCCTGGAAACTCTGTAAGCAGCCTGCTCCACGCACGGGAATTTTCCGGGCCCTCGTCTTTGAGAAAAGCTACATTTTCAGCCCTTCTATCAACATAGACGACGGCTGGATCCCCGTCAAGAAGTACATCGAGCAAGGTCACTTTATGGGTCGAGGGGCCCGTCACACTGAGGCACATGCGCTTTCGACTGACAGACCTGGAAGGGCAAGTTGTCCGACTGAGGGGCTTGTCCTTGTCGTTCGTGCTGTTTTTGGATCACGTCTAATCCCACGAAGGTCTTTTAAAAAAATATTTCCCATTAAAGAACCGATGAAGCAAACGCACCGGCGCCAAGGCCCCCCCCTGCCAAAGAGCAGGAAAACGATCCCAGCCACGACCCAGCGTACTATTACGGCTCCCCACCCATACCCAAGAGGCTGAGAGGGCCCCCAGACCTGCCACAGAGCGTAACTGGGGTAGGTCCACTGAAGCAGCTCGTTGGGGCTCTATGGACATCATCTTGCTTTTACACCGACTGCCTCTCCAGCATGCGCGTGTGCCTTGGCCATGGGTGCTGCCTTCTGGGCCGGAAGGGTATTTCGTGCACTGACCTGCAGCCGCTGCTGCTGAAGCGCCAGCGAGAACTGGAGGAGGCGCGGGCCTTAACAACTGGCTGGGGGAGCGCAGGCTGGCCAGCTCCCACGTGCTGAGCCGCGTGCCCGGCAGCTGGCCGAGCTGCTGCAGCTGAGCGGGAGGAGGTGTGCGCCGACTTCGACGCCATGCTGCGCCACGACTGGAGGCCTTGGCATCTCCGCCGAGAAGGTGCGAGAGTTCTGCGTGTGGCGCAACGCGCCGATGCGCGTGCTGAGCTCACAGCTACGACCCGGCGCTGAAGGAGCACCGCGCCGTGCGCTTCTTGGCCTTCGACGGGCACTGCTACATGTACAGGGCCGCGAAGCGGGTGCTGGAGCGGCAGGCGGCGCGCGGCTGCGATCTCCTCTCTGCGCGGGTTGCTGCTGTTGCCGCTGGCCCGGGCTTCGCCCTGGCTGTCGCTGCCGCCGCTAGCACTTCGGCTGCTGCCATGCTGGATCGGGCTCCGGATGAGCCGCTCGCCGGGGGAGTGAGAGGTGGCCGGCCAGACCAGCCAGCGGCTGAAGTGCCGCAGGCACCGGCTCTATTTTGTCCGAGGTGCTGCTCAGGTGCGAGTGGACTTGTCCGAAATCTTGTTGGCCACATTGCCCGTGGAACAGGGGCTGCACCACTGCCAGCCACTTGCAAACTCTCTCTTTCACGGAGTTCACCGCTCCTTTGGGGATGTCGCTGAGCAGCTCCCCACGCGGATGGCCCTTGCTGAGCCACGGGCTGGCGTCGACGTCCGGCTTGCTCTCGGACGGCACCGCCAAGTAGCCACAATGCCCCAGTAGGTCCTGTGGCCGTCTTCCAAGTGGATAAAAATTCCATGCTTCTCGCGCAAGGTCCGGAACACGGCGCCTCCGCCGGCTGCGCTGGCTGGTCCTCTGGCCGCTGCGGGCCTGCCGGCGGGGCCGGCTCAGCCGACTTCTTCCCTCGCGTCTTATTCCGCGGCTTGGGGTTGGCCCGCCTGCCTTCTCGTCTGCCGTCGGCCGGGCTTCGCCCTGCTTTGGCTGGACTTCGTCTGCTTGGGCCCAGCGCTGCTGCTACGTGCTGCGCACGGCTCCGCTACTGGCCGTGAAGATGTCTTCCACTTCTTGCTGCTCGAAGCCCTCCCCAGATGGTCGAAGTCCTCGGAGTTTATCGGGCTCAGCTCGTGTCCTGGAGTAAGGGCCTGCTGCCAGCACCTGCACCAGGAATATCCACAAGCGGGACAAGCTTTATCCAGGTCTTCTGCTACGGCTCAAGGCGGCAATCAGCTGCGACCGCATCTCCTCCTGTCTGCTCGACGGCATCGCTCTGCCTGTCGCGGCCAGACTTGGCCTTGCGGCGACGCGTGGGTGAAGTCCGGCTTGCTCTCTCGCTCTTGCGCTTGGAGCGCTTGAGCGCCGCCGCCGCCTCTGCCTCCAGCTCTTCTTTGCGTCTCTCCGCGCTGGCGTGAATGCATTGCCAGATGGGCGCTTGCGCGCCGCTAGCGGGGCTCGGCAGGGCGTCGCAACTGGCGCCGCCACTGCGAGAGCGAGCTTGGCGTCTGCCATGTTTGGTCCGAAGGATTGTTCCCAACAGTTCGGCAGCCTCGCTCGAGCCAAACGCTGCAAAGCCGAAACAAATGCTCGCTGAGAATTCGGTGCACTAACTCGAAACGGGCAGCTCGCTCTCTTTCTTTTTTCTGCGCTCCAGCAGATTGTGCTCGGCAAAAGCCCCGGCCTTCGACCTGGACGAACGCTCCCTTCTCCTGGCTCTGAGCTTGCCGGAGCAGTCCTTTCACTTGATTGCGGGCGATGCCGGGGAACCAGCGGACTTTGAGCAGAAACCATTATGTCTTGAGCCAAACCCCCCCCCAACACACACGACACTGCTCATGAGCAGACCTGCTGAACCGATGCACTGATGAAGCGCGCTCTCTCTTTTTCCAATGCAATTGGGGTAGGTGAAAGTCGCTTTGCTTGAAGCGAACCATCCACACTAACGAGATACACGCATGCAGTGCAGGAAGGCACACGTTCATAGTTGTCAAGTATTCACGTAGTATTATTTATATGCAATCCCCGGAAAGGCACTGAAGGCAAATGAGCTGTTGCTCATGGCTGTAAGAGCGGGCGCAGTAAGGCGCATATGCAGGGGTGGGCGGGCGGGAAAAAGCAATCGGCAATCTACAAAATTACCGAAAGCACCCACCCACCACACCCTAGGGCCAAATGTCGCACACTCAAGTTATCAAGATCAAGCTATTGTTTCCACAAACGTGTGTGTTTGTGAAATGCATATTTCACAAACAAGAAGGGGGGGGGTTGGCTCATTCCCTAAAGCGTTATCAAGCTTTGACAACTTGCGAGCTTTCTGGAGTCCTGCAACTGCACAAATTGGTCCTGCAGCTGGAAACGGCGCAAATGCGCCCAGGACTCCTCAAATCTAATGGACTCTTGCTGCCACGACTGACTGCCTGGCGGCAGTCTTCCATGTCACTTGGCCTGTGCTGCGTCTTCTGGTAGCCATGCGCACAAAATGACGCCAGATGCATGGCAGCATTTGCACAAAATATAGATCGGGTGCGACTTTGAAGTGCTTCTGCAGCGCTGTTCGAAACGCTGTCCATCTGGCAGGCGCGGCATCCAACGCCTCGCGGCAGTTGTCGGCGTCGCCGGACATAGCGCGCGCCAGACATAGAGGACTGGGGCCCCAAAACATGAACGTGGTGCGAAGATGCCACAGCCGACTGCAAGCTCGACACTTGCACTCTGCCGAAGGACGCCGCAACGGGTGCTCTTGACGTCGCACAGGCCATGAAGACGTACAGGTCGTTAGGTCCGAACCGAATGCAGCTGAGTTTGGCACATGTGACATCAATCCCTTGCCTTCAAAGACCTCAAGAAACGGGAATTACGAAACATTTTGAAACACATTTGGTCCAAACCGAATGCAGCTGAGTGTGGCACATGTGACATCAATCCCTTGTCTTCGCAGACCTCAAGAAACTGGAATTACGAAACGACACATTTGGTCCAAACCGAAGGCAGTTGAGTGTGACGCTCGTCACAAATGCAGCCTGTTTGCCGCTTGCATCCAGAGACGAAGGTCAAGTTGACTTCCAGAAGCCCGGCCTGGACTGGTCTTCTCCTTGCGCAGCAGAATGTAGTCGTTGGGCCCCTCGCGATGATAGTCGAGTCCTTGCTGGAAGGCCGCAGGCCCAGGTAAGAGTAGTAGTGCTGGCCCGCCCGGGTCAGCTGCAGCGCGTAGGCCCCCGGTCCGCGCCGCAAGTTCAGCACGACGGCTCCATCCGCCCCCGTGCGAGCCCGGGCGCCCGTCCGCGGCCTCCGTGATCTGCTGTCGTTGTCTTGCCCAACTTGCCATTCTTTTTTTACGGGTCCAGTTTTTTTACGGCGTAGTCTCGGGCATCTGTGCAGATGGTCGGGAGCTTGTTTCACACGGTTTGCGCTGAAAAATACTATTACTCTAGCCCGTATATCTATATACGGGCCGGAGTAATAGCTCGTTTTGCACGATTTTTGCATGGCATAACATGATTTTTGCATGATTTTGGCATAACATGATTTTGCATGATTTTTTGCGTGGCGTGTTTCTCACGTGGGTCTTGTCGAAACATGTTCTGGCGCAGATCTTGGTGGCGAGCAATCAGATGAGAACTTTGAAGGTTGAAGTGGAGAAGGGATTCCATGCAAATATCTCAAACACTTGTTTGTTGCAGCGCGTCGGCCCAGATCAGACAGCAACAGCATCAGCAGCATCGGCAACCCTCGGCTCGGCAACCCCTCGGCTCGGCAATGGTGGGACGATAGCTGGCGTGCTCCGAGGCCAGCGTGTTTTTTTTGGTCTTTGTCGGCACCATTCATGACCTAGGCGTGGCCCTGCGTGGGATCGGCGGCAGGAGGGCTTCCAGAGGTGTCAGGACGAGCGGATGGAGCAGGCTCCCCTTGTTTGTTTTGGTCCCTCACATCATTCAATTTTTTTTGCAGGTACGCCAGATCGCGTCCCTCACCGAGCGGTGAAGAACGAGACTGCCCGCGCGGTGCGTGCTGAGCAGAAAGTGCACCGAGCTGACGGTGGGGAGGCTCAAGATCGCGGAGCTGCAGAAGGAGCTCGACAAGGCGCATGTGTTGTTTACGGGCTTCAGACTGTGTTTTTTTTCCGTGGAGGCAAACACGCCGAAGAGGGTGCGGAAGGAGCTCGACAAGGTGCCTCAGGTGCGTTCGTGACCCACTCCTCTGTTTTTTTTCTTTTCTTTCGTAGGCGGACACCTCGAAGAAGACGCGGAAGGAGAAGGAGACCAGGCCTGTCACGGCCCCATTTGCCTTTGAGTTGCATCAAACCCTCACTTGTGCGTCAATGTCATCCATTTTTTTACAGCTGTGTTCCTGCTCACCTGAGATGCATTGTCCCCCGTCAGGTGGCCATCTGAGGAGCATTGGTGGCCCGCGCCGGCCTTGCTCTCTTCTTTGATTGAGTTGTGCCCCCTGCACATGTGTCAAGGTCGTCCATTTTTTTGCAACAATCTACGGGAGGCGTGATGTTTGATTGTGCATTCACACTGCATGGACACTCTGAGAGGGCATCCGCGATTTGGACCGCCGGCAACGGCAAAACGGCTGCTCGAGCAGCCGACAATGTCGTGTCGTGTGTTGGGCGGGGGGTGGCCGCTGTGAAAGTGGCGGCCACTGTATAAGTGGCGGGGAGGGGCCACTGTTCAAGTGGCAGGCCACTGTACAAGTGGCGGGTGGTAGGGGGCCACTGTTCAAGTGGCAGGCCACTGTGTAAGTGGTTGAGCGTGCGTTTTAGGGTAGGACGTGCCGAGCGGGCACAGTGCCGAGCGGGCACTTTAGGTTAGGAGTGCCGAGCGGGTACGGTGCCGAGCGGGCACGTAGGATAGTACGGGTTCGCCAACGGCCCAACGGCCCTTAGTACGAG
This sequence comes from Effrenium voratum, assembly GCA_963377175.1. Classification (NCBI taxonomy): domain Eukaryota; class Dinophyceae; order Suessiales; family Symbiodiniaceae; genus Effrenium; species Effrenium voratum. Next base: position 30,422 of record CAUJNA010001593.1, on the reverse strand, counting down.
TTCGCCCAACGGCCCTTAGTACGAGTTCGCCCAACGACTCATGGTACTGGTTCGCCCAACGGCCCTTAGTACAAGTTCGCCCAACGACTCATGATACTGGTTCGCCCAACGACTCATAGTCTGGTTCGCCCAACGGGCCCTTGATACTGGCTCACCCAACTGTGCCCGTTTTCTCGAGGCTTCAATGCCAGGTAGGCGCCGAGGCTTCGATGCCAGGCTGGTTACCTGGTTGGTGCTCCCGGGTCCCGAGCCGTGGCCGTTTGTCCGTATGATCCGTATGATCCGTATGATCCGTATGATCGTATGACTCAGCTGAGGCTTCAATACCAGGCTTGCCGAGTCATACGGATCATACGGATCATACGGATCATACGGTCATACGGTCATACGAATTGCTAACTTGCACAGTGACCGCGCCCCGCTGCGCCCATTTTGTCAACCACTCATGGGGCAGGTTTTTCAAGTCACAAAGGTGTCACCAGGTATAGCGGAGCTTGACGCATGATTTCCTATGTGTTGGCTCTATGGTTAAGCCCACTGCGCGTGACGGTGCGTGAGAAGGCTGAGAATCGGGCTGAGAAGGGCGGGTGGTCCGTGGTCCTGAGCTTGCACGCCCTTGCCGTGCCTCAGTGCCTTTCCTGACAAATGTTATGCTGCAGTTGCGTGCTGGCCCCCATGCTGGCTGCTGGCTGTGTCTGAGAGTGTCAGTGTCAGTCACTGCGCGGGCCGCCGGCCCGGCGCGGGCTCAGTGGTTTGTTGGGCCGCCGGGGGCCGCCGTTGCGCACGCTGCACAGAAAACAAGCAGACACGCAGAAGACAAGCAGACTGACTCAGACTGACTGCAGCAGACTTGCCGACGCGCCCACAGTACTCAGTACTCAAGTACTCACAGACGACTCACAGATTCAGACTCCAGACTTTAGACTCACTGAGTCTGCTCCAAATGTGGCCCGCTTGGATGTTTGGGTTTCTTGATTCCTGTTCCTGACACTTGCCCAGATGTTTGGTATCTATTGATTATTTTTTTCACTTGCCGCGATTGTTTATTTGAGGGGTTTTGTGACACTTTCTGACAACCGTGTCCGTTATCAAGTTGAACATTTCGGAGAGAGGGGCGGGCCCCGGGTGTACAATGACTTTGATTTATATAAAGATTTACCCGTTGGAAACTAAGCCAACAGTGAAGGAGTGAGCGGGTGTCGAGTAGAAAAGCTCAAAAGTTGATTTCGTGAAACCCAAAAGGAGCCAACATCTTCATGACTTGATTCGTGCTTGGTTTTGGGGTTTGCCTTGTGGTCCGTGAAGATGACATGAACCATGAAGGACCAAAACGCAAGTCAAGCAATTTGCTCTCTGCATGCTTGTTTGTTTTCATGTCTTCGGCAAACTCGGCTTCTTCGCTGCTCTGTGCGAAACAATGCGTCGCTCTTTTGGGCAATCTGAGCCGGCCGAAGACGATGTGTGCGCATTTGCTCATGCTGGAAGGCGGCTCATGATGACGGCCCCTGGTTGTTTAGGGGCTTCAACTTCAACCTGAGAGCTTGCTCGGGCAGGCTTGGTGCGAGAGGCTACCGGCTACACATGATAGCAACCAGAGCAAAAATACCAACGCCGCTGTGAAATAAAAACCATCAAAACAACGCCACATCACGCCAGGGAACTCAAGGCAACAGGCCTAGCAATCACCTTCAGAAGCTGCCGCAGCGGACAAAGCGATGGCTTGGGCTTCAGAGCCACTGCCACTCACGTGCGGCTCCTTGATTGAGGGTTGTGCGACTGCATGCCATTCTTCATTCGTTTCGCTTTCAACATGACTACTTGCTGAGGGCTTCATGGAGCACACGCTGCACGGCGACGGCGTGACGGGGCGGGCCAGTATTTGGACCCAGGCCAATGCTCTTTTTTGCGCGTCTCATGAGTGTGCTTTGGCAGGTCTTGCTGAAGGTCGTGCTTGACACAGGCCCAGGCCCAAGCCCTGTTTGAGCTGCAGTTCCAGGTTTTCTGATTGTTTGAAGTGCTTCATCTCACTGCAGACTACTTGGATCCAGGCCATTTTTCTTTCATCGTGGAGCGAGGTTTTCGCACGCTTGCTGTGGCAGGCTTGGCACTCTGCTTGCACTTTGCCCCGGTTTCTGCAGTGTTTTGAGGCGCTCGAATTCTCGACGCAGACTTCTTGGATCCAGGCCAATATTCCTTCATCGTGGAGCTAGGTTTTCGTATGCTTGCTTTGACTCTGCTTGCACTTTCCTCGGATGTCTTGCAGATTTTTGAGGCGCCTGCATTCTTGATGCAGACTACTTGGATCCAGGCCATGGTTCTTTCATCGTGGAGATAGGCTTTCGCGCTTGCTTTGGCAGGCTTGGCGCTCTACGTGTTTGCCCCGATTTCTTGCAGTTTGAAGAGCGTGGGCATTCTAACCAGACTTCTTGGACCCAGGCCATTGTTCTTTCATCGCGGAGCTAGGTTTTTGCACGCTTGCTTTGGCAGGCTTGGCACTTTGCTTGCCCCAATTTCTTGTAGTTTTTTGTGGCGCTTGCTTTCTCAATGCAGACTTCTCCGGATCCAGGCCATAGCTCTTTCATCGTGGAGCTGGAGCTCGGTTTTAGTACGCTTTGGCAGGCTTGGCAGTTTGCTTGCACTTTGCTCAATTTCTGTTTTTTGTGGCGCTCACATTCTCAATGCAGATTTCTTGGATCCAGGCCATTGCGCTTTCATCGTGGAGCTGGAGCTCGGTTTTCGTACGCTTTGGCAGGCTTGGCACTTTGCTTGCACTTTGCTAAATTTCTTGCAGTTTTTTTGGTGGCGCTTACATTCTCAATGCAGACTTCTTGGATCCAGGCAATTGCTCTTTCATCGTGGAACTAGGTTTTCGCAGGCTTTGGCAGGCTTGGCACTTTGCTTGCATTCTGCCCCGATTTCTTGCAGTTTTTGAGGCGCCTACATTCTCAACGCCGACTTCTTGGATCCAGGCCATTGTTCTTTCGTCGCGGAGCTAGGTTTTCGTATGCTTGCTTTGGCAGGCTTGGCACTTTGCTTGCGCTTTACTTGGATCCAGGCCATTATTCTTTCACCGTGGAGCTAGGCTTTCCTACGCTTGCTTTGGCAGGCTTCGGCTTCAGCTTTCAATGTGGACTTGGGGCCGGTATTTGGAACCAGGCCATTGTTCTTTCCTCGTGGAGCTTTCGTACGCTTGCTCTGACAGGCTTCAGCTTTCAATGTGGACTTGAGGCCACTGTTCTTTCACGGTGTTCTTTGTTTCGTGCATTCTGTGGCAGGCTTCAGCTTTCAATGTGGGCTTGGAGCCGGTATTTGGAACCAGGCCATTGTTCTTTCCTCGTGGAGCTAGGTTTTCGTACGCTTGCTCTGGCAGGCTTCAGCTTTCAATGTGGGCTTGGGGCCGGCTTTGGAACCAGGCCATTGTTCTTTCACCGTGTTCTTTGTTTCGTGCATTCTGTGGCAGGCTTCAGCTTTCAATGTGGACTTGGGCCGGTATTTGGAACCAGGCCATTGTTCTTTCATGTTGAAATTTGTTTCGTGCATTGGCATTTTCAGGTCTGGCAGCTTCTGGCGACTTGCTGGAGCTTGCGCCCGACAGAGGCCTAAGCCTTTTATTGACTCAATGGGTTTGGGCCTGACACGTATTTTGTCATGTGTATGCCTGGGCAAGTCTGCCACGGTCGCAGTCAGGTTGCGCGCTTTGCTTGCGATTTTTTGTTGCTTGGAACCTTAACCTGGGTTTGGGGTTGATGCAGAATCTTGGAAACAAGGGCATTGTTCTAGTTGCTTCAGGGCGACCCAGTGGGTGGACTTGGCCATCGCTCCTGGCAGGAGCTTGAGAATTGAAAGTTGTTAAGCACGTGCAGCCTGCGCCAAGGCTTGGGCTTTTGGGATGATCTGCCTGAGCCGAAGCGCTTCCGCCTTGTTTTGCATTGCCGCGTGTGATTTGGATTTGGTTTGCTTGCCTTCGCAGGCTTTGCAGCGTGTTTTTGACTGTGGTTGCGGCCGCAAGGTGGCTCGTGCAGCGTGTGTGGTGAGTGTGCAGTCGAGCGATGGATCCGATGGACACTGCTATCTTCAGGATGGCCTTGGAGGTGGCAAAGGAGAACAGGACGCAGATGCACCCGACCGAATGGGCGGTGTGGCAGTATCACTTGGACAACTGTCCGGAGATCCAGGATGAGTAGCTTGGCCACGAAAGGAGATCTCCTTGAGATTGAGATTGATTTGCAGCAAGCTTGAGATTGAGGCACATGCCGCGGCACTTCGAGGTGAATGAGGATGACCCAGCAGCTCGCGATTTTTTTGTGGCTTTGAACCATGTAGTCTTCAGCAAGGTGCTTGCGCAGCCTGGCTTGATTCAGTTGTGCAGCCTCTCGTGTTTGTTTTTACTTGACGCTTTGTGCCTGCGGCTCTGAGGGATGCCTGCGACTGCTTGCTGCTGGAGATTCAGAAATGGGTCGGAGAGTTGGAAGCGGAGAAGAAGGATGTGGAGGCAGTTCTTCGGACTGTGAACAGTGAGTATTTCCGCGCTGAAGGACGATTCTACAGGTGCCGTTTGAAGTTCAGGCAGAAGGATTACTATTGTCAGCTGAGCGGTCCAGCAGAGAACCTGTTTGTTTCCACGAACGGCAAGGTCGCCATCATGGCTTCGGGGATTTTCCTTCGAGATGCTGATGCGGAGGACGCCGCAAGGCCGCGAGTCGCGAGTGCGAGGGCTGCAAGGGGTTCCTGAGCCTGATGAAGAGGTGCCCACACGCTGTGTGAAAATGGCCTTGCCTTGCCTGCTCAATTGAATCAATTGTGGAGCTTGAAGTTGCAGGTTACAGGTTGAAATTTGCTTGAAGCGCTTGCCAGGGGCCCGGCCACCTGGTCACCTGGCGCTCTCCAGAGATGCGCAGTGCCACTAGCTCAGATGCTTCGCCGCGTGAGTCTTGCTTGCTCAAAAGTGAAGCTGCGCTTCAAGTTGAAACTTGCTCCGAGCGCATGCTACAGCTGGCAAAGTTGAGCATGGAATGGAATTCTTTTTTAAACAAAAGTACTACGCCAAGTGCGCTCCCATGAGCTGGCAAAGTTGAGCGTGGGCGTGGATTTGTTTTTTAAACAAAAGTACTACGCAAAGTGCGCTCCCATGAGCTGGCAAAGTTGAGCGTGGGCGTGGAATGGACTTGGTTTTTAAACAAAAGTACTACGCAACGTGCACTCCCATGAGCTGGCAAAGTTGAGCGTGGAATGGATTTGTTTTTTAGAGAAAAGTACTACGCAAAGTGCGCTCCCATGAGCTGGCAAAGTTGAGCGTGGAATGGTTTTGTTTTTTTTGACAAAGGTACTACGCAAAGTGCACTCCCATGAGCTGGCAAAGTTGAGCGTGGAATGGATTTGCTTTTTTAGACAAAGGTACTAGCCTTTGAGTCTTCGCACACTACGCTTGCGCGCATAATCATAAGTTAAGATTTTCAAGTTGGAGATGCGGAAGCGCGATCAGTTGCAATTTGCAATCTGGAGATGATGGAGCACACTCTCTCGAATATTACTACTGCGCGTAAAATCGGTGATTTTCAAGCAGGGGCTGCGAGAGCGCGCGTCGCGTGCGACCTCTGCGTGTAGAAACTTAAGGATGTTTCAGCCGGAGCCTTCTTGCGCAGCCAAACTGCGCACTAATTTGGACAAGTCATGCGCATCACCCACGGCCCACGGCGCCAAGCGCAGTAGCATCAATGCACAACATCGCACGCGACAGAAACTGACACGAGAAATTGCGAAGCATGATGCTAAGCTTGCTGCTCACCAGAACTTGCAGAAGCTAGGCTAGGCTTGAGCAGGGACATGGACGTGTTTACGCTTTGTTTCTCATAAGGTGGGACGTGTTTGTTCCTTTGCTTATCTAGTTTCCGAATGCGCTTTGCGGGGCTGGCTGGCTTCCTGGTGTTCAGGGCCTTGGGCTTAGACCTTGGTTTCAGACGGAAAACGAAAGCGAATGTTACTGCTAAATCAGGGATTTTTGAGGAGGGCATTTTTTCAACAAATCACTTTTCAAAAAACACGCCTTGCTCTGCAATCTTTACTTTTAGTTTTGCCAGCTCTTTAGCACCAAGCCTCGTGGGACGTGTTGCGCGCCAGGAACCCAGAGCTCAGTGAGCTCAGAGCCGGGATGATGCCAGGGAGCCAAGCTGTGTCGTTGCAGCGTGTGATCTATTGTGCTTGGGTTCAAGCTTCGAGTGTCTCAGCCTTTCGGATGTCAAGCGCTAGCCTCTCATTTGTCAAACCGTCAAACCAGTTGTCAAGCATCTAGCCTCTCAAATGTTTGAGCCCATCATTTAATGTTGCAATAACCGCGCCAAAAACGAGGCAATGGAGTATGGGTCCGGTCCGCTTGCAAGCTCCACAAGCGTTTGCAGCGCTCGTGTGCTCTCGTCCTTTGCAGTCCCGGCGGCGAGCACGCAGGCAGAACCAAGCGTGGCTGGCCAAGGTTGCTGAAAGATTGCAAACCGACTTTCGTGATGTGTGCATGGACGGGAGGTGCGTTGTGTACAGCCTTGCAGTGCTTCGACTTTGTCCATCTGGAACCTGTCAGTGTCACCATCTAGTGGAAGATGATTTTTTGTGGCAACAAGTGGAGGGCAACTCTTGGCAGAGAGCTCAGTTTGATATTCTTGCAATGTTGCCACTGCAGCAGCACGACATGGTGTGCTTGTCGCATAGCGCCCAACCAACACCACGGCTGGCGTTTTTTCCATTGGCTGAGAGAACGAGCGCCTGGGCGCAAGCTGTTGGAGCTGATTTTTTGCAGGGCTGCCTTGACTCCGGCCTCCTTCCTCAGAAGCATGGCCTGTTCGTGCGCTTCGCTTGCAGCCTTGAACGGGCCCTCGCAATGCTAGTGTCTGCCAAGAAGGTGCAGTTTGTTGGAATATGCCTGAAGAGGCGATATCCACGTCGGTTTCCGCAAGCTGAGTGGATCAAGGCGCTGAAGAAGCGCAGCCAGAGCTTGCAGGACGCTGTTAACAAACAAGGCAGCAAGGCAAATGTCGCGGAGCACACAGCCATGCTGAACTCTCAGGCCTTCAGCTCTGTTGCCGAGGTGCTTACCAAATGTGAAAATGGGCAGCGCCCAGCCGATCAAGTTGATGAGGTCTGCAACGAAGACGAAGACTTTGAGCATGAGTTGGCCATGTGCAGAGCTTGGGCGAGCCAGATGGCGAGTCTTTTTCATCCCTGGCAGATGGAAGCAGCGCGGGTGGAGCGAAGCAAGGTCAACAAGACTTTGCTTGGCGCAGGTGAACAATCTTCTCACCTTTGTTGGCACGGCCCCAACGCGCGATTCACAAGCTGGTTTGTTCTTCAATGCGTTTTGCTTAGCTTAGAGTTGAAGAACGCCGACCATCTGCAGGCAGTGCTGAAGCGGTCTATCATGGTGGCTTTTCCCAGTCAAGTGGCGTATGCGCTTGTGCGCGCAATCGAGGACATGCCAATGCCGCACGCGTCTTCTGTGTCTCGATGGAGGTTGCAGGTCGATAGTGCCTTTTTCCTGCTGCAGAGAGCCATGTTTTGTCTCAAGCTTGGCCTTGCAGTCCCGTCAGTGTGCAAATCTTGCTTCGACCCCGACCAAACAGCACTGCGTGATTTCCACTTGTATTTGGTCACTGACAGCTCTCCTCAAGGTGGGAGAGATTGGCTGATAACAGAGGTACACATTGTTGGAACCAACGACTTGGCCCCTGATTGCGCGTTGCAGCTTTTTTTGGAACAGTTTGAGGCGCGACGGCTTCGTGAGACATCCACTGACGTCAATGCTGAAGCTAGAATGTTGGAGACGTTGCAAAGCATTCAGGATAAGCTGCGGACAGGGTTTGATGTTCAGTTGGCAGCGCCTGCAGGCCTTGGCTTCCAGCGCACCAACACGCACCACAAGTTTCAAGCCTTGGCCCACCAGATGTTCCTTTTGGCTGGCGATGCAACGCCCGCCTTTGCAGAGCGGGTCTTTTCTGTTACCACTGACTTTGGAACTGAAAGCGGCCTGAGCAGGCAGCGTGCCCCACTATTTGCAGTGTTGCCTTATGCTGCGCTTGACGGCGAGCTTGCGGAGCACGGGGATGCACGATGCTTTACTTTGCAAAAATCATGGCAGGTCCCTGGAGTTTTGCACATATGCCACAATGTTTGCCATGATGTTACAGATTCTATGGAGCACTTTGAGGAGTTCAAGGCTCACATGTGCGCGCTGGCAGCTGTACTCTCAGACAAGATCCTCAGGCAGGGGATGCAGGCGCTTCTGTTCAGTAGCGGCCCAGCAAGCGTTCATTACGCCAAGTTTGCTGCTTTTGGTGAACGCATTCTGGATCACAGATGGCAGTCTGTTTCCATATTCCTTCGAGAGTTTGAGCCGCTGGAGCAACCTCTCCGTGAATATTGGAATCTTGAGGCTATGAACAGACGGGGCCGTGGGAGTGATGGTCAGTCTGCAAAACGTCTTCACGCGTTTGACGCTGCTATGACATGCCAAGAGCTGTGGCCGTACTTGCAGATGCTGAGGGCCTTGTTCCAGGTTGTGGACGCAATCTCAGAGTGGGCGCAGGCTTGTGCCTGCCATTGGCGAAGAGGCGCGTCGAGCCCCAGAGCTCGTGTGGCGAGATCAGCAGTTTTCTGGACCGAGTTCAGTGGCGCTTTCGCTTCACCTCAGTTCGATTGGTCCCAAGGGCTTCAGAGAATGCCCTTGAGTTGAAGTTTGGGTTCTGGACGACGCTCCCTCACGCGCTGGCTGGGTTGTGCCACCCCTGCGATGACAAGGCGCGCCTCTGTGCCCGCAATGTCCTCGCTCAGTGGCAGTGTTTGAAGGAAAGCGGCAGTGAGTGTTTGCACGCATCTCGGTTTTCGCTTTGCAGGAAGCTCCTTGATGCAGGAGAGTTGCGGGAGCTTACGCTGCGCTTCATGCGTGGTGAATTGAGTCGCACTGATGCAGACATGGCAGAGTGGCGCAAGGCCCTGGCTCCAGTCTCCTTTATTCCAATTGTGGAAAGAAGCGTCGAAGGCAGGCACGCTCAGATACACCGAATTGTAGCTCGAGCTCCAAACCACTCTGGAGCCTTGCTATCTTTGTCTCTGCGGACGCCTCTATTGCTAAATCCTTTGCAGTGTGACAGCAGTCGGCTTGGCGCTGATGCTGGTGTATTATCCAAAGTGGCTACGATTTTGGCGCAGTGCAGAGACGCAAAATGGCTTTTGAAGCATTTGGGCTTGCTGGGCCACCCTGCAGTTGGTGAGGCAAAGAAGGCCACCTTTCCCGTGGCAGACAAAATTGTGTACAGGTGTGACCGCCAAACCCAGTTTCGGAACTTTGAAGACATGTTTTCCTTGACCAGCTTCAGCAAAAAGAAGCCTCAGCTGGCGCTTGCAGATGCGGACCACATTACGCAGCACTTCGCCTTGGAGCACTGGAGGCAAACCGGATCCAGCGCAACTGCGCTCTACTATGCAGCCCTTGTGCCTCTCGCAGACACCGATGCCCGCTATGACAGTGACAGTGATTTGTTCAGGCTCATGCAAGATGTTTTGGCTGCGCCATCTTTGAGCACGAGCCCTTCGCTGGCTTTGGCGGTGGACGATGCTGGATTCCAGTTCCAGATCACTGAAGATGAGACTGCCGGTTTGACCAGGTCAGGAGCTGCGCAGGTGGCCATAGTCCCCGAAGATGGCTTGTCTAGGTGCACACTCTTCAGAGTGAACCACTGGTATCCTTCGCGAATGAAACAAGTTCAAGGCAACTTCCAGGCTTCGCTTTGCGCGAAGGATGTGGCGGTGAGTTTGTACGCAATAGCGGAGCTGGATTCAGACACTCAGGTGCTTCGCACAACTGGGGTGCCAGAAGGTTGCAGGGCTGAGCTGAGCAGCAGTTTTGGTTCGCTTGTTTTCTTTGTTAGTTTGTTGTGCCGTTTGTTCGCCCACAAATTTCAGATTCGGCTTTGTTAGGCAAGTCCGGGACTGCAGCCACGGCTGTGGCATTGGTGAATGAAGCTTTATTTCGGGACAAGGTGTTTGTGTTCGCCACTGACCCGGAGCCCACCTTTGCGCTGCGAGGAAATTGGCCAGCAAAGTGGTCCGAGGCAGTTTCCAGGCTGTTTGCAGCAAAAGCTTTGCCGGACTCGAAAGAAGCCCACAAAGTTCAAGGCAGCGTGTCTGGCCAAGCAGAAAGGCTGATACTGGCAGAGATGGAAAGGGAAGGGCTTGCAAAGGAAGATTTTGCAGAAGAGACAGCTGCCACCAGCAGCAACTGGCGCCTAACTCCCAAGGCTGTGGAGCAATCTCAGCAGTTGTTCACGCTCCGAAGTCCATGCTCTGTTTTGGCCCACAGGAATTTGCCAGAGAAGCTTGAGTGGACCCGCTTCGAAATTGCCCAGCACTTGAAGAGCAAGGGATGGGCGTCCGTGAGCATTCGGAAGATTCCACCAAGGTTGAGGTCAGATCTGTCTTTGCATGTGGAGGATGTGGGCGAGGGCCATATCCTTTCAGAGTTTGGGCCTCCTCACAAAATGTGGGTGTACAAGGCTGGCGTACCAAGTCACGCTTATTTGTCAGCCATGCTGGCTGTTGAGCTGAGGCGTGATATGCTATTGGCGTGCGGAATCCAGGCCCTGCCGCACACGCAAACTGAACAGTTTTTCAAAATTTTTGCAGAGGCAGCGTGGGAGAAGAGACCGCTGGACGATTTCTTGCGCATGCAGGACGACCAGCAGCCAGCAAGGCCAGCGAATGCCAACGTTTTGCCCGACCCGGAAGCTTGTTCTGATGCTGATGGCAACTCCGAAAACTTGGACCCAGAGATTGCAGAGTTTGAGAACTCGTTGGAAGCAGAGTTGGAAAAGTTGTTGGCGGAAGAGGAGGCTGAACATCCGGATGCGCCGGCCGCAGAAGCAAGTGCTGATGAGAGGGCAGAGGTTTCAGGTGAAGTCGCAGGTGGCAGCCGTGATGCAAGAGACAGCGCGGGGGAGGATGTGGGCCCTGATACGGCTGCGACAAAGCGCGTGGTCAGAGAAAAAACTCACATGTGGGGGCCATTCCGAATCACCCACAAACTTACGAAGGCTGGGAAGGAAAGCTGGCAGGCCATTTGCTTGGCGCACAGAGACGAGAGCGCGCGCTGCACAAAGAGTTTGTCCTTTGCTGCAGCCACAGAGGAGCTGCCCAATTCATATTAACCAGACAGTTTTTCTGCAAGTGGCTTTGCTTTCTTGTTGGTTTATGTTGTAGGTCACCACCCTTTTTGTTTTTGCTTGAATGCCATCCTCTGAGGATTACTTTGCGCAGAATACATCATTGGTGCAACATGGCAACATCCTACGATTCGAAGAGCGCCCACCAATCTTTCAACGCGTTGGAGAGCACTTTGCCCAGCGAGGAGGCTGTCAACCGCCAGCGGCCTGCAGATGACGAAGTGCCAGAGCCAGCTAGGAAGAGACCTGCAAAGGGGAAACCTTCAAAGGCTGGAGCAAAGGCAAAGGTTGCGCCTGCAGCAAAGGCCTCCTGCTGCTGCGAAAGCAGCAGCAGCAGTAGTAGCAGTGAGAGCAGCAGCAACAGCTGTTCCGAGAGTTCCACAAGCGATTCAGAATGAAGCTGCGCCCGGCCCAGCAAAAAGAGCCAGACCGTTCCATTTCGGTGCTTGATTTACTTCAGATGGGTCATAACCTATGCCTCCATTTTGAAGCATTTTGGAGCGGATGAGTGTTTTTCAGCACGTCAGCCAAGGGCCTTTGCCAGGGGTTCCGGAACCCCCATTTCATGAACTGAGGCAGCTTTCTCCCCCAGATTTCCTGTACTTAGGATTTTTTGGGGGTTCTGGCTCTGCGTTTGGGTTTTCTTTGCGTTCCAGAAACTCAATTTGCGCAAAACCAGTTGGGTGCAAACTTCCCCGGAACCCCCCGGAACTTCCCCCTGAACCCCCCGATTCTCCCCGGAACTTCCCCGGAACTTGTGAAAATCTGTCCTGGAGAAAGTGGTTCCCTTTCTAAAATGCTCTTTGGGCCAAGCTCCCCCCCAGGAGCCAGGAAATCCGGCAGGTTCTGAAACCTGCAGAAACACCTCAAATCCCCCGGAACTACTGGTTTCCCCGGAACTCCCCGGAACTTTTGTCCGCAAGTGGCAGTCCGCAAGTTGCGCCCTGCCGTTGTGGTCGGTCCTGAGGCATCCGCACCCTTTGCGGCAGAGACAAGGCCGCGGTGGCAGTTTCCCAGCCAGAGTCCAGAGCTCCCCGGAATTGGCCCGGAATTGTCAGGCCAGAGCTTCTGGCTCCAGCCGGAAGATCCAAGGCCTTCGAAGTTGGTTGAGTGTGCTTGTGCTTCTGCAGTTTGCTGTGCCAGGCAACCGGCCAGCCACAAGCGCCTTCTGGAGCCAAGGTTTGGCCCTCAGGTCTGTTCCATGTCCGCACCAAACTTGCCTGTCAAAGAGGTGATGATTTCTTGCAAGAGCTTTGGCCTTGGCCTTTGGTTGCAAAGCTTGGCTCGAGGCATTTCTGGAAGCTGCAAAATATTCTGTTGGCGATGGTGGCCATGTGCTTTCAGTGGATCCTGGCAGGCTCCTATTTTCCGGAAGAGGTGTTCGTGGCAGCGGCTTGCGTTGCTTTGGCTGTTGGTTTGGGAAGCTGTGCAAGCTTGTGGACTTGCAGCAGACGCGTGCCAGGGCAGCCTCAGCAAGCTCGTCGTTCTCTGTGGCAGCCTGAAAGTCCTGAGACTGATGGCCAATGCCTGCAGTGTTTGTGCGCTGAACAGCGCGTGCGAGAGTTGGAGAAGGAGATCAAGGAGTTGCGTGCTCGGCGCAAAACCAGTGCTTTTCCGGAAAGCAATGCGAGCCACAGCAGCTTGCCCCAGGAGGTGTTTGTGGCAGCCCAGCAAAGCAGAGGGCCGCGTCATGTCTTTCATGTAGGCTGCCATCACCTGAGACGAGCCGATGTTGATTTCAAGCGCTTTGTGCCTTGCAAGGAGTGCGTTCGAAACTCAATTTAATTCAGACGAGCCACTCGGCCACTCTTAGGGTTTGGGGACTGGGGATGCGCTGTTGTAAAAAAGTTCGGTTGGCAAGCTTGAGTCCGTTTGCGATTGATTGAGATCTGCACGTGCAGACTTGGCTTCTTTTGTCCTGTGTGCGGAGGTAGAGTGAGAGTGCCTGGTGGCTTCTGCGGGAGGCTCGCTGTCGATTGCTTGGTGTGTTTGATTGACTTTGTCAGCAGATGTGATTGCATTGCACCACATGTCACATGGCTGACATGGCTCATTTAGCGTGATTCCCCATGGCAGATTGCGGCGAAGAGTTTGAGTTGGATTTGGAAGAAGCACCAGCGGCGCCGAAGGCAAAAGCTGGTGGAAAGAGGAAGGCGAAAGCCGGTGCCGGTCCGAAAAGAAGGAGTGCTCCACCTGAGACGCCTGAGAGGCCCTCTGGGAGCGAAGGCGGTGGGGGTCCAAAGGGCTCGGGCCGCAAGGTGTGCCCCATATGCCAGAACCCTTCCCAGCAAGTTCTGGCCAAGCATCCGTGGTGCAAAGAATGCAAGTGTGACATAGAGGGCTTGAAGGCTGACAGCGTCAAGAACGGTTGGAGCGCAAGGTATGAAGAAGTTCGTGCTGCCGGCGGTGAGGTCTTCAGGAAGCTCGTGAGAGACTACCACAACCAATGTCCGAGCGGAGGGCGCGGCAAGGCTCGAGCAAGTTACAAGCTGGCACGGCTTGAGAGCATAGAAGCCTTCAGCAAGAAGCATCAGACCGGCAGCGCAGGCAAGCTTGTGGACTGGTTCGACTTCCAGGCTTACTTCAAGAAGAAGTTGCTCTCAACGGAGGACAGACAAATAAGTAAGTAGGCAGAATGCAACAGTGCTCAGTGCCCAGTGCGTGCTTTGTGTTTTGAATTTTGAATTTTGCGAGCCTGCGAGCAATGAGCAAGGTGTCACGGTGTCAACCGAAAACCCGGGGAACCTCAGTCGCCTCTGGCGCGTTTGCCGTTTGCCAGCAGGAGATAGAGAAACGCTGGGGCGCAGCAGTTGCAGCTGGAGTGGTTGACTACGAAGGAGACAACCCAAGCTACCCTGAACGAGTTCGGTTGAAGACCAAGGACTTCTTCCAGGAGTTCGACGAGGCAGCGGTCACCAACCAATGCCGCAAAGAGGGGGCAGTCTCCAAAGGCGACGCAGCTGTGGCAAACTTGGCAGCCACACTTGAAGCTCCAGAGGAAGCGCTTCAGTTGCCAGTGTCAGTGTCAGCCAAAGCCAAAGCCGCAGCCAAGGATGGCCAGGGTCCTGGCAAAGGAAGTGGTCCGGAGCACAGCGAAGTGGCCGGTGCGAACACTGCGGCGTTTGCAGTGGAGCGGCTCAAAGCGTTCGAACAGTGGGCCCACCAGTTTGAGGTGGTGCTCCTGATGCCGTTTCGCAAGAACTACGACACGTTGAACGCGCAGGCTTGGTCACCAGGTCTGCTGCATGCTCGTCGCTCGTGCTTGAAGTGCTTGAAGTCTGAGTCTGTTTGCGGCATTGTCGGTCTCGACTCTCAAGGCATCGTTCAATCATGCTAAGCGTTGAGGCACGTGCAAGTTTCAGTTGTTTGCATGTTGTCATGGTTGTCAGTTTGGTGTGAAATCTCATTTGTTTTTTTCAGGTGGCAGAGCTGGACACTTCGGAGTCTGAGTTGCTGGAAGAGTACAAGAAATTGGTGAAGGAGCGCTTGGATGTTGCAGGGGCTGCCCTTGTTGAAGCCCCAAGCAAAGTCCAGGAGGCAGTGAAGATTGGCGAGAGCAAGTACAAGGAGCACGATGCCAAGATTGCCAGTTGTGCCGGCCAGCTCAAACTCAAGCCCTGTGCGCAGCCCGATTGTCTCTGCAGCTTTGGCTCACTGGCGCTTCGCATCCTGAGTTTGAAGACCGCAGAGACGCAAGATGACCTGCAGACGATCATCAATGTGATTGCCGGCGGAAGCACTGCGCTGAAGCAATTGAACAGCGCAGTTTCAACTGCCATGCAAGAGGTTTTGAAGGCTGTGAAAGACTGCCGGCAGAGAGAGAAGTTGCGCAAGAAGCAAGAGGACTCGGGCTCAAGTCGAGCGGCTCGAACATGTAGCTTTTTCTGTTTGAATTTGCGTGTGCGGTGTTTTTCCACAGCAGCTTTCCAGGGAAGTGCCTTTTTCAAAAGAACACGCCTAAGTTTTTTTGAGGAGGCATTTTTCAATCATTTTCCAAGGAACCACCCCCCCTCGGCCCCTCGCAAATTCTGCAGGAAGCGGACCAGAAACGCCTTGCCAGAGAAGAAACCAAGAAGAAGAAGGAGCAGGAGAACAAAGCGAAAAAGGGCCAGAAGAGACAGCGAAAGAGCAAGGCTGATACCATGCCCAAGCGTCTGGCTGCTTTGGAGGATGACGGCGGCCCGGGTGTCAAGGAAGTTCTCTTGTTCTCTGACCAGGCGAGCTTCCTGAAGAATCGGGACGAGAATGCTGATGAGCTGTGGGCCGCTCCGTGGGTCTTGCATGATGAGGCAAGCCTGAAATCTGCTCTGACTTCTGACGCTGCCGTGCATGGCCGCTTCATGATGTTCAGCTCGCAGTTCGAATCATCTGCCCCAGCACAGAAGCATGGCCGTGCTTTCCTGAAGATCCAGGATGGCACTGGGACACAGGTGGCGCAGATCTTGACAGAGATGCAGGGCGACTCCATGGCGAAGATGTGCAAGGATGGTCAGCAGGCCAGCGAGAGGGTCAGCAGCCTGTGTGCCATGGCCTTGGTGGGAGTTCTTGGCGGGCAGCAGACAGTGAGTGTGGCTGAAACGCCGCGCTTTTTGCTGGTGCTGGAGGGCGGCCTGGATATGCTGATCATGCCGCTGCAGACCTACTTGAGTGTGTGCTCCAATCTTGGTCCAGCCACTGACTGGACTGCTTGGTTGAACGGCGCCTACCTTCTGGAACATCTCACAGAGTGTTTTGAGACACAGTCCATGAGACGGATTGTGCTGACCGAGTATGACTTGCTGTATGTGCCGCCCATGTCAATGGTCTGGGAGGTTGGTCTGGAAAGCAAGAGCGTGTTCCTTCGCTCGTGCTGGTGCAGCTGGCGCAACTTGGAAGGTGACGTGGAAACTATGAAGCAAATCCTCGCCATGACCAATTGGGGAGAGTCGGAAAAAGTGCAGCAGCAGATGAAAGAGGTCCTGGACTACATGAACACGCTTGCCGAAGAGGACTAGTGCAAAAGACTTGATGCCACGATTGGCAATTCGGCGATTGGCATTTGGTGGAAAATATGACATCGTGTCAGGCAAGCTGTTCTGTCACGGCACGTGCGCGCTGTCATGCCTGAATGAAGCCTGAATGGGTTGCATCGAGTTTTGCTTCAGGATAAGGATGATGGTCTTCCACGCCCTGGCTTCCTTCAAGGCCATGCGCGAAGGGTGGTCTGCTTTCTTCAAGCTTTGATGAGGAGGGAAGTATGATGTTGGAGTGGTTGGGGGTCCTAACAATGGTCCATAAACGGGGGTTTTTTGGTTGGGCGGGGTCCAGCTCCGGTGTGTGCTGTAGGAGTCTTGCCGCGCCAGATCCTTCGTTCTGATAGATGTGGGGATGTTGCAGGCCCAAAAAGTCTCCCAAAAAATAAGCTCCCTGGAATTGGCGTCAGATAAGCCCTCATTGGCTTTGCAGCTGATGTTGCCTTGCTGGGTTGTGTGTTGCCTTGAGCCTTGTGGCTGAGCTTGGCGAGGCTGGGGATGTTGCGCGGCCTCTGGAGGGCCCAAAATGTCGCAGCAAAAGGCGCGACATTTTTGAACGCATCGGTTGTATGAGTTGACAGCGGCCCGGATGTGAGCTGATGTTATGATGTTAGCTTAGTGTTTAGGTCGCCGTGTAAACGCTTGCGGCCAGGAAGTAGCGGCAAGGGTGATGTTGGAGTTTGCGGTGTGCCAGATCCTTAGTTCCGCCAGATGTGAGTTGATGTTAGCTTAGGGTTTAGGAGGCTGCGTCAGTGCACGCTTTCGGCCAGGAAGCAGCGGCGAGGTTGATGTTGGAGTTTCACTATGACTGTGCCAGATCCTTAGTTCTGTCAGCGTCATGTGAGTTGTGATGTCAGCTTAGGGTTTAGGATGCTGGCGACAGTACACACTTCCGGCCAGGTCAGGGGGGCGAAGTTGATGTTGGAGTTTCACTGCGCCTCACTGCGCCAGACCCTTAGTTCTGACAGATGTGAGTTGATGTTAGCTTAGGATTTCGTATAGGGCGAAGGCGTCGCTAAACGCTTGCGGCCAGGAAGTAGCGGTGAGGGTCCCAGTGAGGGTGCTGTTGGAGTTTGTGTGCCAGATGATTAGTTGTGTCAGATGTGAGTTGATGTTGATGTTAGCTTAGGGTTTAGGATGCTGGCGTCAGTACAGTACACGCTTGCGGCCAGGAAGCAGCAGCAAGGTTGGTGTTGGAGTTCACTGTGCCAGATCCTTAGTTCTGTCAGCGTCAGATGTGAGTTGATGTCAGCTTATTTAGGATGCTGGCAACAGGCAACTGTGCGCGCTTGCGCCAGGAAGGGAAGCGGCGAGGTTGATGTTGGAGTTTGCGCCAGATCCTCATTTCTTACAGATGTGAGTTGATGTTAGCTTAGGGCTTAGGATGCTGGCTTCAGTATACGCTTGCTGCCAGGAAGCAGCGGCGAGGTTGTTGGAGTTTCACTGTGCCAGATCCGGTGGTGTCCAGGCCATGTCTGTTTGCAATTTTTGCTTTGGGCTGCAAACGCATGCAGGTCAGACCTGGCAGTTCTCAGACACGCAGTCGCAAGGCTGGGTTTGAGAAAGTGCCGGGCGCAAGTGCTGTGCAAAGTTCAAGCTACACGAGAAGCTGGGAGTGGTTGCTGCAACTTTGTGCAGCTGCGGGCTGAAGTTGGGCAGTGCGAAGTGCAAATTTGCTTCTCAAGTTCAGGCCATTGAGCCAATGTGATGCATCTAGGAGTGAAGTAAGCTCAGGTTGCAACTTCTAGGCCTCCTCCAGCCATGAAGCGACCTGCCAGTGCCGGTGCCAGCCGAGCCGCAAAGGCAAAGGCAAAGGCCGCTGCTTTGCCTCCCATGCCGCCTGGGCCAGACAACGTGGAGGACCTCTTCCAGTGGGCCAGCGCAGTGAAGACCAAGTTGATGGCTGACAGTTCTTTGTCGAACAACCTTGAGCACCGCCTAAAGCAAGGCATAGTCATTGACTCGGACCACAGTGGCAGCGGCAACGGGGAGGGCGGCTTGCTGTGCGCGTTGAAGAATGCAGGAGTGGAGGATGCTCAGGTGTGCATTCACAGTGTTTGCGACAAGGACGCCAGCTGCCAAGCTCTGCTGAAGCTGCTGGTCTCGGATGAAGGCGACGGTCCGGATGGCAGGCTTGGCCGCAACCAGCGGACGCGTGTGTTTGGAGACTTGGTGCAGCAGATTCCGCACGAGAAGCTGGAGATGCTTTATGAGATGCTGCCCAACGCAGATGAGCCTCCTGAAGTCAAGAAGAAAGCTTATAGAGAGGTGGCGAACCGCATCAAGGGCAACATGGAAGAGTTTTTGCCCAAGAACAGAACCCAGTATGACATGGTCAGCGGGCAGTTTGCGCCGGTGACACGCCAAGGCTGCGCCTCAGAGACAGTGCGCGTGAGAATTTCTGGAACAGAGTGCTACCAGTGGTCTCGCATGAACAAGAGCAGACTGCAAGACGGAGCAAGCAATTTTTTTGTGTTTGTAGTCTGGGTTTGCGTGACCCTTCGCAACCTGTCCCAGATTGTCATCCACGAGAACGTTACTGCCCATGATGAGGATATTTTGTCCGAGTTCCTTTCAGGGGCGTGCTTTGCTTCACCTTGAGAAATGCTTTCATTATGAGCAATGAGCATGTCGTGCGGTTGTATGCTGTTGGAAGTTGTAAGCTTGAGTTTTTTTGTTTTCTGTTTGTTCTTTCTTGTGCAAAGTGCTGCACTGCGTTGGCTGTCAGGTATGCTCTCCACGCCTTTGAGGTCTCTCCGGAGCACCTAGGATGGCCTGTGCGGAGGACAAGGCGGTACACAGTGGGAGTCCTGCGCAGGGGCTGGTTCTTTACTGGCGATGTGACGCGCTTTCTACAGATCTTTGGGATGTCCCCGACCTTGCTTGGCTCGGCTCCGGAGGGGGACGTGGCCTGCTGGCTGCAAGAGGCTGCCGCCAAGAAGCACAAGGTCAGCGCTGATGGCCACATCGATGCTCGCGCACTCCTGACTCCTGCTCAGAAGCGGCGGCTCAAAAACACAGAGGAGAAGATGCGCGGGCTTGAAGTGCACAGTTGGGTCTGCGACGTTCAACAGGAAGTGGATTGGACAAAGACAAACGATTTTGTTCCAGTGCTCCTTCGCGGAAGCCTTCTTTGGAGCAACACAAAGGAACGCTTGGCTTTGGCGTCTGAGCACCTCCTGTTTCAAGGAGTTCCCTGCTTCCGAAAGCTTGATGACAAGGTGGCGCCCTGCAACTGGCCACAAATCATGTGCGTGAGCAAGCAGATGGGCTTCAGCGAGCACTGCTGGAAATCTATGGCTGGCAATGCCATGCACAGAGCAGTTGCTGGGCTGCTTGGCGCATATGTCATCGCCAACTTGCGGCGCAAGGTGAAGCCGCACCCCGCCTCGGGCCTTTCCCTGGGATCCTTCCTTGTGCCAGAGCCCAAGCCGCCGACAGATGTACGAGGTGGTGGTGAAAGAGGTGAAGAGGCTCAAGAGTGTGCAGACATCAGTAGCCCTGCAGCAGGCGCATACAGGACTCCTAACAAGAAGAAGGGGGCTGGGCCGCTAGGCCGTGGCGCGAGCTGCATGAGTCTTGGGTCACTTGGGTCCGCCGCGTCCGCCAGTTCGATGTCGCCTTTTTTGAGCCCGCCGTAGATGTTGCTGCAAGCTCTGGCACTGGCGATTTGCGAGCTGAGAAAGATTCACTTGTGCATTTGCCTTTCGGTGAGCTTTGATTGCGACTTGCCACAAGCTTTTGGTCTTTCTGGTTGCGTGGCCATCCTTGGAGGTGCTCTGGCTTCATTTTGAACAGGAGGCTGATGAGGATTCGAATCTTGACAAATTCTAGGCCATGTTAGCCAAGCGTTTGATAGGCGTGTTTTGTGGCCTGCGGGCAGGTTCGCCGAGGACTTGCGTGGTGGTTGGCAGCGGCCCAAGATTTAGTTTTGCTTGCTCGTAAGCAGAGTTTGGCCCAGGCTTCCACAGGCAACTGGTCTCGGTCTCGGAAGCCCAGGCCATTGCTCTTTCATGGTGTGCCTTGAGATTTGGCTGTTGCGCAGGGAGTCCATTTGAGTCCATTGTGGCAGCCTGGCAGCTTTCCGGAGGCCAGCCATGCTGTCCAGGGACCTTCCCATTTTCAACTTGTTTTTAATGTGTTGCGATTGTTGGAAGCCAGGCTACGAACATTTGCATGTTGATCGAATCTTGAGCAACTTGATGACTTGATGGTTGGCAGCTTGAGTAAACGAGATGTTTTTGACGTTTGCCTGCTTGGCGCTTGTCTTGCCAGGTCGGGTCGGGTGGAGCGCACTGAGCGGCGGTCTTTGCAAGCAGATTGATGGCGGTAAAATGTCTGGACGCGCCGCTTAGGGTTTGGGGTGCTTCAGTGCTTCATGTCTGATGTTGTCGATTGTGGAGCTGGAGACAGTGGCGTGGAACTTTCGCGCTCTCGCGCCTTTTGCCTTTAGGGTGCTTTTGTTGTGATTGCGGGGTTGAAGGGGCTTCGGCTCGGGCTTCGGGCTTCGGGAGTTGCTTGAGATGCTTGATTTTGATTTTTGACGCGTTTCAAGAACAGACATAAGACATTGCGGAACTTGAAGCTCGCCTTGCGCTGGAACACATTTTCGTGCTGGCGCTCTTCTCGCTGCCGTGTTGCGTTGCAACCTAACCCTAACCGAACCCATCCCGATTTCCCCGCTTGTTGTTTTTTTCTTTTGGCTCATGCGCACGTGTCGCAGCAAGCGGTTTCCTATTAGGCTCAACACATAGTTTCATGTCCTTCTGCGAATACTTTGCGCATAGCCGCGTAACCAACATGATCCTACATGTATGGGCGGGCGCATCTTAGCACCCTGGCGACCTCCGTCAGTCATTGTGTTTTGCCGGCTTTGGCCAGACATCTCTTCAATGAAGCTGCAAACCGCAAACCTCACTGATCTTCTTATTCATGGCCAAAATGACGCTCCCAGCTCCCAGCCGCTGTCTAATTTCACTCTCCATGTTGCGTTGCGTTGCTGCGATTGTCTTCTTGCTCGCGCTTCTGCTCTTTGCGCAATGTTGTTGAACTTCAAATGGACACATCGGTGGCATTAGGGCATTTTGGGCATTGTCAATTGCGTAATCGTCCCAAAAGTCCAAAAGATCCTCTGGGGTTAAAGTTTCAAGTTTCTGCTTTTTTGCAAACGTAGCTTGAGGAGCTTGCTGGGGCTTGAGGGTGACCTCTGACTCTGAGGATGTGGGCCCCCACAGCTTTACAGGCTTTACATTTTTGTTGCCCGCGCAACTAGGTCTTTTTCCTCCCCAGTCCCCAACTACCCTTGTAACACCCTTGTATATGAATGGGTCTTCATCTAGGTGTTTGCGCAGGTCTGTGGCACGCTGTCTTCCAAACGGGTTGCTTGGTTGGGCAGACGCAACCGCGCAGTGAAGGCCCGGCAGGGAGTGAAAACTGAAGATTCCGCTTGTCATGGTCCTGGTAGCGGAGCCTCTGCAGCCTCTGCAAGTCCTGGCTCCTCAGCCAGGCCAGGCCAGGCCCGCGTGGAAATTGAAGAAAGCGCCGACGCCGTTTCACGGTCGCCAACTGTGGACTTCAAACCTTGCGTTCGGGCCTACCCACCCATCAGCGCGCGCGGGGGTAAACTCCCGCGCGCTGATGGGACACGGTGTGGTCGACCGTGGGCCGTCCGCCGGGACTCTGTGTGGGGAGACCAAGCGATTTGAATCTGTGATCTTCGAATTCGATCCTTCGAACTTCCAACCTTGCGGCAACTTGCGTTAGCGATTCGGGCCTACCCACCTGTCAGCGCGCGCGGGGGTAAACTCCCGCGCGCTGATGGGACACGGTGTGGTCAACCGTGGGCCGTCCGCCGGGAAAAAACTCAGTAAAGGGGAGACCCAGCGATATGAAATATCTTTGAACACCTTGCATTCGTCGATTCGGGCCTACCCACCCATCAGCGCGCGCGGGGGTAAACTCCCGCGCGTTGGTGGGACACGGTGTGGTCAACCGTGGGCCGTCCGCCGGGACTCTGTATGGGGAGACCACACGATTTGAATCAATCTGTCAGCTGCGAACTTCGAACCTTGCGTTTGCGATTCGGGCCTACCCACCCATCAGCGCGGCGAGCGCGCGCGGGGGTAAACTCCCGCGCGCTGATGGGACACGGTGTGGTCGACCGTGGGCCGTCCGCCGGGACTCTGTGTGGGGAGACCAAGCGATTTTGAATCTGTGATCTTCGAATTCGATCCTTCGAACTTCCAACCTTGCGTTAGCGATTCGGGCCTACCCACCTGTCAGCGCGCGCGGGGGTAAACTCCCACGCGCTGATGGGACACGGTGTGGTCAACCGTGGGCCGTCCGCCGGGACTCTGTATGGGGAGACCAAGCGATTTGAATCTGTGAGCTGTGAACATCCTTGCATTCGTCGGGCCTACCCACCCATCAGCGCGCGCGGGGGTAAACTCCCGCGCGCTGATGGGACACGGTGTGGTCGACCGTGGGCCGTCCGCCGGGACTCTGATTGGGGAGACCAAGCGATTTGAGTCTGTGAGAATCAACCTGTGAACTTCGAACTTCGAACCTTCCAGCCCCGCCCATCAGCCGCCAGCCTGCACGGCGTGGTCCACCGTCGAGTTGCCGTCGAGACTCCGTAGACTCCGTAGTCCTTGAGACTTTCGTGACAGTGACAGTGACAGTGACAGGCCAGGGACAAGCTGTGAATCATCTGTGAACTTGTGAACACGAAGAGACTTGAAGAGACTGTGAGCTTCCACTCGGACTCGGGCCGTATGGGGAGTGAGAGACAACGCGACGCGGCGCCGCGGCGCGGCGACTAAGCGATTTGAGATAGTGGGCATCTTCCAATCCTGAATTCGGGCCTACCCGCCCATCAGCGACGCGCTGCGCTGTGTGTTAAGACACAGGCTGTCGCAGGCTGATGGGACACGGTGTGGTCGACCGTGGGCCGCCCGCCGGGGCTCTGCGCGGGGAGACCAAACAAACAATTTGAGAAAGCTTTGACTGCAGACTTAGACTCAGCTTGAGCGATTCTTCTCAGCTTCTCATTCTCCAACGATCAAATTAAATTGTGGACTTCAAGCCGATTCAAGCCAACGTGAACAAGCGCAAGAGTCTGCGACCTGCCACAGGGTAAGCCAGGCTTTGGGGGTAGACCGGCACACCCAGCGGCGCGCTGTGTCTGTGTGTGTAAGACACAGGTCACCAGTGACTTCACCAGTGTGTCCGTGCGAGAAGACCAGGCCAACTTGTGATAGTGTGTCCAAGGCAAGAAGCTGCAGACCTTGTCAAGCCAAATCTTGCAGCAGAAATGCTGGCTGCTTTCCTACACTTTTCAATTTGCGAAAGCAGCCACCAACAGGCTGGTTAACACAGGGCATCTGTTTGACTTACGAAACCTGCAGGCTTCATAGAAGACACGCGCCGCAACCGGCCACTGCGCAAGTTAGCAGTACGAATCCCCCTGGGCCGGGGCGATGTTCAGCGGGTTGGGCCGGCGCCGACGTCGACAGAATGTGAAGGTTTTGCATTTTTTTGCTGTCACTCAACGCCGGAGTACCGCGTGCCGGTGATGTTTTGACATTTCCGGCGCAGATTGAAGCTCAGACAATTCGATAGTGCCGGGGAGGGACTAACGCCGCGAGATCGCCGCCAAGGCGCAGGTTGCACGGATCGCACGGTTCAGACACATGTGATGGTCGGGGCTCGAAGCGGGGGCTTAGTGCCAGGACAATGAGCCACGCAACCGGAGGGAAGCGTCGATGCCGGGCTGCGTCCCGGGGTGATGGTGGCAGGCGGAAAGGGGGTCTTGTCCGTGCGATTTCGTATGATTCACGCGTCCTGATAGGAACGTTGCGGAGCCAGCGGAGCCGGCGGAGCCCGGGTCGGCCTCGGACCAGGCGACCGTGGTTCTCACGGCGCCTCGCATCAACATGCCCTTCGTCAAGGAGCTGCTGGGCATGCAGGACACGTGGCAGTTGCCACTGGGGAACCTGACTCTCTCAGACCACCTGGAGTTGCTGGACGAACAGCCAGAGGCCCGCTACCACGAATCCAAGCTGGCGCAGAGGCTGATTCGGCGCGAAGTCGTCGACCCGCGCGAACCTGCTGCCCTGTAGGTTTGCGAACTGTTCGCGGGGCCGCTCCTGTTTCCCGACAGTGAGGGCCTCCTGGCAAAGAACTGCGCAGTACCCGCGCTCCACCCCGCCGTTGTGCACGCCGAGCGCCTTCTCGCAGAGTTCCCTCAAGGTTCCCTTGCCCGTCGAGCCGTCTCCGTTGTCCCTGAGCGTCGCAAACTCGATCTTCTTCGCGGCCTTGCCCGCCGCGCTCTCGAAGATGAGCCTGGCTTGAAACAGCGCCACGTTCCAGTCGCCGCCGTGCGGGTCGCGAAAGATGCTGCGCCACATTGCGTGCCCATGGACGCCGCTTCCAGCTCCTCCACAATGTCCTCGGGGAGGACCGTGACGCCATCCCGACAGTCGCCGCCCTCCGTCAACCAGGCCATGGCCTTCAGAATGGCCCGAGCCAAGCGGAGCCTATCCGGATGCTGGTACTCCATGAACTGGCGCGGGACGGACCTTGTGTTGCGGTCGGCCGTCCGCGCCATCGGCAGCTCCATGGCCCTATGGAGAGCTTCGTCGTCGTCCAAAAAGTCTTGCAGAGGAGGCGGGTGGGCGAGGAAGCTCAGCTTGTCCCCACCCTTGAAGTGGATCTGGAAGTGGTGATGGCGCTCCTGGTCCAGCGGCGGCATGCAGTCGCCGTTGTCCAGCTTGCTCAGCATCGCGCCCACCGAGGAGAGAATCGGGGCCGTATGGAAGAGCATCACGTTGTCCCTCACCTGCAGTCGCCACTTCCCGCTGTCCGGGTCGGGGCGCCACGTCCTGGCACCGTAGGTGGCGATCAGTGCCCGCGCCAGCATCTCCCCCTTGCAGGCCCCGTCGCACTTGCCCGTGGACCACACGCCGTCCGTTGCGTTGTAGATCTCCATGTGGTCCTGCTGGTGGTCCCATCTCACGGGCACGCGGTGCTCGACGGAGATCGCCAAGTCCAGGTGGGGGGTCGGCCCCTTTTTCTCATCCTTGAGCCAGTTCCGCACCGTGGCCGTTGCGTCCGCGCACCTTCTGACGCGCGGCGAGCGTCAGCCGGCTGTGCCTCATGCCGATGCCCTGCAAGGCCTCAAAATACTCCGAGTCGTGCGTCGGCTTCACGGTGAAGAAAAGTCCTCGACTCTGCAGATGCCGAACGGTCGCCTCTGCGGAGAAACCTCCGTCGCTCGATGAGAACAGGAACGAGTCCCCCAGATAACCGTGAACGACACAGCCGGCGGGAAGCAGCTCAGCCGCCGCGTCCAGCTTCTGCCGCTCCCGGCGCTGACCTTTGCTCCCCCGAAAAAAAAGGAGCGTTGCCGCGCGGGCGCAAAAAAAGAAAATCGCACATCCCGACGAGGCGCATTCCACAGACAAGGCCGCGAGGATTGGTCGTCGCCTCGTGGCCTTCAGCTCTTTTTTCCAGCCCTCGGGCATGTGATGCCAGACGTGCTCACGCACGCACGTCATAACCCGCTTGCGGTCCCGGTAGCGTGACGATCCCATGCGCCTTCATCCACTCGACCAGGCCGTTGCCGTAGGCAAGCAAGTTCGTCGCTTGCTTGATGTCCTTCGGATGGAGCGGTGGCATGCTCTGCCGGAAAGCGACGATTAGCTTGGTGGACGCAAACGCCTCCAGCGGTCCCGGGGCGATGGAGTGGTCCAGTGCATACCCCAGCGTGGCCTGGCAATGGGACGCCGGCATGTCGCACTCCCAGAGGCCCACGCCGCAGAACGCAGCCCACCTGACCGCCCTGGGCATGCTGTAGACCGGGAAGCTGCCCATGGAGCCGATAAGCCGCAAGCAGAGGCCCAGGCTTTTTGGTGCTGTTTTGCGGCAGATCTCCGGAGGGAACACCTCCGGCTGCGCGGAAAGGCCGGGGAGAGAACATCCACGGACTCTTGCTGCTCTGCACCAACGGCGTGTGGCAGGCCGATGCCGAGTTCTTTGGCTCCGACAGGAGACGCATCACGGGCGTCAAGTTCGAGCACAACTTTGTGGACAACCCGACACGCCCCCACGAGCTCCTGAAGGACAACAGCGTCAAGCAGAACATCCCTGAGATGTTCGCGGAGTTCTGGTGGGTGGCGCGGGTATTCTGGCTGGCGCCGCACCCGGGAAAAGCAGCGACAACACCACCCAATCCCCGCGAGCTCAATCTCTCTGAAACAGGACATCACGGAGAGGGCCGCCCAGAGCACTGCTCAACCATCCAGCATGCCAGAGGCCTCGGAGCCAGTGCGGCGCTACCTGCAGCCCTACGCGTTTTTGCGAGACAAGGCCCGCCACGTCCCAGGAGGTCGACTCGTACATCGCCGACCAGCTGTGTGTGAGCCCCGCTGCGGTGAGGGACGAGCTCAAGACGCGGGTCTCCGTGAGGCCGTCGCCGCACCAAATCATGACGCTTGTCGTGTCGGCGTAGCTTCTGTGCAGGGGGTATGTGCAAAGAGTGGGCGCGGCAGTACAGCCCGTGCCCCGTGTATCCGACGAGCTCCCAGCACGGCAATGATCTCTCATCACGGCGATTGGCCGTGCGCACAGTCTCAGGCACAGTGTCGTGTGTGCAAAAGAAGAGCCATGCGATTGTACGCCGTATGAATCCTGTCCAGTTGATTGATTTTGAAACGTTTTTGCATTTTTTTACAAGCTTGCGTGTTGCCGGTAGCGCTTCAGCACCAAACGGCGCGTATGATCCCTCGACCTGTGCCAGGCAGGGACCCGCCCTGGACACTGTTTTTTCGTTGGAAGCGGCCCAAAAAACCCAAAAGCACTCCGTCTTTGAGCACTGTCGAAAGTGCCTCCCCCGGAGTGCCAGGCCGTGTGACCGTATGACCGTATGATCCGTATGATCCGTATGATCCGTATGACCGTATGACTCAGCTGAGGCTTCAATACCAGGCTTGCCAAGTCATACGGATCATACGGATCATACGGATCATACGGATCATACGGTCATACACCATGCATTTTCCTTTCTCACGGCTCAGTCTCCCAGGCATGCCCGGGCAAGTGCTTGGAGGCCCGATCACGGTCAGTTGGAGAGGTGTCGGATTTTTTTCTGAGGACCTGCTCAGAAACACGTTTGGGATTTGATACTGGTCCGCCCAACCCGTTTGGTTTGCCGAGGACCCCAAACCCTAAATTGACATTTGCACGGTTTTGCGCCACAAAATGCTATTCTTCCAGGCCTAATATCAATATAGACCCTGGAGGAATAGCTTTTTTGCACGGTTTTTGCGCTACAAAATGCTATTCTTCCAGGCCGTATATGAATATACACCCTGGACTAATAGCTCGTTTTGCACGGTTTTGCACGGTTTGCCCAACTGGTTCGCCCAACCCGTTGGTTTCCCGAGCACCCCCAAACCCTAACCCAAAAAAAGGAGCTGAGCAGGATCAGTCAATTCCGACGGAGCCTGCGCAATGCCTAGTTTTTTTCGCTCGACCTGGATCAGGCAATTCCGCCTGAGTGTGATCAGACTGCTGCCTCACAGCCGCCGGCCTGCCCCGTC
Source organism: Effrenium voratum (assembly GCA_963377175.1). Classification (NCBI taxonomy): domain Eukaryota; class Dinophyceae; order Suessiales; family Symbiodiniaceae; genus Effrenium; species Effrenium voratum. The sequence continues at coordinate 2,609 of CAUJNA010001593.1, read as the reverse complement.
TCGTCAGTCGGCCCGCCGCGTTGCCGCTGCCCTGCGGCGCCGGCAGCGCCAGCTTCAGCAGGGTCTCCCGGCCCTCCGTGCTGCGGACGGTCATGGAGTCCACGGCCCCCAGCTGCTGCACGTCGCCAACCTTGTTTGATACTTAGCAACGCTTTTAGGCAGACCGCATCCAGTCGAAAGAGCTGAGACAGTTTGCTGGGACAGGGGTAGGGGTGAGACACCTGAGACACTTGAGACACCCACTAAAACACAACGTGTTTTAGTGGGTGTCTCAAATGTCTCAGGTGTCTCACCTCTGTCCCATCCAACTGTCTCAGATGTCCCAACCTTCGGCTGGCTGCCGTCGGTGCACGCTGAGCGGAGGCCTGGAATTGTTGTCCTGTTTGAGCGAGAAGTGAGTCGGAGCTTGGCAAGTTTGATATGATGCTGTCCGCAGAAACAATTCGACGCACTCGAGACAATTCGAACTCCCCGTAGTCCATCGACGCCCCGACAGTACCCGTCATGGACCATCGGAACACGAACGGAGCACGCCTACCTAAAGTGCCCGCTCGGCACTGTGCCCGCTCGTCACGCCTACCTAAAGTGCCCGCTCGGCACTCCCCAACCCTAAAAAAAGAAAGCGGCAGGCTCGGCCGCCAGCTCAGGTTTGTCCTGCGAGGGGTCGAGCGCGGCAGATTGGAAAAAAACCAGGACGAGGTCCTTTCCACGTCCGCTTTGGCGCAGGGGCCGGAAATGAGGTTGTTCCACCGGCCTGACACGAGAGCGAGGTCGAACAATTTTAACGGAGGCTGCGGCGTTGCAAGCTGCGATCGAGTTGCTGCTGCTGATGCTGTTGCGTCCAAGCCCGACGCGCTGCAACAAACATCTATTTGAGGATCAACTAACGCATGACCATGGAGGACGTGGAGCCCGGCAGTGACTACCTCCATGCTTCTGTACATGTGCCACAAGACGCATTTTCACTTGTACGGCGAAGAGCCTAGGCAGCCTCGATGTCCCGGCCAGTTGGTCGAAGCTGGGTAGTAAGGAAAGGGGGCCAGAAGGCATAATCAGCACTTTTTTGGCCAAAATCATGCTTGTCATTGGTTGCCTCAATATTGAGTCAATATTGGTTCATTAAATGGGCAAGGGGGCCACGGCAGCCTGCCGAGCTTGTCACCATTGGGTGCTTTTGGGTGCCAGGGGCAGCCTGCCGAGCTTGTCATCGTTTCTGTGACAGATGTCATTGTTTCTGCGTCGATCAATTGTTTTGTCATCGCCGGGCTTCAAGCTTGCCAACCGAGCCAAGGGAGCTTTTGGGTTCTTTAGTTAGGGTGTGCCTTGCCCATCTTTTTTAGGTATCCTAGCGTGCCCCCCCCCCCTACGCAAGAACAGCATTTTTCAACCATTTTTTCCACTATTCAAATCGTCATCCTTATTCATTATGCATATTTCCACTCAAAACATTTCATAACAGTCTCAACCTCAAAATCCATCAAAAAAGTCACATTTTCTCATTTTCTATTCCATCATTCTTGTCATTGTTAGGATGCTTGAGTGGAAATAGGAGTATAGGGTGGTTCATATGATATGGTTATTGATGGTAGGATGCATGGGCAAGGTTAAGCTCATTCATAAAAAAAATCAAAAATAATATTTTCAAAAAAGTAATATTTTCAAAAAATAATATTTTCAAAAGAATAATATTTTCAAAAAAAATAATATTTTCAAAAAATAATATTTTCAAAAAAATATTTTCAACAAATAATATTTTCAAAAAAGTAATTTTTCAAAAAATAAATTCGCAAAAAATAAATTTTCAAAAATATTATTCCAAAAATTATGATAAATTATCTTACAATATGTTTATCATAAATTTTGTAGAAATATTATGGGCAAGGTTATGTTCATTCATTAAAAAAGAAACACAAAAACAAATTTTATAGAGTATAACTATGGTATAATGAAAGGTTATAAAGTTTTACAATGTTAATTTATATTATAATAACATAATATAAATAAACTGTCGCCCCCAAACAGGGGGAACCCCACCTAATTTCAAGAAAAACATGCTGTTTTGTCGTTGGATTATTATCTATGAATAAACCCCCGTATCTTCATCATAGTCAATTTGATAAAATGTCATAGTTGAAGCCTTCGGTTCTTTAATTTCTTTGTTATTAAGTTTGTTTAAATGAATATTTCTTTTATTTTTATATTCACCATTGGTTCTATCTACTTCTTTACTTTGATAACTGTTTGTTAAAGGTTTCTTCTTTTCCATTTCTTGCAAGATTTCTATAATATTCTTATTCTGTTCTAAAACCTTGTTCAGTTTTTTAACAATCTTTTCTAATCCTTCACCCATGTAAATATATATATTATATTATACAATAAATCTTTTAAAACTAAACTTTTATTTTACAAAATCATATATCATTATAAGTCAATTCAAAATTAGTTATTGTGTAACTCGTTAAATTATTATTCAATTTACCAGTTAAATTACAAATAATAGTTTTTCTAAATTTTGAATATTTATGAAACTTTTCAATATCATCTGTAATATAAATTATTAAACATTTAATACATTCAAACACATTAACAACATTAATGTTACTATTTTT
>CAUJNA010001592.1:0-66622 GCA_963377175.1 Effrenium voratum | reverse complement strand
TTTCAACAATCCAGTCGTTGGCAATTTCATTGCGCAGCAAGCCTTGCACGGTTTCTGGCTCGTCCTCGGCCATCTTCCAGTTGCCCTCACAAATTTCCAGATCCGGCGGCAGCGCGGAGTCTGGCTTCTTTGCCGGCCATTGAAGGCTGGGTGGCAAGGCTGACACGGCTCCCGCGGGTACCCCGTGTTGCAGAAATGGCAAGAGGGCCATGTCCGGGTCACCCCAAGAGTTATGGCTGTCCTGGCTCGGGGCTCATGTCTGAAGGGCATGGCAATTTTAGAGCCGTGTATGCTAGAGTTGCCACTTCCAGGCTCTCGGAGGGGCAGTCCGGAGAACCGCTTTTGATGTGTGCCAGGATTCGTGGCACGAGTTTGCGCTCATGCATCCAATGCAACCAGGGCCTGGCGACTGCTTGCAGTGGGTGTTCTGGTTTGGGACAGCAGTGGCAGCTTTTGTCGGAAGGAGCCTGTTTTACTGACCCTTCCTGGGCCAGTTGCAGGGCCAGGGAAGGAGGGTGTTCCGCGGTCAGAGTGCTGAGGTATACCCCTTGTTCTTTCACGCCTGCAATGCTTCAATGCTTCGGTGCTTGTGTGAGTGATTGCAACGGGCCTCCAGGGCCCGTATTTTCGAACTGTTGCAGCCGAACGCCCATGACTTGGAGAAGGCTTTGTCGTGCCTGCAGGCGTCTACCCACACCAGGGCACACTGGTGATCACGTAGCATTTGGAAGTTGGCCTCTTCCAGCCAGGACATGGCTGATGGCGGCTGTTCCCAAATGCCGACGCCTCCTTTGGAGACCACTGCTCTGAACAGGGCTCTGCCACGGTCGTGGATGGTCTTGCTATCCAGCAGTTTTTTACGCTGTGAAGGCGAAAGGCCGGGGACCCCGTCCATGTACTGCGGCGTCCTTAAGGCTTTAGGCCCGCCTGGGCGTAGTTTGAGTCTGGAGTATTCTTTGCAAGGCGGGGCAAGCCACGATTCCCGACCAAGAAGGGTCTCGAAGACTTCATTATCCAGGATGTCATGCGCAGTGTCTCCATCTAAGTCGAAGGGCTCGAAGCAGTCAAGGCCAAGGCTAATGGCTGCCGACGTCACCGGGTGCAGCCTACCTGCAAACACATCCAAAAAGAGCCGCTTTGAGGCTGGATGCAGCGGTGACTTTGAGGAGCTTGCCTGCGCGGGCGAGTGTGGCCTTGGCGAGGCGCTTGGCTCGCCACGGTGCGCACAGGGCAAGGCTGGAGTCAGGGCAGTGTCTACTGGCACACGCAATGGTGAGAAAGGCGCATGAGGCCCGCTATGGGGCAAGGCCGGCGGCAGCATGGCTGCCCGATCCTGTGCCGGTCCAAGATCCGGGCTTTTTCACGTGTGTTTGTTGTGATCCACGGCGGGGTGCTTTTGCTGGCAGCCTACTATCGAAAGGACACTGGTCATTTGTGCAGCTGCCCGTCTGGTAGCGCCTGCAAACCTCACGCCCTTTATAGGTAGTGCACCACTCTGCCTTGGGCTTTGGCGATGGCGAGGCTCCCTTGGATTTCCCCTTGCCTTTCTTAGTGGGGCGTGAAGGCATGCGGGCTGGCTTAAGGTCGCGCTTGGATCCCTTTTGCCTTGGTGTTGCAGGGCGTGGCGGTGCTGGCACGGATGGCTTGGACATTTTCGGGCGAAGCTGTAGGAGGCTGCGCACATCGTTTCTCATGTGCATCAGCTCGTACAAGGCATCGTCCAGGGACCACTGCTGCCCTAGAAGGTCGGATATGGCTGCCCAGACAGAGCTGCGATCCGCTGACAAAAGCTCTTGGGTATTCACCGTACGAAGGCCTAGGTTAGGATCTGGCTGCGTGAGACACAGGTCGGCTATCTTTTTGTCGAAGGCCTTGAGATTCGACAGGTGCGCTGCTTGGCACAAGGCTAGGGCATTGCGAAACACGGTCTGGATGCGGGTGAGCCACCCTGCTGACAGCGAGCGGTGCTCCACGGACACTTCCGGTGTGTCGTCAAAGAAGGCCTGACTCAGGAGCTGCAGCTCTGAGCGCACGGCTCGGGCCGACTTTGCTTCCATGCGTTCTTGGTATTGTCGTGATGAAAGGCGATACTGCCAGGCACCCACTTCAGGGACTGCCCGGGCTTCAGGCCCTCGTGCACTAGGCTCAGAAGGCGGATGGATGGCGTGGTGTCAGCGTCCAGCAGCTCACCGGGGTAATTGGATTTGAAGGTCTCTACCAGGCTTGACACGCGTTCTGATGTGAGCTTGGGTGGCAAGTGCTCTGCCCAAGATGCGATTTGATTGGGCTGAGCGCATGGCGGCCTGGAGCTGGCGGCCGGTTCGGGAGGCTGCGAGCGAAGGCTGAGCCGATGGCACTCGGCTAAGGGCTTTCCTAAGGCGCGCTGCTGCCACACTGGATTCTGGATCCTCTATGTTATTGGCTGTCCAGAAGTCCCTCGCAGCGACTATGAAAGGCTGCAAGTCTGCAATGTTGGGGAAGGGCAGTCAAAACCTCTGGCCAAAACGAGGTCCTGCAGGCCTTCAGGGACCCGGGCTTCTGTCAGGACGTCTTGGAGCCGATCGCGATCCATGTGCATCAGCAATGCATGTTTGGAGGGCTGGTTTGAAAGGAAAAATGATATCTGCGGAATGTGCTGAGTTTCCGACCTCTCAAACGGCATACCTGAGTTGTCGAGTTGTGTCGAATTTAGCTGCGCTGTGGGTGTCAAGGCAGGGCATGAACTGCTTATTTAGCACAGCGCGGCAATGCACGCTTTGCGTTTGCAGAGCTGCATGTCTGGATGAATCTGATGCACAGGGTACGAGCAATGCTTGAGACGCAAGCCGCAAGCTGTCTGTACTGAGTTTCCGTGAGTGCGCTGTACGGCATGCACGGATCCCCAAGGCACAAGGCGAACGCCAATTGAATCGATTGCAAGGGCTGACGCTTGCGTGCAAGGCGCGGGATCTGGTGAGCATGCCTGCTCATCTGGTGGTTCCTCTTCGGATTCGGCCTCCGAAGATTCCAAGGCGGCTCTTGCCACTGCGAGGGCTTCCTCATCTGCGTCCAGAGCTGTGGACAACAAATTGTCCACCTCCCTGTGGTACAAGAATCTTGTCAGGCAAGGTGGGAGAAGAAGCTGCAAATGGCTTGGAGGGCTGCCCTGTGGAACCTGAAAGGCTTGTTCCACGGTTGGGCGCTGACCCTGCCGAGCCATTGGCCGAGGAATTCTCCAGCCCCGTCTAATTACGGCGGTGAGCTCAGACTGCACCCACAAGGCTTCTATGGTGTCGTCCCTGCTGTACAGCAGCGCGGACGAGAGGCGATGGTGTCCCTGCATGAGTAACGCGCATTTAAGGCTGTGGAGGGTAAACAAGGATGCCTCGCGCTGGGTGACCAGCTGGCCGCCTTCCGATTTCCACGGCAACTGTATGGCCCAGCGAAGGCATACCAGTGCTTGCAGGTAAGACATCGGACGCGAAAGGCTGGGGCATGCGTGCGATTCCAGGTTTGGAATGCAGGGCAAAATAAAGTCGGGTACAAAGGAATCTCCCCATTCGGCGTGAGTGGCGTCTAAAGCTTGACTGAGCAGAGCCAGCCACTTCACTAGCCAGGATGTGCTAATGTCTTCACCTCGGAAACCGAACGGCAAGCATGCGAAGGGCTGTCCCTGGCAAGTTGTCTTGGTGGCCCAACACAGGCCCCGAAGCGCTTGCGCAGACAGCGAGAGAGCGGAGGGCTTGATCCTCTGAATGTCACCAAATCTAAGGCTGCAATGGGCGCACAAAAGCAGGCGCCTAGCAACAGACCCACGGCTGGCGTGCAGGCGGGGGAAACTATGTGCTCCTCCCATGCGGCAAGTATAGCCAGTGGCAAAGGCAGGGCTTCCCGTCGATCGTGTGGTTTGGGGTTGTAGGCAAAAGACTTGATTAAGGGGCTACCCATTAAGTCTTGCAGGCTTGGTATCTGCCCAATGCGCGCAAACCAAGACAGGGCCTTACTCATCATGATGGCACTGCACTTGAGTGCAGTGCGGTCCTCTGCTTGAGACACGTGGCAGCCTGCGATGAAGTCTGAAAGATGGGCCAGGGTAAGGCGCATCAAATCACCCACGCACTGATTTACAAAGGTGAGGAAAAGGCGGATGGCGCGGAGGTACTGCGATAGCGTGCCCCCCGAAAATTGTCGCAGCGATGCTTCGACAAGGATCTGCGGGTGTTGCGAGGCTTCCAGGGCTTGCGCCAGCATGCTGCTGGCCCCGCAAGATTTGAGTATCAAAACCCATTCGGCAGTACACTTGTCCTTCAGCGTGGCTTGCAGCTGAGCAGTCGAAGAGGGCACGGGTGGGCAAACAGGGCCATGTGGCCTGGGCATGGCAGGCCTGGCGCCGAACACGCGGCGCTGGGGCAACACTGTGATTGGCGGGCTGAGCAGGGATCGAATTTGGTCTGTGCGGTCGTGCGACTGCAAGGCTGGACTGCAAGAAAAAGGGTCTACCCAGGACCTTTGTGGAACGCACTCTGGAACTGGGCGGCCTGGTCTCTGATTTGCCACCGAAAGCCGGGGGCAGTGCTGGGCGGCTCCACAGCTGAAAGCGGAGATCACTAACATGAGCTTGCACTGGGTAAGGTCTGGACCGAGCGCTGTGATCCTTGCCTGAGGGCAAGCTGAGCTCTGGATTGGCTTTGGCAGTCGTTCCCGGCGATGAGGAGTCGGCGACAGTTGCAGGGCGTGCGCCTAGAGCACCTGACAACTGGCGTGGGCTGAAGGCCGGGCGGTCTTCTGCCATTTCTTCGAAAAAACCATCGGGGGAAAATGAAAAAGCTCTCCCCCAGAATTGTTTGCTGCGGTAAGGCATCGAGCCTAAATGCGTGCCGGCCAACGGGGTGGCATACGTGCATGCGACCTTCTGAGGTGTTGACCAGAAGGCTCGTTGGTGTACCTGCACCGCATCAGAGTCAATGATCAGGCCGCAATGTTAGTGCGGACAGGTGGTACACTCACAATGCCTGTTTTTCTGCAACTGCTGCGTACGGAACGGTCGTAGGGAGGGCCAACGCACTGCGCAGGCTAAACAAGCAAGGCGACAGATTGCAACACTAGACCAAGGCTTTACTGAAGACAGTTCTAATTAAACAGTAAAATGAACAGAGCGCGCGAGGCCCTCCTGAAGCTGAGTTGTGCGATCAGGCACAGGGCAAGGCATCAGTACATGGCAACATTGGGTTGCATGGATTCATAGCACCGGCTGCAATAGTGCGAAGTGCGCGTGTCCTCGCACAGGGGCATCCTGTCGTTGATGATGCGGCCGCAGGCTGAGTGGAAAGGAAAGGGCAGGGCGATGATGCACAAGGCAATGCGCAGCACACACGGGATTGGTCGTCCAGGTACCACGCTTTGGCGACCCCTCCTACTCGCGCAGCCTTCATGGTGCAGGGCAGTCGCATGGCAGGAATTTGCGCACACTGCTCCAGCTGGGCGATGGCGCGTGTGTTCTCCTGCGGCTGGGAGGGCTTTGGCCAGGGCTGCGCGGGCTTGCGGTAAGACTGCCGCTCGTTGCGTTTCCAGCAAGAGTCAACGCTGAAGGCGTGGTGGTCTTCGTCAATGCGCGTGGCACACGTGGGGGGGCAGCTGAAGGGCAAGCCAAAGAAGTTCATCCACCAGCTGCCGTCCCACGCGTACAGAGGCGTGTCCGGCGCAAGGCCCAAGTACTGCAGGTCAGGCTTGGGCTCATGGAACCCAGATGGCTGTGGTGGCCAGTCACAAGGCGGGCCCAGGGCTGCCTTGGGCGGGGGCCCTGGCGGAGGCCTCTGTGGCTCTGAAGGCAGAGGCCTTGGCTTGTAAGCCACCTCTTGCTTGGCCGGCAGGGCATCGTCTGGCAAGTCCGGGGTGTTGGGCCAATGCGCTGTTTCTGGATTTGCTGGCAGTGCATCCTGAGGAGTCACAGGTGCGGGTGCTGAGTCTCCTCCGGTCGGCCCAAGGCTTTTCATCTTTGCTGCAGGGCTGATACAGGAAATTATCTGCCCTGGCAGGGTCGAGCAGAGGCACCAAGGGCGGCTCTTCAGTGCAAGGCTCTTGAAGGTCTTGAGCGGATGCCCCTTCAGGCGGCCAGGTCGAAGACTCATCCGTGGGCAGGGCGGCTTCTGGCAAAGGCGACAAGGATCTCGAGGCCGTCCGTTGACGCAAAGCTCGGCAGTCAAGGCTGTTCTCTTCTGTCATGCTGGAGACGATGCCCATCAGGTCTGGCACTGAAGAAGGCACCTGGAAGGCAAGCGAGTGGGCCGAGCAGGAGCGTAGCTTGTTGCACACTGCTTGGATGGCTACGGGCACAAGGCAGTGGTCGCAAAACGAGTGCACAAACAAAACAGCAGTCGGGGCACGTGATGGCAGGGCTGCTGGAGAGCCGGCGCGGGCCTGACATAATGCCCATGCACAAAAGCCAGAAAAAAGGCATGGATGTGGCACAACTGCCAGATTAGGGCTATGGCAGAATGTGCCTGAGTCACTAATTGACAGTGTTTGTCAAAGCGGGTGTCAAGCAAAGCACCAGGCACACATTTTTACAATCTGTGAGCATGAAGTAAGGTCCACTGGTTCGTGAGAGTGCATTTCCAAGGCTGGCAAAGCGGGCAATGCAGGTTGCAAACGCGTAATTATGAATTCAAGGTCTTCAAGGCAAGACAAAACCGCATTCAGAAGGCGGGTTGTCTTGGGGCCAACACAGGCGTGCAAGAGTGAGACTAAGGCTGCCTCTGAGTGCTCGTGCCAGCGGTGCTGCACTGCGAAGTTCCTGAAGTTGGGGTCGCTGGCAGCTGTCAGGAGGCCCCTGGCTGAACGACTTGACGTCTGGCCAGAGAAACATGCTGTGGGTTTGCTCCAGTCAAAGGCGGAGGCAAAGGCTGTTCACGGTGAAGGTCTGGTCCTGATTGGCATGTGCGATGGCAAAGGCACACAGTGTCAAAAGGTGGGCAATATGCATGGAGCCCTCGTGAAGGCCAATCCGCAGGATGATGAAGTCCAGGTAACGACTGGTTCAGTAGGGCAATCTTGTGTTGCCTGGCAAAGAATGAGTCTGCCCAGCAAGCAAGCAGGCTTATCCGTTGCTCCACCAATTCAGGGCACGGCTGAGTCTCGTGGGTCGAAAGCGCCATTACAGCGTGTTGAGCGAAATGGCTGTGTATACAGGCACAATATGGCAAGTGCTGAGGGCGGGGAACTGCTAGGTTCCCGCCCGTTGCGCCGACCTGGCGGAAATGTCGCACAGTGTTGGTCTGGATGCTGGCAAGAATTTGCCGTTAGATGTGTAGCAGGCACACTGTGTTTTTCTTGGCAAAGAGTGATGCCCTATCATGTGAGGGCGTGGTATGCGAAGGCCGTCCAGTGCTGTACAGAATCCACAAGGAATGAAAGTGCACGAATGCCCTCGATCAGGGTAAGGGCCACAAGGCAAATGGCGATGATATGGCAAAAGAGCTTGATGCGCAGAAGGCGGTCATGACTGAAGGCACTGCGCCTTGTGGAGGTCCCGGAGGAGCAAGGCAGCAACCCCGGAGGGCTGCAATTCAAGAGCGGACTCAAGAATGCATGACTGAGGTCATGGCTGTGTGCAAACGCACCTTGAGAGGGTCCCGGAGGAGCCTCCAACGCCAAGGCACGATGTGCCAAGGCAGCAACCTTGGAGGGATGCGATTCAAGAGCGGACTCAAGAATGCGTGACTGGGGTCCTGACTGAAGTCAGTGCGTACTGTGAAGGTCCGAAGGAGCTTTAAAATACCTGGACCAGTGCAGGGTTCCCTGAGGGATGAGGTTCTAGAGCGAACTGGAAAATCACAAACTAAGGCCGTAGCAGAGGGACAGGCGTGCACTGCAACACATGCTTGACAGGCTCACGAAAGCTTAGCATGCGGTGTTGAAAACAAGGCTGAAACGGGGGCAGTGCGTCTGCCTAATGCATAAGCTGTCACCACAGGCTGCGACAATTGTCACATGGCTGAAATGCAAAGGCTGAGGCATCGCGCTGCGCCAAGTGGTGGCAGCGCCGATGATGAAAAACCTTGCGCTTCGGCAGGATGTACACAGGCTCGGGGCGGAGCGGCGGCTGAAGATTAAAGGGCCCCAGCAGTGCCTTGCGGTGCTGGCGCAGCAGGCACCCAATGGCAAGGCAGGTCAAGCCGGACACAAGGGCTGTGTAAATGGCGAGGCACACACCGAGACACAGCAAGGCGTCCATGGCGGCGTTTCCGTTTCAAATGAAACCGCAGGTTTGGGTCAAGGCTAGGAGCAAAATGGCCAACGCGTAGTTCGATTCACAACATGCCCTAAACACAAGGGAAAAGAAACCCTAAGCGTTTGCATTTAGGTCCGGTGTTTTTTTGCAGACCCATCAACGTCAACATCTTCATCACAGGGTCGGCGCGGCGCAGTAGCTGCACACTCAACTTCACTTGTGGGTTTCCCACGCAGCAAAGCTCACTTGGGACCTGGGATGATTCCGCGGTAAGTACTTGGCAACGTGTCTCCAGCTAAGAAATAGACCAAAAAAGGTATTCTTATTGACGTTTTTAGTGCACTTGGCATGATGGAACTTTGCCGGAATGTGTGTTTCTGGGCATAGGCCCTTGGCCACGCTCTATACTGACAATACGACGGCTATGCTGGTGATACGACGGTGATGGCGATGGCGATGATAATGGTCATGGTAATGGCGATCATGATGATGATAACGACGGCCATGATGGATAACGACTCACGCTGCACGCATTGCCATCAGAGCTGAACATGTTCGTTTACGAAAGAGAGCAGCAGGCCCAACCCTGCACTGTGGACCCAGAGGCTTGGGCTGTGCAAGAAGTCGCCTCCTCCAGCGACTCTGACACTCCGAACTCAGAGGAGGGCAACTCGACACCACCCGCACCAGGGTCATCAGCAATCTGCTTAGCGCAGCTCACACTTGGGGCAGCAGTGCATGCAGTGTACAGCTCGAACGCAGATTTGCCTTCCGCCTTTTGCACCTTCCGCCTTTTGCACAGCTTGCGGCCTCGCCATTACCGCCCCAGTGCATGGCATCAGTTACTTGGGCCAAGAGCACCTCTGCAAGCACAAGGCTTGCCAGCACGCTTTCTCGCTCATGCCGTGACAGAGAGAGCACTTGGCACGCACCCCCCTGGTACACCCTGCTGTCTCTTCTGAGGCCAAGAACAGGGGCGGGCTCCATGCAGTTTGGATGTATCGGCCCGCACCTCAGTACCTAGGGTTGGCACTTTCTTGGTACACATCGCTTGCATTGTCCGTTTCTTCAGCCCTTTGTTGCGGAAGCCTGCAAGGCTTCGTTTGCGATTCTCCAACATGCCGTCAACATCGATCTGCGGATCAATGCGAACGTAGTCGACAAAATATGCAATGAGGGAGTGCAAGCACGCAATGCCGAAAGTCATGCTATGCACTCCCAGGACACTGACGATGTCGAGCAGAAAATTGCTCAGGTGACCCATGCGTTGCATTCCCCTTTCCTTTCCCTTTACCCTTTTTTCTCGGTGGTTCCGCCTTAGGCGGCTTGGGAGCTGGGCGTTTGCCGGATCGTGTTGGATTAGTCGGTCGCTTGGCGGGCGGCGCCGCTAGGGGCTGTCTGCTTGTTCTCGGGCGAAGCATGAGCAGGGAGTGTATTTCCATGCGGCCGTGCGTGAGCTCATGGAATGCATCGTCCATGGACCATTTGCGTTGCAGTAGGTCGACGATGCCCAAAATTTGGCGATCGGCGTGCAGAAGCTCCGAAGTTGTAACTGTGCGGAGTGAGAGGGCCGGGTCCGGCTGAAGCAAGGTCTAGTGCTTTGGCGTTAAGCAGATGCGCTGCTTGGCAAAGGGCGAGTGCGTTGCGAAACACTTGCTGAATGCGATGCAGCCAGCCGGTGGTGAGCGCCTTGCCCTCCACGCTGATTTCAGGGGTATCATCGAAGAAAGCGTGTGCCAGAAGCTGCGTCTTGGTGCGCGCGGCTTTGTGGGAGCGCGCCTCTACGGCTTCCTGGTAGTGGCGTGCTGAGAACCGTAATTGCCATGGTATCCACTTAAAGTGCTTGGATTTGGTCATCTCGTAGACCATGCTTAGCAGGCGGATGCTTGGCATGCTGTCTTTTGGAATTTGTCTACCAGGTCCTGCACCACTTCCAGGAGGCAAATGTTCTGCCCATCGCATGGGGCCGGTGATGCATGCGTCTCTGCGTCGGGCGGGCCTGATGGCTGGCTCAACGCTTTGGGCATGTGGATGCGTCTCCTGTGATGAGGCGGCCCTGGCGATTTTGAATGCTTTCCTGATGCGTGCGGCTGGAATGGAGTGCGCGTGGTCTGCCACTTCCAATGCGGACCAAATCTCTGCAGGCACCTCATTGAGTAATGTGTTCAGGTCTGATATATCAGAGTATGCATATGCAAAATCGGCAATGTCTTGAAAACCGAGACCCAGGATATGCTCAGCGAGCATGTCCGGCACTCGGGCGTTGGCCAGCAATGCGCGCAGTGCGCCTGCTTGGAGCCTGGGTGGGGTCCCCGACAACCGCCGCTTTTGAGGCCATGCATCCGGGCAATCTTAGCTCACGGCCCACGCCTTTGCCCGAAGTGCCTCGGAGACAGCAGCGTGCAACCTTTGTTTCGCAGCTAGATGCATGCATACGCATGCATTCGCATTCCGTCAGTTCGCTTGCCCCGCACCATGAGGCATTCCCAGAACAGCGGCAGGCAATTCCGCATGCATTTTTATGATGATAATCAGCGGGCAAGCTGCGGCCAATCCGTATTGCCCGTACGCAGCCGTCTGTGGCCAGTACGTGGACGGGGCCAACGACACGCATGACCGCCACCGGTGCAGCGGCTGCACAGCCGATGCCCGGGACAGGGCATACTAGCATGCATCATCGGCTTGGCATCCGCATTCACAGGATTTTTTTGCCTTGCCTGTACAGCAGCGCACTACGCATGCCCACAAACGCACGCCATGCCGGCAGAAAAAATCAAGCCAAATGGCAAGCAAGCCCAAGCATGCCACACCCCCATTAGTTTTCTTGGCCAGATGCATAGCACCAGGTACAACGCCGGGCACCTCCTCGACACGGCAGGATACTTCAGCGCTGCTCCGTTCGGCCCGGACCTTACTTGGCAGCCACGCCGCATTGCCTTCACCAATGCCCAGAACAGTGCCCCCTTGCATCCACCTTGCTGCGCAGTTTGTCACCAGCATGTTCCGTGCTTGCGGCCCAGCCTACGGCCAAGCCGACACCCGCGCGAGCACCTCGGCTGGTGCCCACCCATAGCATGTCCAACTTGCGCTCGCATCTGCCTGCATCAGCAAGCGGCATTACCTCCTGCCCGGCACCAGCATCCAACTCCCAGCCCCCCCCAACACTGGACACAGGGGCAAGAGTCAGCGTGCATCTGTTGCAGCATCAACTCCGACCAAATGCCAGCAGCACACCGCATCGCGCAAGAATCGCGCCTGCATTAGCACGTGGGGGGCTTGATGTACCGAGCCGGGCTGCACTTTTCCCGTGCGCCTGCCCCTTGCAGCCACCTTCGCATAGGCCCCCGGCCTCGCAGCATGGCGCCCAAACTAGCGCCAGCCACTCTGGCGGCGGCCGCTTCGGTTCAGGCAACCGCATACCCGCCAAAGCTTGGCATGCCCAGTGCACCAGTCAGGAGTTCAGCTCCGCGCGCCAGTGGAACTCAAGCCATTTCTAAACATTCTCAACGAGTGAAGTGCATTGCCGACTGGGCATGCTCGGCCATGTACGTGACAGCTATCACATCCAAGTCACCCCGAAGCATCGCTGAGAGATTTTACTCCTTCTACGCTAGCCCAGTATTTTCGCTGCATTCGAGTGTTCCTGGCTTTCGCACGCGCACTCGATGTCTCGGTAGGAGACCTTCAACTGGTGCACATCGTGGACCTGATGCGTGCTTGCGACACATCACACACCGAGGACCGATTGGGTTCCTTCCTCTTGGCAGCACACACCAGCATGCGCTTCTTCGCAGTTTGAGCATTTCGGTCACTGATAGTGCAACCAGCGCGCCGGTCTACAAGATGACCAAATCCAAGCACTTTAAGTGGATACCATGACAATTACGGCTCTCAGCACGCCAATACCAGGAAGCCGTAGAGGCGCGCCCACAAAGCCGCGCGCACCAAGACGCAGCTTCTGGCACACGCTTTCTTCGATGATACCCCTGAAATCAGCGTGGAGGGCAAGGCACTCACCACCGGCTGGCTGCATCGCATTCAGCAAGTGTTTCGCAACGCGCTCGCCCTTTGCCAAGCAGTGCATCTGCTTAACGCCAAAGCACTAGACCTTGCTTCAGCCGGACCCGGCCCTCTCACTCCGCACAGTTACAACTTCGGAGCTTCTGCGCGCCGATCGCCAAATTTGGGGCACCATCGTCGACCTACTGCGACGCAAATGGTCCATGGACGATGCATTCCATGAGCTCACGCACGGCCGCATGGAAATACACTCCCTGCTCATGCTTCGCCCGAGAACAAGCAGACAGCCCCTAGCGGCGCCGCCCGCCAAGCGACCAACTAATCCAGCACGATCCGGCAAACGCCCAGCTCCCAAGCCGCCTAAGGCGGAACCACCCAGAAAAAAGGGTAAAGGGAAAGGAAAGGGGAAGACACGCGACAATTGGGCGGCAACGCATCAAGGCAAGCCAATCTGCCGCAGATTCCAACAGGGCCTCTGCAAAACAGACAACTGCCAGTTCGCGCATGTATGCGCCAAAAAAGGCTGCCAGCAAGCGCACGGGGCTTCACAACATCCTTCCAACCGCACCTGAAACAGTCCGGAGGCCGCTCCGGCCGCTCCTCCGGACAGTGCAATCCCACAGCCGGTAGCACTCGGCACTGCCCACCCAAGTCGCCTGCAACGCATGCTTTATCGCCCGCGAACGAGGCGCTCCAGCCCTCACGACCAACGCACCGTCCCGCAGCCAGGGATAGGACAGGCAACTCCGATGGCCCACCCAACATTGCACGCACAGCTGAGGAGCGCGTACTGCCCCACATCAAAACAAAAATTCCTCTTCGATGTTTTCGCAGGAATCCATGCACCCATTTCAGCAGCTGCCGACAAGCAAGGCCTCTCGCGTTTCGAGGCTTTTGACCTAGAGGCCAATTCAGAGCACGACATACTCGACGACGCATGCTTTGAACTGCTTACGCGCGTCTCTTGGTCAGGCAGTGCAAGGAGTACAGCAGACTGAAACTCCGCCCCGGAGGACCGAAGGCCTTACGCACTCCAACCTGCACGCGCGGTGTGCCTGGCTTGTCTCCCGAAGAAGCATCGCGCGTTGCACAAAGCAGGGAAATCCACAGGAGGAGCAGAGAACTCTTCAGAGCAGTTGCCGCAC
Organism: Effrenium voratum; assembly: GCA_963377175.1. Taxonomy (NCBI): domain Eukaryota; class Dinophyceae; order Suessiales; family Symbiodiniaceae; genus Effrenium; species Effrenium voratum. Next base: position 53,248 of record CAUJNA010001592.1, on the reverse strand, counting down.
AAGGAGGCGTGGCAGTCTTTGAGCAACCGCCCTCGAGCATGGCATGGCTCGAGCCGGAAAACTTTCAGTGCCTCAAAGCATTCCACGGACACTTGGCATGGGTGGATGCATGCCAGCACGGCATGTCTTTTGCAAAATCTTGGTGTTTCGCTTCAAACAACCCATGCGTCCAGCATGTAGCAGCGCGTTGCAATCACCCAAAAAAGCACGCTAGCATCGCAGGCGTGCGCAGTCAATTCCTCAGCACATTGACCGCAGAATATCCCGCGACTCTGGCCGCAAGCCTCGTCACGCATTGCGCATTCAAAGTTCGACGCGACCCGCTGGTACGCGAGCTTCAAAAACCCGGCATCCGTTGCCTGCGTCCCAACAGACTCAAAATCTGTGATGGAGCCGGCATGCATTCCACCGCAGACCATTCAGTCTGTCAAGAGACGGCAAGGTGACGTCCCGTGGGACGCTGTGCACCGAACCCTCAAGCTTTAATACCAACCACGTAGAAAGGTGTATACGGACGATGCCGTTATAGCCGAACCCGTGTAAACGTTGTAAGGAAGAAGGAATGATAGTCACAACAGTAGTCCTGACGGTGCGGCGCGAGCAGTTGTTTTCCTCCTAATGCCAATCACGGATATCCGCAGTCACACATCAGATCTTGAACCTCAATTGTGTCTTGAGCCAAATGGCGATCAATGGAACTTGGGAAGCAACACCAACAAGGACCTCAGAACTGCTACCCAATTTCGGCACGGGGCCTAGAGGGTTTTAACATCCCCCATTTGGGTCGCATTGTTCATCATGCGGTCCAAACACCACAAAACGTTCCACTGGCCACGGCTTCAACTACGAAATCGTGTCGTGCACTCTTTTACTTGCTATCACTACACCGTTCATTCGCTGTGAAACATGCCGGGTTCGATTGTACGAAAAGTGAAACATTCATCCTCCAATCGAAGCACACATCCATATGCAGGTGTATATAATACACTGTGGCCACTTCACTTGACCGCCAGTGAACATTCCAGCTGCCGCATTTGCGCATCGCGCAGCTGTCATCCATAAATGGGTTGGCCACAAAAGTCCACCAGACGCGCCCGCTTGTGATCGGTCTGCATATCTCCGGCAAAGAAACATCGGTGAGTAATCAATGCAAATCATAGCCATTCCAGATACCATGGACAATGCATAAATAATGAAAAGATATCATCTATAAGGTAATAATTCCATCCATGAATATCCGGAGCGTCATAGTCGTCGGAATATGTAACCATGTACACATCCATTCATCTTGGACACATGAATATAAATCATGACATAAGTCGTTCCACCGAAACAGTGTCGATGTGACGCAAGTAACAGATGGGGACTGGCCCACATCGTACCGCAATCATCATCTTCACGAAGCATACCTGTCCCCGATGGACAGCCTATGGGTACGTCGGCGGAACTCCTCGTCCAAGTTCTTCTGGGCTTCTCGTGCCCGGACACACTTCTTGTTGTAGTCCTCCGGCAACCAGTGCCCTTTCCGAAGGCACCAATCCAGCAGGGGTGTGTCGCATTTGTTCGGGTCGATGGCCGAGATGATGGCGCTCACGTTGACCGCGTAACCATGCTTGCCAAGGTTTAGGCCATCCCTCACGAATGATATATACTTACAGTTGAAAGCTAGTGCAAAACATCTGAAAATAATATCACCCACCGGGTGCACTCGGTCCTTGACCAGGAGCTTCATTTCTTCCTTGGTGACATCGAGGATTCTCGCTGCAATCCACAGCTTGTAGAATGTGTATAGTCCCTCGCATTTGTTCACCATCATACGAATATATTCGTCACGCTCCTCAACCGATCGGAAGGCTCTTGTCCGAACATTCTCCGATTGAGAAATCTTCGTTATTGTTGATGGCAAAAGTATACCTTCCTGATCATGCTCAGTGATGTTGGGGTACCTCCTGAAGTCATTGTGGTAAGGGCAGCCCTCTCCCTTCGAGCTTGGCAATCATCGTTCTATCCTCACCACCTTCAAACATCCCCCACATCTTGGACAGCTGGAGTGCGATAAATCCTGCCATGTACTGAGCCTCACGCGGCTCGTCAAGGCAGATCGCCATCCGTTGGGAACTTATAATGTCCCGTGACGCCAGATCGGTGTCGCGGTAATGCCAACCGCCGTCTTCTTCCTCTGACGCATAGCCGGATGTATATCCTTGCGTGTCCATGTCGTCATCTTCTCCCGGAACTTCCTCCGCTTCGTCCTCATCCTCCTGTGCTGCCGCATCGTGGTTAGCTTCTTCCTGTGCACGCCTGGCATCTCCAGAGACGTTGGGGTTTTGGTTGTCCTCCTCGTCATCGGATTTGATGTGAATGTAGTATCTTCCGATGGAGATCAGTTGTGCCTCGCACTCCAGGCATAAGCAGAAGCAGGTGGGGATCGCGGTCGCACATGATGGACATATCCGGCACCTCAGTCCTTCCCATGTCTCATCATTCAGGATGACGACTTTGCTGACTTCGTCCCGGACCTCGTTGACCTGTGCGTTGAACTCTTCCATCTTGTTGTTTCGATAGAGTTCGCAAGCACGATTAACCATGTCAACGATGTAGTGCAGATTATCGGCACCTGTCTCAGTCTCCGGCATCCTCTCGCTGATCTTTGCGACGTTCTGGAGGAACATCGCAGCCGACTCTTGGGAAGAGTTGACAAAGCCAGGGCAGATCTCGTTCTCCACACACTTCGAGTACGCCCTCTTGATGTCAGCGTACTCCAGGCGCTTCCCTCCGTTGCTTTTGCCAATCCAAATGGACTTGACCTCATAGAACGGGATCACGTCAAAGACCATGAAAGTCCCATTAGCCGCGACTCCAGCCCCATACCGCGCGAGGGTTGCACTGGGAATATAGATGATCGCAATCGGATCCCCTCTCCTCACGTTCCGTAGCGTTGTCTTCGTCGCCACGTTCATCTCATCCCATGGAGCAAACGCCCCGAAGTGCAGTGCTAGCCTGTTACCGCCATCGATTCCGCCGGGGACTAGCCCACAGCGTACGATGCTTGGCAGGTTTTCCACATACGTCACATGGAATGCTCCTCCGAGAGTATCACCCATTCTTGCGGAATACCTATTCGCCAGTGCGGATGAGCTCATGAATCCAAAATCACTGTGACCGGTTGTGACTCGGATGCACCAAGGTCTGTACCATCCATCGCATCTGTTGAACATCCTGTCGATGTCGTCCCGATCCACGCCAGCCTTGTTCATTTCCTCCCTGGCTGCCCTCGTGTCGTTCGGGTTCATGATGCTCGGAAACCTTGCTGCCAGAACCTGGAATCTCGACTTCTTGCTTCCGGATTCCTGCCACTTGATCACCTCCATGATGCCCATGTATCGTTTCGCTCTCGAGGTGTTAGGTGGGAATATGTCGTTGTTTCGGTCGTCAATGACAGCATCAATGTCGACCCATCCACCCTCGTCGCACCTGAAAGCACTTCCTCGGCAATTGCCGATCTTGTGTCGAAGGACTCTGCATAGGTCGTGAGATAGCTGGTTTGCTTGGTCCCTTGAAGTAAATACCGAGCGATCATCACCAATCCTGCATAGTGGAGCACCGTCGAAAGGAGCAATGCAAAGTTGACACTCTTGCCAAGTTGCATCACGTCCACTTGCTCAAGGATTGCACCTCTGGGAAAGTACCTGGGGTCAACAATAGACGCGTATGCCCGTGGCATATGCACATCACTCACGTCGCCGTACTTCGGGATGTAGCACGGGATGGTGTCGCATCCCATCTCAAGCGTCTTCTTGAATGTCCTGCTGTCCCCGCACGGGTTGTAGGTGAGGTCGACGCCACCACATTGTAGCTCTCCTCCCTCAGCCGTGTCAGCCATCTCCACCAAATTAATAGTGTAGCTGTACATCTCAATTGTTTCTTTCCCTGCTTGTCCCCCTTTCTTTCTTTCCTTGGACGTTGATGAGGACGGCTCCTCCGTATCCCCCATGTCTTCATCAGATGAACAGGGTCACTGCTGAGTAGCTCACGGAGCACCTTCATCGCCTTCTCATTTCCAGCAGCCTCCTCAATGTCCTTGCAGTCGCCGTCGTGGGCCAGGTTCGCGCACTTCTTACAGATCCCCATGTCTCCCATGCACTTCTCCATTGACTCCAGGAACCCTAGTGCCGCTCTCCGCCCGTCGATCACACGCTGCTTCTTGTCCTCCTTCTCAGTATTGGCTGAGAACTTCGACTCGGGTCTGGTGCTTGACCAAGACCCTCATCTTCGCCCTCCGTGGCCTTTCTCTTGGACCTTGTGCAGAGGGCTCGGTGATCAGGGATCGTGGATGTCTGGGCTTGACCTTGTTCATGATGTCAAGCACCTCCTTCGTGGGCACGCCGAGCTGTGCGGACGGTTTGTTCCGCTTTCTGTTCTGGCCCGTCGTGTGGGTCACGTTCCCAGCGAGGTGTCGCACTATTGACTGCTCGAACTCCCTCTTGATCTTCCATGCATCCTTCCACAGTGGCAGTTCGTGCTGGAAGTACGACATCACCTCAAAGAATCCCAACACCATCTCGACGACGTCTCCCAAGGATTCCTCGTTCGTGGTTTGTCCCAGGAGTTCATACATCGTCCCTTGGTCGAGCACACTCTTGATCCATGACGAATATGCCACATTGCCGAGATCCTTGCCTATCAAGAAGATGGACATCCTCTCCTCGACTCCCTCGGAATTCTTGCACACGATCACATCCCGGGATGCGCACAATTGCTTCCCGTGACCGTTGTTGTAGAACTGCGCTGCTTGATCCACAGTCATGCTCACGAATCCCACGTGAGAAAGCTCCTTCTTCAGCCTTGAATACGCGAGCTCCCGTATGATCGTGATCATGGCCTGGATATTGTTGACGTCCACCATGAGGTTTTGAAGGTCGGGGATTGCCACCACGCATTCCGCGAAGAGGCGCGTGTACATTTTCTTCCCCTCGATAGACATTGCAATACCGTTCGTGTCCGCGTTCCAGTTCGCGCAACAGTTCACGCAAGAAGAGGGATTGTACTTCGAATTCGGTCCGAGCACCTTCGACTTGCTCATCTGCATCTCTTTAGCGCAAAGTTCGCAGATAAACTTGCTGAGCTCCGTGACCGTATACCATCGAAGACGTTGATCACCGGCATCGGCTTTCCCAAAAGCATCCTGCTCGCCGTGTCCTTCATCTTGCCGCTCTTGTTTCCTCTTCGACTGTGCAGTGAAGGTCGGCTTGTACTCGAATTTCACCTTCGATTCCTCCATGTTCTTCGGGATGTTGAATCGAAGGTCGGGCTCGTTTATGCACGTCCCCTCCAGCTCACACACAAACGCGTTGCTTGGTGCGACCGCATCGATGGATTTCTCAATCAGCAGTCGCTTCAGGAGGAAGTGTTGCAAGTTCGAGCTCCCAGGGATCTTGTAGTTCTTTCCTGTGAGCGCATGGACCACGCGCCACAGGCGATCGTTCTCGGTCACCAGCGCGCCTGCCGCCTTGCAGATCTCGCTAACCTTGTTGGCGATCGTCCCCAAGTCCCCTCTTCCACCATGGAAAGCAACATCGCGATTCACGCACACCACGACCAGGCCCTTGCATGTGTTGACGAGGTCAGATATCGCCTTCTGCAGGGAGTCGATGATGGGGTTGGCGGTCACCTGCCATCCGCATCCTCTCATGCACACCCAATCATATAGCGACATCCAGATGTGCACCGACATTGGTGAGTCATCCATGTCTCGCCTCCGCCGTTCAGCGATGAGCTTATCCAGCTTCTGCAATCGGGAGATGATATTCAACGTGTCGTTGGGTGAGGAGACTTGCTCACTCGACCCATAGTATGATCTCTCCTCGATGTTTGTCCATCCCTGTTCGTTGACCATCATCTGGAAGGTCTTCGTGCTCCCTTTTGAGTTGACGGCCCTCAGGGGCCAATCCAGGACCAAGAAGCTCTTCTTGTGGATCATCATGTCGCGAATCGTCGCCTCGCCAATGGGGCTCCTCTTCTGCCTATTGATAATCCGGTTCAACTGTCCAGGTGCGTTGTCCGGGTTCTTCTCCGCCTGAATCAACGCGTTGATGGCTTTGGCGCCCGGAAGGCGTCCAGTAATCAAGCATCCTGTTTGGGCACACAAGAAAGCATACAGCTGTAGCCATGCCGCATTTCCCTTCCCAACATAGGAAAGAATGATCTTCTCCGCGCTGGTCTTCTCCTCGAAGTGCAATAGCGAAGAGGTCAGGCATCTCAGCATACACTCCCAATATGTTGCGTTCTTGCCTTCTGCAAGACACGGCCCAAATACAGTTTGTATGATTGGGTACCCCGTATTGTTGTCTATGTTGAATTTCACATTGACAGTCGCGCCGCCCAAAGTGGTACCCCCTTCGAATGAAGTGTAGGTATCGTGTCCAGCAGTTGGGTTGATAATTACCCATCTGTCGTCGTCACCGCCAGAGTTCATTCGGAAAATGGAGTCGATGATCTCGTTGTCGATCTTGACAGCATCGCTGGCTTGCGACCCCCCACTTGGAGCTCCCGGCTGGGGGACTGACCCACCAGCGGTTTGACTCCTTTGCCCGGAGCTCGATGCCGACTTCTGCTGTCGCTCCGTCTTCCGTGGCGGCTCCGTCTTCGATGAGCCCATCACCCACCATGTCGGCTCTTCCCCAACCACGAAATCCTCGGGGTACTTCTCCAGTTCCCTCTCGATTTCATGAATCGTGCAGTATTTATTCTGGAAGAATTCGATCATGACGTCCTTCTCGGCCTTCTTCTCGATCTCCTTCATCCAGCTTACCCACTTGCGCCGATCTTGGTTCTCAGCGGCCCTGTCAGCCGCGTGCGGTGCCAAACTGATGGAGTTGATGTTCATCGCAGGCAGCTTCGACTCATAGATCATATCGATGCACCATAGGAAATCCCTGGCGTACTCAATCTCCCGGTAGAGATCGTTCAGCTCCCTTTTGTCTGGACGGAAATAAGCTGTATACGACTGATCTTTGGAGTCCTTCTCACCGAGCAATGGCTGCAATCTCCTCATGATGAAAGAGACGCACATGAGCGAATTGACCGCTCCGATGCACGCGTCAGAGATGTCACTGGGGGTTGACCCACAGATCATCCAGCGCAATAGGTTGTTCTGGCTGGCATTCTCATCCCTCCTCAGTGCATATGCGAGGTTCTTCATCGATGCCTGCAGCTCATTCTGGTAGATCAACCCAAGGTCCCAATTCTTCTGGTAGTCGTCCTTGGAACCACGACCGTAGGAGTCGATCTTGGGAGCCTTGATCACGCTCAACGTGAACACTTTCCCCCAGTTTCGATCCCTGTATCTTGCGATTCTCCGGTCGTGCCTCTCAAACTCTGCAGTTGTCTGGAACTCCTCAGAGCTCCTCCACCTTCTCGATGACGATGCCCTGGATGACTCGTCGTTGATGAATTCTTTGTACACCTCCCCAACCGGGGTGTTCTGGTGGAATGCTGCTTTGAACGACCGTTCATCGTTATCCTCGGCCACGCCTAATGCGAGATCCCAGATGTTCGCGATTGATCTCAACATATCCGCCCCTTCCATGCATACTTGGTTACGTTGAGCAACTCGGGGTTCTTCGCCAGCATCGTTGCCTCACCGCAAAGTTGGTTCAGCGCCGACACGATCTTCTTTCCCTTGCTGCAGAATTCCCTCCATCCAAGCATACATTCGTCGGCAGAAAGCTGTCCGAAAACTTTGCTGATGAACTCTAAGGCAACCCTCATAGACTGCCCTTCACCTTTCATCATCCCGCGGCCCTTGGCAGAATAGTACGCTGAGTATGCATAAATAGCGGGGACGCCGATGTCCTCGATCCACTTCACGCACATACCCAGGTCGCTGCTCACCTCCATCCTCTTGGGCATCCTCTTGCCATCCTCGATGGCGTTCTTCACCAAATTTCCCAAGAAGATTGCTGCTTGCCTAGATTTCCCAACAGGCACGCAGAAGAACTCATTCGTGTTGACGACAGTCGGATTGGCAGTCATCTTGATGATATTCTCCAGAACCAGGAAAACCCAAAATAAGCAGCTGCAAATGAAGCCACGGAATTGTCCCAATACGATCCCAGCTTCAGATTGAGGTGACGAACTCGTCCAGCTCCTCCTTGAAGCCTGGGGTTCGGGACTGACCCAGCTCCCCGTATGCACCAGAGGTTCGGGACTGGCCCAGCACCTCGGTTGTGCAGTTGGGGTGGTGCAGATTTCGCTCGCAGTAGCTTGGTGCTTCCGCGATCTCCTTCGCGTAATGCAAGCAAGAGCGAGTTTCAACGGTGCCGGTTTGAGGCACCTTGCTCGAGCACGAAAACGGCGAAGGATCACACCCACAATTATAGACGTGTACAACTGGGTTTCTTTGGTTTCACGACCAGCACAAGGTCCATGCTCATGGTTTCCATTGCATTTCTTGGACAACGAGCCACCAAGTTCAAAGTTCCATGAGACAACTCTCCATGGTTTCTTGATTGGCATGGGTTTCTTTGCATATCTTTGTTTCAAGCCATAGCGACACCCATCAAACTCGTGACTAGTCCCATCTTGCACAACCTCATGCAGTCTCTCATCTTTCCAATAATCACAACTTCCAGGCAACTCAAACAAAATCGCAGCTCGTTTTGTCATGGCATGCCGTTTAATTTCAACGAACCGTTCAAACAATCTCCAAAATTCTCTTTGTTTGGCCTCGATTTTCTCTGCGGTGTCAATTCCGCGAGTCTTGTTGAGGCGTGCCCATGATGATCCCCCCGTGCAAGGCCCGGCGAAGAACAACAAATCGGAAGGTTTGGTAAGCACATGTCTGGCGATTCTCCCCCCGTACTCGCTCAGTAAGTCATCAACCAGAGTTATGGTGACAACCTGCGGCCCGTCATGGCGGGCAAGAGCAGTGAACCAGTTACGTGGTTCGGAACATGCCATCAGCACGATGGGCCGAGCCAAGTCAACACTGTAAAGAGTGACGACTGTGCGAGTTCTCATACCAGGAAGCGAGACATGAACAGGAGCGCGAAGCACACCACCGTCGTGTTTGACCATCGCGAGTTCAATACCCGGCGCTAACTGTGGCTTGTGCTTCACCGCAATGCGATACGGAACAAAACAACGACCAGGGACAAGCTGCTCGTGATTGATATGCAGACAACGCATGAGCAATTTCAATCGGAGCAACGTTTCCAAAGCAAGGTCGTTAACACACTTCAACTCTATGCGCTCGTTCGACAGTTCTTCAACAAATGCGGCCAGCACGGACTGCATGTCAACATCCCCGGACCCGACGTGAATTGGTCGTGGTCGTGGAGACCGTTCCCGCGCCGGTGCAGCGACCGGTACGGGATGAAACTGCCAAACTGCGCGTTCAACCCAACCATCAATTCGCACACATTGTAGCCCCGGGTCAACTCTATCCTCAACTTTGAGCCATGACCCATTCTTCAGAAACCAAGTGGAACGAAGCCACTTGCTCCCAAACGGTGTCATAACCGCGAGTGGAGGTTTCACACGCATCAATCTGGGTCCCTTGGCAACAACAACCGGATCATGTCCTTCATGCTCATGCAATCCCTCTTTGGATGTTAATCCAGACCACCATAGGTCGGGGGCATGATCGGAATGTGTGTGTACGGAAATGTTGGAACTCCGTCAACCGTCCCCGAAGCAGTCTGCATGGTCCCCTTTATGGGATCACACGTGGGTGTGAGCGCCTTGAGGGTATCCGGGTCAGACAGCAAGCTCGGGTCAAGCAGACCAATCTGCAAACATGCATGTTTCCATTTGCGCCCATCATTGAACGCCTTGGTGTAAATATCGGCCGCCATCCTGTCGGTGACCTCATACGCCAAGTACATGTAATCACGTGTGAACATCTCATGCATCCACGAAATGCTAACACCATGGCTTCTCTCAAGGTGGCGCATCGTGGGGTTCCTCCCCGATCGCACGACACCGATCATAGCCTTATTATCGTCATAGAACACAAAGTTCGGTGACTTCTTGAGAATCCGCTCTACCAGCTTGAGAGCGGGCATACCCATCGATCTCATGGCAACATCGGCCGCAACAATCTCGGCCTCGGGAGTGGAGTGACTCACACAACCCTGTCTTTTAGAGCTGCCAGACAACGGAAACCGGGTATTAGGCCCTTGTATATTCAAGTGTCCACCGGAGGTGGAACGCAGCGAGTCAATGCATCCCGCAAAGTCAGCGTCCGCATACAAGGCCAAGTGCACATCGTCCATAGGGTCTCCAACCCAACCGACCATGCGCCAATGTTTGGTATGATGCACATAGCACATCAAGTGATGCAAACCCCGATCATCGGAGTCAGTCCACCTATGCACGTTCCGTGCTAGGCGATTCACTTGCCGCAACAAATCGAAGCGAGCAATCCGCGCACCGTACAGCAACTTCATCAGTACGCTAGCGGCATGCGGAGCAAGGTGTCCACGCACGGGCTCCTTCATGGCCAACTCAGGAGTCCCTCCCCGTTGGTCCGGCACTGTGGCAGAACCGTCGGTGGGCACAAGATTGTTACACCAATTGCACACGACTGACGGCCCCTCTCTGGCAGGCTTCCGTGAGACGTGATTCTTTGTTTCTTCATGCAACTCAGGGGTGACAACCTTATTCAACTTCACGTCGCCCGCCACTTCAAGATAGCGGTCGACACAGGAACGTAGGAACTGTTCCATGTCATAGGTCACCGTTGTTACTCGGTGTCCGTTCCCGAGAGTGACGTTTCCCTTGCTTTGATTGCAACCAAGGTACATGTCAAGTCCAGTCTCGGGCTCAATCTTCAAACGTGTACGCAACATGCTCCACCCTTGGGCAAGGTTCTTCTGCGGCCCTGCCATTTTGAAGTCGTCGACATACACAACCAGAACAAGCTGGAGCTTTTCATGAATGTACACTGAAGGCCATTCTTCGCCGATGGGCTCAAAACCAACGGCACGCACCGACTCATCGCAGTGCTGCTCCCAAAATGTTCCCGCATCTGGGTGTCCGTACAGCGCCTTCCTCAACGGGACGACTGGTCTTCTGTACTTATCCCATTTGCATTCACTTGGCACGGCCTCCGGTGGCAATTCAATCCAACACGGCGTGCCTCTCAAGGTGGCCTGTATATACGCCTGAACAGCGTCGGCCATCTGCACATCCCAGCCATCATGACAACCCAGAAAATCCGCCCAACGCGAGGCTTCAAATGAAGCAGGGGAGTTCCCCAAATCTTGAAACATCGCAGCCTCAAAGCTTTGGTTCTTCACTTGGTTCCCCAGCAACACGCCTCTACCCTTGAACTTCCTCTTAGGATCACCAACAGGCAACTGTGAGTGCTTTTCAACGCAAATGCCATGTGCGCGAGCCATGTGTATTTCTTCCCCTTTCGCTTTTGCTTCTCTGGCTACAGCGTCATATTCGCGCACCGCGCCAAGATCGAAGACCCCCTGGTCGATTAATCCCGACCACTCTTTCTTCATTGATGCCAATGCATCAGGGTTGGTCAACATCTCTTTCCGGCCTACCGGCCTGGATACTAAAGCGTCGAAGAATCGTACAACTTTCACAGCTTTCTCTCTGTGCTGTATTCGCTCAGAAGTCACGCACGGCATCGATGGGTACTTCTTGGCTTCACCGTCTTCGCCTATCGCAGGCATCGCGAGTGGCACCTTTCCAGAAACTATCTCAGCAGACTCCTCCCATTCATACCAGGTGAGGTCCGTCGATTCGTCGACCGATGGATCCGTCCCCGATGCCGTTTCAGCTTCGTCATTATGACTCTCCATGACTGATGCAACCGCCTTCGTCCAGTTTGGAGTCGACTTTGATCGCTCCTCAGACTTGAACTTCCAGGCATAAATTACCACCAGACACTCAAATTCTTTCTCAAGCTGAACGTTTCGTCTCATGACGTCTTGGGACTGTTTGGAATCCATGAGAACAACCACCCCGTCGACAGGATTAACAACAATCCTGACCCATTCAAGCTCAGCCAAGTGCTTCCCATCCATTGGGTTCTTGATCTTTGATATGTTCTTCCGCAATCCCCAATTGTACTGCCATTCTACTCCACCCCAGCGGTTCCGAAGCATCGCTCGAATTCTCTTACCACCGGGCATCTGTAATGTCCGTGCCTCTGCCGGCGCGGAAATCTCAGACTCTTTACTCTTGGGATCTTCTTCTTTCCTTTTGCCACCGCCCTTCACCTCGGCCTTCTCTTCCTTGGTGTAATATTTACTCATCATTTTCCATTCTTCAGGAGTGAACTCTGGAGGTCTCGATGTCTTCATTAGCCTGAATCCATCCTTCCCGACAGGATACGGTCTTCCGGCCTTGTCGATTTTAACCTCCTTGCCATCGTCGTTGACGTACGTGATACCATCCCCAGGTAGTCCAACTGACACGTGTGGAAGGTCGGACCTCGCAACCTTCTCATCGCCCTTGGAGTGTCCATCTCCTTTCCCTTTTGAGGAGCTCGGTCTAGCATCTTCTTCTCCTGCATGATCCCCCCGATCTCCGGCGATTACTTCCGGGCCATCGTCGAGCAGTAGACCAGCGATCTGATCGACTTCATCGTCAAGCAGTCGCTTCTCGTCACTCTGCAGCAATTCAGGCTCGTAGTCCTCATCCTCGATCAGGCGGTCACGTGCATCCAGACCGATTGCATCGATAGACATCTCTATTCCTTCCAAAGTCTCGTTGGCAACCTTGTACTTCTGTTGTATTGGGAATGTCAGAGGAGATTTCAGAATCATCCTCTCCGTCTGATGTGGCATTCTCAACCGAGGTGGAACCTTTGCCTTCTTGATGTTCAGCTCTGCACCCGCAAATGCAGTAAGTGCCCAAGCACGATACTTGTTTGCCCAATGCATGCCGGTGCTCAACACATATCCAGCAAATATACCAGTTTCCCCTCTCGGCTCGAACTTCTCCCTCTTTCCCCCTCGTGCTTCACTCGGCTTGAAGTCCACTAGCGCACCAAAAGGTATCTTCTCGCCCTTGAACTCCTCGCCATGCAGCCTCATCCATGCACTCGATCCGTTCACCTCTTCGATGTTCATGAGATGGCACAGAGTGGTGATGGCCTGCACCCAATAACACGTGGGTAGACCGGCATGTACTAGACAAGCCGAAGTCTGGTCAATGATGAATTGATTTGTTCTTTCTGCAAGGGAATTGTTCTGCGGCCGTCCAGGCAGCGATAGGTCGTGGTTCAGCTTCAGCTCCACGCACGCATTGATCAGTTCCGGGCCGTCATCCGAATATACCTGCTTGATTTTCCTCCTCCCGCAGAAGTGCTTGATAGCCCTGACGACTGAGTCAGTGTCTCTTCTCGCGGTGGGATAAGCCATGATAATTCCGGTATATATGTCCCGGATGATGAGCGCATACCTGCCTCCACTTCATGATCTCCTGATGCCGTCACAAAGTCGAACGTCACCAGGTCACCGAACGTCTTCACTTCTCTTTTGAATGCTCCCGTTCGTGATCTGAAGTGTCTCATCTTTGCCTTGACGCATGATTCGCAGAAGGGATTTCGGTATCTGTGTGTAAGCAAATGAGCTATGGAGTTGGCGTCCTTCTTGAGGACTCCCACTTTCCTCTTTATTGATGATCCTTCGTACACGTCTACTTCGATTCCGGCATCTGGATCATCTTCATCAACCTCTTCCTCGTGAGCTTCGGCATCACCATGTCGATGCGGGACTGACCCAACATCTACAGGTATTTCCTCAGCCACGGGAGGCGGACGTACCGGACCGGCTCCTCCGGGTGGCCCGAAGTCGAATGCCCCGTCGTGGTGTTCGCCCTCGGCCTCTGCGGACTCACCGACAGCGGCGGGTGTGACGTCGTTCTCATCGTCACCTCCCTGATCTGCCTCGTCGTTCGTTACCATCGCCAATACTTCCGAAAAGTGCTCCTTGAGGTCGTCTATCGTAGGGCGATGCCTGTTACTCCGAAGTTTACCATCACTCACTAGGTACGGGATGTCGTCCTTGACCTGCAAGTGCACGAATCCCTGCTTTGGCGTAACCATGAAAGGTAGTTTACCAGGCATCCAGTGAAATGCATAACCCATCTTCATGCATCTCCTCCCCACTGACAATACCGTGGGTGTCTCATCCAATACATGCGGCTCGACAGTCTCGTCCAACTCGTCCACGACTATCTTGGCCACATCAGATGTGGAAGTGGAACCATTCGCGGTCTGGAACACGATCTCGTCGTCATCTTTCACGATGTCGACACCCAGGCTCTTCGCCTTGGCTCTTCCGATGAGATCATGACCACATCCGGTGTCCATCAACCATTTCACCCGTTTGCTGATGCACGTTGACATGGCGAAAACGTTCTTCGGCATACCATGCTGTTTCTTCCAGTCGACAGCCGATTCCTTGATCTCGTCCTTGTTCCGATCATACTCGAACATTATGCTGCTCTCCTTGGTCACCGGGAAGTAGTGCTTCTTATATACATCATCCACCACTTCTCTCAGTATCTTCGCACGTATCAATGATCGTTGGACTTGATAGGCTGATAATTCACGATGATCACTGCTTTTGAACTTCTTCTCGTCGACGTACACGTACTGATAAGGCTCATTCTCATTGTCCTCATAACCGTACCATTCTCCTTTTCGTTCCCATTGCCTTCTCTCGTCTTCGAGGTAGGTGATCTCCCCATTCTCGTCGACGTCGAGCACTTCCTTGAACCACACCATTTTCTCGGGGATCTCGGACTCGCCAGACCATCTCGATGATTCGCTCATCGCGTCGTCATCGTGCTCGTGGTAGATAGTCTCGGCTTCGTCCGGTTCGACATGATCAACGTCCTTCTTGAAGCTTACCTTCCCCGCAGGAGCCGATTGCTTCAGGACTATCGCGGGCATTGCGATGGCCCTCCTCGCAATGGCAGGCGCTGCGGCTTTGGCGGCAGCCTTCGACTTGGCTTGCGCCTTGTCATTTGACGTTGCTGGAGCTGAATTGTTCTTGATGAGCTCATGTCTGTACTTACAAGCGCTCCCCCTATCGCACTTCCCCTTCTGAAACGCGAAGCATGCTCCATCATCTCTCTTTGGTGACGATGATCTGGATTTGGATTTGCCCTTTCCTTTCCCCTTGGACATACTCTCCAACTTGTGCTCCGTCTTCTTGCTGTGGGAAAAAGTGCATTCATTCCCTTTCACGCACCCCTTCGCCGATTTGAAGTGGTACCAGCAGGGGTTATCCTTGCTTCCGCCCGGACTCTTGCCTCTGTCGCTGGCACCGTCGGACTTGCCGTTCTTGCCAGCGTGGCCCTTTGCCTTGGCTTTTGGGGCACAGGAGCGGCATCAGGTCCACCGGGTTTCCCCTTTCTGCCCTTGCCACCCTGGTTCTCCTGTTTGCCAGTTGCTGGAGCCGCATCCTTCCCGCCTGACTTCATCATCGACTTGACCGATTTCTCCTTCATGTCGAGCATCAGGTCTTCCCGATCTGCCTTGATCTGATAGTCGATCAACGCCAATAAGAATTCATACGTCTTCTGAGGATGCTTGTCCGGTAGTCTATGGTAGGCATTGAGGCCGAACTCCATCTTCTTGCTCCCTTTGATCTTCCTGTAAAGGATGTCTCTGAGAGCCAGCTTACTGGGTCTGTCCTCGCTCCTCATCTTCAGCAGCAAATCATACCATTTGTTCCTGAACATGACCAAGTTCTTGTCGCCAGGAAAGTCAAGGTTGAATAGATGCTCGATGTGGTAGACAAGAGTTCTGAATGATTGCATAACTAATGCCACCAACTCTCGTCCCTTCACGATCACCCCTTGTTGATGTCGTAGTTCAGAGTGTCGTGTAGCATCGAGGTATACGTCCTTGGCTTCGTCAGGTGCTTGTTTCAGCATGTTCTGCATGCCCATGGCCATCTTAATATCTATCGTAGCAAATCTGTCGCCACCTGAATCGCTAAGCAAATCCAGGTCTGGGTTCAACCCAAGAGCCTGCTCCAGCCATTTCGTCCATGCGTCGGTATCTGGATCTGCACATGCGCTCAGAACATTCATCAGCAGTTGCATCTTCCAGGTGTCAAGTTGATGGATCTTTGGCCAGGCCGGAATAGATACTCTTTCGGCCTCTTTCCTCGAGATTCTCGGTCGATCATTCTTGATCTCTCGGTTATCTCTCGATCTCCTTCGTCTCCTCCGTGTCCGATCGTCTTCTTCCTCTTCTTCTTCCTCGTCTTCCTCATCTCCTTCGTCGTCGTCATCCTCATCCTCATCATCGGGTGGATCATCCGGAGGTCCTCCTCCGCCACCAGCGAGGCTCAACTGACGTCGACCCGCTCCCTGCCCATTCCCATTGGGCGGGAATCCACCGTAATCCAATGGGGGTGTAGTACCGTTGTTTCCCCCTCCATCACCACCACCAGTCGTAGTAGTGGATTGTGGGACATGCCCAACAACCCCTTGCATCTGGGATAGGTGTACATCGATCATTGGATCACCGAAAGACGGAAAGAGGATCGAACCTGGCATCAGCGACGAATTAGGGATTTGTTTCGAAGACGATGACGGGATTAACCCAGCCACCTTCTTGTCTATCCTACTTGAATTAGCCTGGGTTCCTCCCTCAGCGCGTTTCACTACTGCTCGTTCACGATGTCCATCTTTGCTGCTGGAGGCTTCCTGCATCTCCAGCTTCTTGTGTGCACGTAGTTCCTCGTTGTCAGCATCGAGTTGGCGCACAAAACTCTCTTCTTGCTTGAGCGTCGCCTCTCTTTCCTTCAGTTGTCCCTGAAGCTCATGCATCTCCTCGAGGTACTCATCGTACATTCCCTTGGCTGTCTGTCTCCAGTACTCAGCCTCCTTCGACTTCTCGTCCATCGTGCACCGTTCCTCTTGTTTCTCTTCTTTGACCTGGGCTAACTCCAAAATCGCATCCTGACGATGACCACCTTCGACAGCAATCATCTGGTCCTTCATCGATACGTCGGACTCATACTGTTTGACGATCTCTTCTTTTTCGCGAAGCAAGCAATCTGCTCTCTTCGATTCCTGTTCCGCAAATACTGTAACGTCATTCAGCCTCGCCATCAGCTGTTCCCTGGAGTCCTCCAAAGAGTACGTCTCGGGGCGCTTGACGAGTGCATGCTCCAACTGTGATTTCAGACTTTGGACCATCTCCTCCTCGTTGAACTTCTCGATAGATGTAGAAGATTCTATGCCTCTGATCTGTTGCTGATAGGCTGATATCTGTTGTGAAGCCTCACGGTGTATCTGATTTGCACGTATAGCTGATTCCTGCGCGGCCGACTTCTCGCTTGCCATGTAGGATCTCATCAATGCAATCTCCCGCTTCTGCTCCATGATAGTTCCTTCAGCTTGCCTCATCTGTTGCATTATAATATTCGACTCCATGTCTTTCTTCTCCCCGTACTGAAATGCGTTCATTTCCACCTTGCGCATCTGTTGGGCTTCTTCCTCAAACTTGCGCCATGCCTCAGCCATGTGGTGTTGGTGGTGACTCACTAGATGTCCCGACTGCTTGCTGGCAATCTCGCATCGTCTTTCCAGCTCCTGGATCCGGATGGTGCTTCCATAGTCTTCTTGGTTAAGATTCGCCATTGCTGCCGACATCTCATCAAGTGTCTTCTGATATTCCCCGATCTCCACCTCCATCTTATTCTTCTCTTTGATCACGGCGCGAAAATCTGCACTGGTGGGTGATTTTGACCTCCCACCCTTCGATGTCGATCTCACGCCCTTCTGCGACGTCCGTGGTGTCGCAGGCGAAGATGATGATCTTCTCGGTGGGGATTCTCTTTTCTTCGACTCCTGATGAACATCGATCTGCTTCCATGATCTTGTGGGAGTAGATATGTCGCTGAATAGCGCGGAACCTCCGCTCCCAGGTTCATCCTGTGAATCTGCAATCATATCCATCACCGCAGGAAGAGCCATCAATCCATTGGATCCCTCTGAGCTGCTGTTCCCAAAAGTTGCAGTACTTGGGCTCGCCGAAGACGCCATTGTACTGTGTAGGTTATCGTTCCTTTATTGTCCCTGTACCCGCAATAAACCAGCTGTCTCCCAGTCCAGTGTAGAGCTTGTAGTTACGGCTGATAACCTGTCAAGAGACGGCAAGGTGACGTCCCGTGGGACGCTGTGCACCGAACCCTCAAGCTTTAATACCAACCACGTAGAAAGGTGTATACGGACGATGCCGTTATAGCCGAACCCGTGTAAACGTTGTAAGGAAGAAGGAATGATAGTCACACCAGTAGTCCTGACAGTGCGGCGCAAGCAGTTGTTTTCCTCCTAATGCCAATCACGGATATCCGCAGTCACACATCAGATCTTGAACCTCAATTGTGTCTTGAGCCAAATGGCAATCAATGGAACTTGGGAAGCAACACCAACAAGGACCTCAGAACTGCTACCCAATTTCGGCACGGGGCCTAGAGGGTTTTAACACAGTCAGTCACCGCTGGGAACGGTAGCGCACGCTTGGCTGCAACAACACAAAATTTGATTTCCAAAATTCTCGCCCACGTCAGCTCGGACACGGCCCAGGAGTCCGAAGAGGCAGCGCTGATTGCTTTCGCGGCAGTAAACCTGCCCGCCCCAACCAGCCTGGCTCCCGACAACGGCGCCGTACCGGCTGTCACTGCTGCATGCACTGGCCTCCGCATCGGATAACCCGGGCGTCAAACTCCTTCCATTGCTCTCCGAAGGTGTGCCCGCAGGAGCCCTATCCGAATTGCCCCGTAGCATGCAATGGCCGCTCAAAGAGCACGCCGACCTGCCTCACGAGCTCGCAGAACGCACGGGCAACTGGAAAGCCGCCGAAGCAGAGCCCAACACAGTGTCTGCCCTTTTAAATAAAGAAATCTCCAACGGGTGGGTCGTCCGCACAGAGATGTCCATAGAGCAGGCTAGGAGTAGTAAGGAAAGAAGGCTTATACTACCCTATTAATTTTCGGTTTTGGGTCCCAAAACCCTGCAAAACAGCCGAATTCTCCATCCAGCTGAACGTTTTTCCGATGTCACCGGTCTTTGTCACCGCTCCGTTTTTGGCGCAAAAAGCGCTCAAAACGGCCAACTCCGAAAAGTTCGTTTTTTCGAGACGTCAAGTGTGGCGCCTGAGCCTCCAGATTCGCTCGTTTTCGGTCGAAAACAGGCTCAGACGCTCGCTGTGCTCTGGATTCCGTTTTCTGCCCGGAAAAGCCTGCAAATTCCATCCCGCCGAGCTTGTCACCGTTCGTCACCGCTTCGTCACCGCTCACTTTTGGGTCGAAGAAGTGCGCAAAAGCGGCCCAGTTCCCAAGTTCCGGAGGACTTCGTTCTTCGCAGGGTTTTCCGTGGCACGACAGCCTGCCGAGGACCTTGCTCGGAACGCGGCAGCCTGCCGAGGTTTCGGCTTGTGACGCGACAGCCTGCCGAACTTGTCACCGCCTTTGTCACCGCTCCGTTTTCGGTGCAAAAAGTGCTCAAAACGGCCAACTCCGAAAAGTTCGTTTTTCGTGTCAGACTGCAAGTGGGATGCCTGAGCCTCTAGTTTCGCTCGTTTTCGGTCGAAAGCGGGCTCCAGACGCTCACTTTGCTCTGGATTCCGCATTCAGCCCGGAAAACAGGCAAATTCCATCCCACCACTTGTCACCGCTTCTCACCGCTCTCTTTCGGGCCGAAAAGTGCGCAAAAGCGGCCAAGTTCCAGAGGACTTCGTTCTTGGCAAGTTTGAGTCAATAATGGAACGGGTTGATTCATGGGCAAGGTTGGTTCATTAATGCCCGGTCGCAGGTGGGTGGTGCAGAGACATAACCCCACTGAGACAAGGTAGCGCTTGAGCCAAGCTCTCGTACTTGGAAAAGCGAGCCCAGAGCTTCCAAAAGTAGTTAAATAATTTAACAATATCTAATTAAGCTAACAATGCTTAAAGTGAATGCTTAATTAAGCGTTTTTCCTTTAATTAAACATTGTTTTTTGTTTTTTGAAGCAAAAATGCTTTAGGAAGCATTGTTTTGTGCTTAATTAAGCATTGTAGTTTTTATTTAAGCATTGTTCGCTTAATTAAGCATTGTTGTTTTTGCAAAAAACAATGCTTAAATAGAGAGCTTGATTTTCTATGGTTCATGGATTTCACAGACATGTCTCGAATTTTACTCCAAGATTGCAAATATATTTTTGCTTGAACGCTGATCTTTGTTTTGCTGAACGTCAAAGGTTTTTTTAACTTGGGGACGATGGACGTGTTGTTTTTTTTCCGCAGATTGTTGTTGTTTCTTTTTTTCAAGCATGTTTTTTGAGTATGTGCAGCGGCGTGCATGTGCCTGCGTAAAGGCAGCAGACGCAGTTGGACCGAGCCCTTGCATGGCTGCAAACATGCCGCCTCCTCGAGCTAGAAACACGGCTAGTGCCAAAGACTTGGTGAAGTGCTTCAGATCTCACTTCAAAGACCTGGACCCGGCAGCTTTCAGAAAGGATGTGGAGGAGGTTATAGCACAGTATGAGGGCTTGCTGGCAGACATCATGGATGAGACAGTTCGGCCTTCAGAGTCTGTGCTGAGGGACGGCTTGGTCAGATCTTATGACGTCAGTGGCAAGGATGCTCGCGCAGTGGCAAGGGACATATCTGCTTGCTTCAAGCATTTGAGGAGCAAGCTGCAGTCCAGCAGTTCCGGGAAGAAGCTCACGCCCAGTGTGTGGAGGCTTGTGTCGAAGCTCAAGCAGCTTACAGGGCAAGGCACTCCGCAGAAAGCCATGGATCCCATGAAAGAACGCGAGCCCGTCGAGACACCTGGCGCAGCACAGGCTCTTCCTGCAGGTGACCCTGCACCCTTTAAGCCAAGCAGAAGATACCGTTTCAAAAGGAAGGCTACAGCTTCGTGCGATGTTTTCAGCATGTATGGTCTTCCAGCCACTGCCAGTAATGCATCAGTTGACGATGAGGCAGCTGCAGAGGCCTCTGACGTGGGAGAGGCAGACCAGGTGGACTCAGATTCAGATGTTTTGGTTGTGAAAGACTCGGAGGAAGAGGATCTCCAGGCAGCTGCTGCAATCCCTTTGGCAAAAGCGTACTTTGACCCCAGCCAGGGCTGCTATGTCAAAGCCTTGGAAGGAGGCAAGTGCATTCATGGCGAGTTGAAGGAAGGAGCAGCTGGGTTTTGCATGGTTTACTTCCCAGACGAAGAGCCATTTGAGAGCCAAGTCCCGAATCTATGGCTGTCGAGTCGCAAAAGCACGCCGGCTTTCAAGTTCTCCAAGCGCGGCAAGGCCGCCTTCGGAAAGGCCAAGAAGAAGGCGAAGCGAGCCGCAGAGCCTGCTGGAAAGGAGGCAGAGGCTACTGTGGGATCCAGAGTCCGGCGAGAGCAACCAGGAGTTGCTAGCAGCCGCGCCTCTGGAGCTGGAGTCTTGGAACGGGAACCCTCAAACTGGTATGCCGCAGGAGGCGCTGCCGCCTCCCGGATGCTCAGGCCTGCACTCCTACACCGTGAAGGCTCTGATCCTTGGCACTAGTGTGAGTATAGATGTTCTCATGCGAGGCAAGGCCTTTTATATAAAAAGACCAGAAATCTGCAAGGGGCAGCACAGTTGGTCGAAGCACAGCAGCATCACGGAGTGCTGGGTTCAGTGCCTTGAAAAAATCAAGGACACGCTAAGGGACGAGAAGGACGCTGTGCCAAATTTGGAGTGAACATATTGCATTTGAACAAACCAACTGGATCGCTTAAAAAGGCCTGCTCCGCAGACCATGCCGTTTTTGGATTTGCATGACGTTTTGAGCAGCATCAATTGTTTGCAAGATTTTTTGGGGTTTGTTGAGTTGCATGACCTTGTGTGTTTGTGCGTTGCATGAGCGTTTGGACCGCAGCCATTTTTATGTGCGCACCCTTTCAGGACTTTGCTGGCAAGCATGCATGTATATGCAGTTGTTGATGTCACTTGTGCCTTGCGCATGGTGCAGGCCTCCTTGGCAGGAGGGTATAGCTTGATCTCTTTTGTGCAGGCCGCGCCGCGTCGAAGGTTGCCAGATCTTCTTGTGCATGGCCAGGACTGATCCTTCAGTTGCCGCGCATGCATGCGTGCCCTGACTTAGTCTGCAGGTGATGATGCCAGCATCTGCCGGCCCAAAGTCTCCTTGGAGGAGACAGGGTTGCGCACGAGCTCTTTGTTAACTCATTGCTTTGTTCTGAGATGCTTTGGCCATGTTGCTTGCATGACAAATGTGCGCTTGTTGGCAGATATGTTTGAGCTCAAGTGGCTATGATGACAGGTGCATGTCAGCACATGATTGCATGATAGGGTCACAGTCAGGCAGCTTGCATAATCATGGCTGGCAGTAGCAAGAGCGGCTATGGCAAAGAGTGGAGCAAAGAGTGGAAAGGCCCGATCCGGGCTTGGAAGGGGTCTGATTGGGGCAACGAGGCCTTGCTAGACCTCAGGTTTTGCAAGGCTTGCAAGACGAAATCGTATCTCAGAGGATCGCTATGCGCGAATTTGTTGTGCAGCCAGTACTACATGCACCAACAGCCATCCTTGGCAATGTGGAAGAAAGGAGTGAGTGAAGAATGTTGGTCGCCGCAGTCCTGGCGTCAGAGCGGATTCAGTGATGCGGTTTACCAGAGGCACCTCACAGAGGAGTGGGCCCAGATGGAGGAGGAAGAGCACGAAGATTCGGACGAGATGGAAAAAGCCAGCAGTGAGGAAGAGACCGCTGCTTGGAAGAAGCAGCAAGAGGTGCCTGCGGAGGAAGGTGATGCGGCCCGGGCAGGGTACCAGTGGGCAGTGAAGGAAAAAAAGGCAGCCGAGCTTTTGAGCGCCAGCATTAAGATGGAGAAAAGTGCCGATGTCCCTTTGGAGACAAAATCCTATGCGAAGTGGGCTTTGCAGGAGGCCCAAGGAAGGGACGAAGCTCAGGAGAAAGCAAAAATGCTTGGGAAATCCGCAGAGGATTTCAAAGAGCTGGCAACTCTGCACCCTTGGCGTGTTGGTGGAAAGGAGCGCCAGGAAGAAAAAAAGAATGAGAATGAGAAGAATGAGAATGAGAAGAATGAGAATGAAAAGAATGAGAAGGAAAAGAATGAGAATGAAAAGAATGAGAAGAATGAGCAGCCGGCGGTGGTGGCCACTCAGCAGGATGCGTTTGAAAGCTGGCAAAGATCCTACTGGGGGACAGGTGCTTGGGCGCGCGACCACGGCTGGGAGGAAGAGCCCGCGAAGGGTAAAAAAAATAAGGGACGGAAGCGAAAAGCTTGGTTGGAGGCTCAGATCGATTCTTTGAAGGTGAATGGAAGGTGGGTTGGGCCTGGCCATCCCAGCGCAGTGGCAAAGGCCATCCGGCTGGCCAAGGACTGCCTTGAGAGATCACATTGATTTGCCATGTTTTTTTTTGGGAGTGTCTTTTTTTGTGTGTGAATCTACCCTGCAGGAAGGCGATACTTTCAAGAAGCCCGAGAATAAGCCCGCAGCAGATCCGTCGGAGAAGGAGGCCAGCTTTATTTTTTTTTACGGTTTTGATACTTGTGCAAGATGCTTGTCCTGACCAGGCAGATGCTTGAGTGGCCAGATCAGATCACGATACCGTGGAATCTTCGAGCGTGATGGGAAAATGCATGCCAGATGTGCTCAAACTTGTTTGCCTGGTCAAGTTGCCATGGTTCTTGCATCTTGCCAAACATGTCTGGGGTGTAGGAGCGTGCTTGGACAGCTGCTGCCTCAGACAAAAGGCCTCCCTGGTGGGAGGATTTGTTTTTTGAGAAGGACTACCTCCTTGGCAGGAGGCTTAATTGGTATGGTCTTAGATTGACTTGCGATCAAAGATGCATTTGTTTGTCTGTTTGGCATGTCTGCATCTTTGATTCACATTGCAAGGTGCTAGGAATTCCTTTAACTCAGATGTTATCCTTGTGGACTTCGCCATGCAGCCAGGGCCTCAGAATATCAGACTTGTAGCCACTGTTCAAGTATGTTGCTGGTTGTAAGCGCCTTGCAGTGCTGGTAGACTGTGGTTTGACTTGACTTGGTCTGTGTGCATGGCCATGGCAAGCCTCCTGAGAAGGAGGCATCCTCCTTGGAAGGAGGCTGGCACCTTCACTAATAGACATTGGGGCTGTGTGCCCATTGATGGTTTTCAGCTTGCAGTCAAGTGTGTGCATTGTTGTTTGGTGTGACTTGCCAAGTTTCTTCGGTCTTGCAGCTTCACTGATTTGATATTGATCGCACCATGATCACTGCATTTGGTATTGGTTAGGAAATCAACAACACACAGAAAATTTTTAACAATCATTTTTTAACAAATTTTTAACTGTTAAAAATTTTGATTTTAAAAGGAAACTCCATTTAAAATCAAAATTTTTAACAGTTAAAAATTTGTTAAAAAAATGATTGTTAAAAATTATTGTCCGGGTGTGGGAGTAATATAATATATTTTGTGGGTGCAGGCAACCCGGGATGGGGTTGTGACTTGATATAGTTGTTTATTTTTGTTTGGTGTATACATTGCATTTTGAAGGATTACAGTAGTGCTATACATTTGACATGAATCTATGAAGTTTGAATCAGGTAGGATTGAGTTTGCCCTTGTGAGGCGATGGTTTGCAGCCATTCTGGTTTGTTTTAGCCAGATCCTCACAGTTGTCAGCCATGGTATGGCCTGATGGGGATCCCGTGCTGCTAAGCTACTGGAGCAATTTGGCAGGAACAATCTGTCATGTAAGCCTTCATCAGTCAGGCTGGGAGAGCAGGACGCCTTGGTACAGGTTGCCTGAGAACATTGTACCATCGCCAAGTCTCCTGAGTAGTTTGCAGCAAAGCCTGCCCAATGCTGGAGATAATTTTGGGCCAGGTAGAAACGAACTAGAAGATCTCAGAAGGATGTACGGTTTCAGAGGCTGAGCTTGGCATTGGAGTGTGCCAAAACAAAAAGGCTCGGGCGCATAGTTTGGAAATCGAGCATATTGACACAGCCGGCCTGTCAGAAAATGACGACAAGGATGAGATTTTGGAGGAGATCCTCTCCAAATCTGAGAAGAGCTTTGGCCACTCGAGGCAGGTGCAAGAGCACTCAAAGTTCAAGCAGTTGCACAAGTACCTTTTTGTTTACACCAAGGGCAAGAAGAACACTGAGGGCACAAGGACAAGCAGCAGCATGTCAAGCACTGCTGCGGGCATGAAGGGCAAGGCAAGCCAAAAGATGGCTTTGGACTTGCTGGGCCGACCAGAGTTGGCCAGTTCTTCTGCAGCTGAGCATGGCATGTCTGCGTCTTTGTCTGAGGCCAAGTCTGAGTCAAAGAGCCTGCAAGCTGCGAGGGTTCGCCTCAGCAAGCTGTTGGAGGACTTAAAGCTCCTGACAGCAGAGATCGCTGGCCTGAAGGATAACAGCTAAAAGCTAGGAGAGTTGGAGAACGCTGACCAGCAGTTGTCTGGCTTTTTGTCAGAGGTGAGGACGCAGCTGGCCGTTCCCTTTCCAACCGACAAGCAGCAGGAGGTGCCAGATCTGCTTGCCCAGCTGAAGGAATTGAATGAGAAGGCAAGCATGCACGAGAAAGCAGTGAAGCTGATCTACAAAACAAGCAAGAGTTTGCTCTCCTGAGAAGATATAGTACAGGAGCCACGCCTGTGGATTTTGTTTGCAGGCTTGTCCTAGAGATGGACGAAAAAGCAGCAGATCGAGTCATTGAGATCATGCTTCGCGCATGTGTCTGCATGCCTCTTATATTTTCTTGGCCGGTTGGCTCAAGCTGTAGTTTGAAGTTGGCCCACAATCACTGCAGTCACAGTTCAAAATAAGATAAAGCAAAGCTAAATCTCTTAAGCGCTCGCCTCTAAAGCGCCATAACTTTCAAGTGTGCACTTGTTTGGTAGGGCAAGGCAGAAGAGCCTCCTTGTTGGAGGAGATGTACAACAAAAGGACACTGCCATGCGAGGAAGTGAATGACATTCCTCCGGAGAAAAGGTTTCGAGCAGACATGATTGACATTTTTTTAAACAATGACTTATCTGGACAAAGGTCAGCCAGAGTATTAGGCAACGCTTCCTTGGCTGGAACGCAGCACATCCAAGATTTGCAGGTGGCGCCAGGCAAGAATGCTTACAGAAATTTGCTGCGAAAGTGTTTTCGAAACACAAAATGGCCTGCGCCGTCTGCGCTGCAAGTCACAGCCTTCAATGAGGCTACGGACGCAGAGGAGAAATCCAAGCTGTGCATGCTGATGCCGTATGAAGTGGTTCACGCGCTGTTGAAGGTGAATGACCCTCGGGTCTTGCTGGAGCACCAACGGGCAATCTTGGCTGAACGGCCCGACCTGGAGCAGCATTTAGCAAATTTCGACTTGGCCAAGGATGATAAGGTGCTGCTCTTGGGGCTATGGATCGATGGAGTCCCATTCAATTCTGACAGATCGCAGACTCTGGAGACCATTACATTGTGCTTGTTTGGGGAAAAGGGCTTGAGAGTGCCCTTGTGTGCTTTTCCGAAGGCGATGCGAGCTAAGGGAAAGACATATGAGTGCATTTTTGAGGCACTGGCTTGGAGCTTCAGGATCTTATTAGTAGACAAAATGCCTCAGCAGAGGCACACGCAGGAATTCAACAAGAGTGATGCCTATAGAAAAAAGTTGGCAGGCAAACCAGTGGGAGTGTGCGCAGCTCTGGCAGAGATGAGAGGAGACTGGTCAATGTACAAGGAGGTACTAGATTTTCCAAGCTGGTCTGCCAAGGGGCATATCTGCTGGCTTTGCAACGCCACCAAGACTGACTTGAAAGATTTCAGCAACGCAACATTTGAGAAGCGTCTTGTCTGAGATTGTTAGATAAGGGCTTATAAAATTTGTGGTTCATTCGTATAGGCATGACGCAGCCCTAGCAGGCTAGCCTGCTCTTAAGAATTCTTGCGCTGGCTTTCGTCTGCTCAGGTATCCTTTGATTTCGGCGATGGATTTCTTCTTGAGGCAGCAGCAGTCTGGAAAACTGATTTCAGCTCTCTTTTCAGTTCCTGGCTTCACTACTCAGAGCTGCAAGGTGGATTTCCTTCACTGCTGCGACTTGGGGGTGACGGCTGACTGGCATGGCTGCTTGCTTTTTTACATTCAGCAGCAGAAGATCGCAGGAGTTTCCATGCGCGTCAGATGCGCCAAGCTGTTTCGTGATATTCAGCAGTTCTACAAAGACAACAAGGTTCAAGACAGGTTGCCAAAGCTTCTCCCAACCATGTTGAGACGCGAAGTCAAGGGAAAGAAGAAAGTTCCAAAGCTTCGAGTCAAAGCAGGAGAGAGCAGAGCTTTGGTGCCGTGCTGTTTGCAGCTGGCCACTCAATACATGGACGCAAGCATACCTCATGAGTCAGCTATGCTGCAGGGTTGCAAGCACTTGCAAGCTATGTACGCTTGCTTGAGTGCGGCGAACTGGGACGCTGACAAATTCCTACGAGCAGCGCAGAAGTTTCTGTTGCTCATGCGCACCTTGGAAAGTTTCTTTGGGGAAGATATTTTGTTTCGAGTGAAGCCCAAAGGGCACTTATTTCTGGAGCTGGCTAGGTCCAGAACCAATCCTGCGCACACTTGGACATATCGAGATGAGTCGTTTGGCCACACATTGGCATTGCTGGCCAGACGAAGAGGAGGAAAGTTTTCCATGGCAGCAGTTTCCAAAGCGACATTGCTGAGATTTCTTGCTGCCAACAAGGTGCCTAGACTGGACATGTGAAGTATATAGCGCAGGGCAGCGAGCTTCAGAGGTTCTTGCTAGCAATATACAAAACAGAAAACGGTGTAAAATGAAATTATGAAAAAAAAAAAAGCGCATTCCATATATATTGAAAGTTGCACAACTCAGAAGCAACAATGCTTAATTAAGCACTGTTTCTACAATGCTTAATTAGACAATGATTGCTTAATTTTTTTGTCATAAACAATCCTTAAAGTTAAATAATCACTTTTGGAGGCTCTGGGAGGCCGGCTCCGCGGCTTCGGTCTGAGCGAGGCCGGCTCCGCGGCTTCGGTCTAAAAGTCCACCGAGGTCGGAATTCCGACTTCGCTCTCCCACCGAGGTCGGAATTCCGACTTTGCTCTCCCACCGAGGTCGGAGTTCCGACTTCGCCGCTCCAAGCTTCCGATTTTGCCCGAAACATCCTGCTGCCAGCGATGTGATGGGGACCGCATCACTACCACTGTTGGTTTTCAGCTCAATCCTGCGCCGAGCACAGGATTGCTCCACTCAATCCTGCGTTGGCAACAGGATTGCTCCACTCAATCCTGCGTTGACAACAGGATTGCTCCACTCAATCCTGCGTTGACAACAGGCTTGCTCCACTCAATCCTGCGTTGACAACAGGATTGCTCCACTCAATCCTGCGTTGGCAGCAGGATTGCCCCGGCGCACTCTTCACACGTGTGCCGGCCTTTAGCTTTATCCGGAAAACTCAGGGAGTGATGCCGTAAATACAGCATATCTCCCTGTCTCGCCGCCCGGCTTCCCGGCTTCAAATTTGGCAAGTAACGCAAAGGAACAAACTCGTGGGGAAGATCAAGGTATTCCCCACGCCAGAACACAGCAGCAAACAGCCCTCGGACCCCGTGGCGCCCCTGGTGCCACGCACGGGCATCTTCCTCGGACCATCAAAATCCGGCAAGACCGTGGCGCTGATCAGCATGATTCTGGAGCAATATCGCGGAGTCTTTGAGAAAATCTACATCTTCAGTCCCAGCGTGAACATCGACGACGGCTGGATCCCCGTCAAGAAGTACATCGAGCTGGACCTTGGGGTGAACACGGAGAAAGAGCAGGCCTACTGGGACAAGTGGGACGAGGCTGCGCTGCGGAGCATCATCCAGAGGCAGCGTAAGATCACCAAGACGTCCAAGAAGTTGGAAATGAAGAAACTCTACCAGGTGCTTGTAGTCATCGACGACTTCGCCGACACCCCGCAGCTGCACAAGGCCCACAGCGCCCTTGACACGCTCTTCATCCGAGGCCGGCACATGCAAATCAGCACCTGGGTGAGCTCCCAGAAGCTGAGGCTCATCAGCGCAGCCGTGCGGGTCAATCAGCAGTTCCTCTGCTGCTGGAGGCTGCGCAACCAGCACGAGCTGGACGCCGTCCAGCTGTAAATACCAACCACGTAGAAAGGTGAAAACGGTCAAACCGTTATAGCCGAACCCGTGCAAATGTTGTAAGGGAGAAGGAATAATAGTTACAACAGTGGTCCTGACAAATGCAGCGCAGGCGAAGTGTTTTCCGCTCTCAATTGCCGATCACGTATGAACGCAGCTTCACATAAGATCTTGAACCTCACTTGTGACTTGAGCCAAATGGCAATCAGTGGAACCTTGTAAGCAACACAAACACGGACCTCAGAACTGCTTCCCAATGTAGGCACGGGGCCAGGAGGGTTTTAACATCCCCCATTTGGGTCGCATTGTTCATCATGCGGTCCAAACACCACAAAACGTTCCAATGGCCACGGCTTCAGCTACGAAACTGTGTCGAACACTCTTTCATTCACTATTGCTACACCGTCCATTCATTGTGAAACTTGCCAGGTCCAATCAAGGCAGAAACATGCATCCACAAATCGAAGCACATTCCTATACTCAGATTGCTCGGCAGGTTCTCCACATACGTCAAGGAATGCTCCTCCGAGAGAATCACCCATTCTTGCGGAATACCTATTTGCCAGTGCGAATGAGCTCATGAATCCAAAATCACTGTGACCAGTTGTGACTCGGATGCACCAAGGTCTGTACCATCCATCGCATCTGTTGAACATCCTGTCGATGTCATCCCGATCCAGGCCAGCATAGTTCATCTCCTCCCTGGCCGCCTTCATGTCATTCGGGTTCATGACGCTTGGAAACCTTGCTGCCAGGACCTGAAACCTCGATTTCTTGTGTCCGGACTCCTGCCACTTGATCACTTCCATGATGCCCATGTATCGTTTTGCTCTCGAAGTTGAAGGTGGGAATATGTCGTTATTTCGGTCGTCAATGACTGCGTCGATGTCGACCCATCCACCTTCATCGCATCTGAAAACACTTCCTCGGCAATTGCCGATTTTGTGCCGAAGGACTCTGCATAGGTTGTGAGACAGCTGGTTTGCTTGATCTTTCGTCAAATACCGAGCGATCGTCGCCAATCTTGCATAGTGGAGCACCGTCAAAGGGGGCAACGCAGAAATTGACGCTCTTGCCAAGCTGCATCACGTCCACCTGTTCGAGGCCGGCACCCTTGGGAAAGTACTTGGGGTCAACAATAGATGCGTACGCCCATGGCATATGCACATCGCTCACGTCGCCGAACTTCGGGATGTAACAGTTAGACAGGGGCTTTCCCGTCCGCATTTTGCCATCCGGTCCCAGGGTCCCCCCCACACTTTTGGGCACAATTCAAGTACACCCACTAAAACAGCCTATTTTCAACATTCAAATTCAATCACCCAACCAATCCAACACCAAAAAACACATATTCATACACCCATCTTCATTTCTTACCCCATCTCAACATCACCCTTACACTCATTCAATAACAACAGTCATAACTACATACCACCTCAACAAATCCCACCAAAAAAATCCAAGCTACATACCAACATTTTTTCATTCCCAAGATCGCAACCCCAAGATCTCAATAATTTCTCCCTTGATCCAACCTGAGACCCTTTCCCATTTCCAACAAATACGAACAGTCTAAAAAAGAACCCTATGTTCGCCCCGAAAAATGGTTAACCAATGGAAAAGGGAGAAATGAAACCGTTAACCCAAATCTGGAAAGAAATCCCAGTAAATATGGATGGCAAAATGTGGATTGAACAAGGCTTCAGTAGACAGACGCCCTAGACACTGCCGAAACTGACACAGAAACAGCAAAAATTGCCGTTGGAACTGCAAAAACAGCCGTTGGAACTGCAACGTCCGGCGCTGGGATTGCAAACATATTGCAAATCCGGTTTTCCAACACCGCCGCTCCCCCACCCCACCATTTTTCACAGCATTTCGGTCGCTTGAGCGAGTCAAGATCATACCTTCCATGAACTCACATACTGCTCAACGTTGACCTTGCATTTCTCCGAAACACCCCATGTGCCGACAACCTTCTGCTTAGACGCATATCCTTCTGCAATGTCACCTTCAGGAGCGACTACAACCCACTTGATGCTCTTGACTCCATTCAGTTGGAAATAGTTGTTGAACTGCTTGTAAGAAGCATCAATCTTGCAGTCGTGACTTTTCGCCTTCGTGACCTGCAGTAGCCAAAGCGTGATGTTCTTGCCCTCGTTGGCAACAAAGAAAAAATCAGCGGCTGGGAATGTCTCAGATTCAGGACAATGCAAGCAATTCTCATCAAATTCTGGCAAAGGCTTTGGTGGTGGCTGGTCACCCAACTTCTTGAGCATCTTCTGAAGGGTCGGGATGCAAATTTTGACTGCAGCTGACTCTGTCCTGTCCTTATTCGTCTTCAATGCAGTGCAAACAAGCTCCACCTTCTTGGATTTGCAAACCTCGGCGACATGCATCTGAAATAGCCGACCGCACAGTGTGCCCAAAGGGCTGATATTCAAACTTGCCCTGATAAGGTCAGGAAGAGCTTTCCGTTGCTTCTCTGCCAGTTGGTCACACAAAATGTTGAGAACAACCTCGGACTCAATCAACTTCACATTGGGCGTCTGAAACTTGGCATCCGAATGGATGTGAAGCACCCGACTCATCTTGCTCCTGTTGTTCTGCGCATCTATGTCTGCACCGCCACTGTCAGCAGCCTGACACAAGTCTTCAAACGTGCACTTCACGACGCAGTCGCGAATCATCTGCTTTGCTTCCTCTTCCAGAGTGGTCTTATTCTCGGCTACTGCCACCAGCAATTTGTGCAAGTATCGCACACTCCCTCCAATCATGGAATATGCCTTCTTCACGTCTGCTTCTTCCTTGCAAATCTGCAGTATGCCCCCAGCTTTCCAATGGTTCAGCACCTCCTCTTCTGACCAAACTGGCATGAAAAAGCGCTTTGAACGACCTTCAGCCTGCTTCCAAACACGACGTAGTTCTTCTGCTGTGGCGAGGTGAAAATAATAGTGCAACCGCACATGCGAGGGTCAACAGGCTGGGAGTTCCCACCGCCAACTGGGTCCGCCAACAGAACAGCCTTCGGAACTTTAAGAAGTGTAACTGGCTTTTTTTCATTGAGCGTCATGGTTTGACCTGCAACACGCGACCACCACTCCTTGCCCAGCTGGATGACGATGTTGATGCCCTCTTCAGCCAAATTCCCAATGCCGGGAGTGCCTGTAATGACGAAAACGCCCATGTCCTCTTGGGAGAAATTGTGAAGCAACCATTTGTGGACAAGGCTACACATGTCCATGTA
This sequence comes from Effrenium voratum, assembly GCA_963377175.1. Taxonomy (NCBI): domain Eukaryota; class Dinophyceae; order Suessiales; family Symbiodiniaceae; genus Effrenium; species Effrenium voratum. The sequence goes on along the minus strand of CAUJNA010001592.1, from coordinate 20,884 downwards.
ACACTTTCGCAGAACCAGCCTTTTATTCATGTCCCTCTTTCCCAGAATATTGCGCGCAAACTCCTGCACGCGGTGTCAGCTTCCCAGTTGCTGGGCTTCGGTGTCTTGGACACAGCCTCATCCAGCCAATGGCAAAGTTCATCTTGATATCCAGGGTCCTGAGCAGTGCAGTGAAAGCAAACCAACAAAACAAGTAACTAGCAATCACCCCAAACACAAGCAAATAAACCACTCAAACAAACATACCTAAGAACCAGAGAGGAACGAAACAAAAAAATCTAGAAAAGGGAATGAAACAAACATTTTGATTATGTTAAAGCCACGGGTGCCGGGGGTGAGGTGTCGTGAATGGCACTGCGCAGCACCAGAACTACTCGCGTTCGCTGGTTGTCGTCTTCGATGTCATTATTGATTGCATAATCCAGCGCGTTAGGCAAAGCTTTCCTTAATTCCTCCTTTGTCAGCGAGGAAAAACGCTTCCTCACTGCGTCCACCTGACTTTCTGAGCAGACCGGTTGGATCTGCATACCTAACTGGGCCAAGTTGCCCGGCCTAACCTCTGACAGCCTCTGCTTCTTCAGAGCGGGACCATCTGCAATGTCATCCATGGCCAGGAATGAGCCCTGAAAGCTCCGTCGACAAAGCAATGACCAGTTGTATGATGTCCTTGTCTCTTTGAAAGCACTTCATGCAAAAAAACACATGTTTGTCTTCAAGATCAACATCATGTGAACTTAAACAACGTGGCTGCATTCATTTCATCTTGAGGCAAGTGTTACTGCATTGAGCCAAACACACGATACAAGTTGCAACGCAAGGTGCAAAACAAAATATCGCCATCCCCGTAAATTCCTCTCTCTCTCTCTCTCTCTCTCTCTCTCTCTCTCTCTCCCAGAGCCTCCAAAAGTGCTTATTTAACTTTAAGGATTGTTTATGACAAAAAAACATATCTGCCAACAAGCGCACATTTGTCATGCAAGCAACATGGCCAAAGCATCTCAGAACAAAGCAATGAGTTAACAAAGAGCTCGTGCGCAACCCTGTCTCCTCCAAGGAGACTTTGGGCCGGCAGATGCTGGCATCATCACCTGCAGACTAAGTCAGGGCACGCATGCATGCGCGGCAACTGCACTTCAACATTGAATTCCTCCTGCCAAGGAGGATGGCCTTCACAAAGAAACTTCCTGAAGGATCAGTCCTGGCCATGCACAAGAAGATCTGGCAACCTTCGACGCGGCGCGGCCTGCACAAAAGAGATCAAGCTATACCCTCCTGCCAAGGAGGCCTGCACCATGCACAAGGCACAAGTGACATCAACAACTGCATATACATGCATGCTTGCCAGCAAAGTCCTGAAAGGGTGCGCGCATAAAAATGGCTGTGGTCCAAACGCTCATGCAACGCACAAACACACAAGGTCATGCAACTCAACAAACCCCAAAAAATCTTGCAAACAATTCATGCTGCTCAAAACGTCATGCAAATCCAAAAACGGCATGGTCTGCGGGGGCAGGCCTTTTTAAGCGATCCAGTTTGTTTGTTCAAATGCAATGTTCACTCCAAATTTGGCACAGCGTCCTTCTCGTCCCTTAGTGTGTCCTTGATTTTTTCAAGGCACTGAACCCAGCACTCCGTGATGCTGCTGTGCTTCGACCAGCGGTGCTGCCCCTTGCAGTTTTCTGGTCTTTTTATGTAAAAGGCCTTGCCTCGCATGAGAACATCTATACTCACACTAGTGCCAAGGATCAGAGCCTTCACGGTGTAGGAGTGCAGGCCTGAGCATCCGGGAGGCGGCAGCGCCTCCTGCGGCATACCAGCTAGAGGGTACCCGTTCCAAGACTCCAGCTCCAGAGGCGCGGCTGCTAGCAACTCCTGGTTGCTCTCGCCGGACTCGCTGGATCCCACAGTAGCCTCTGCCTCCTTTCCGCAGGCTCTGCGGCTCGCTTCGCCTTCTTCTTGGCCTTTCCGAAGGCGGCCTTGCCGCGCTTGGAGAACTTGAAAGCCGGCGCGCTTTTGCGACTCGACAGCCATAGATTCGGGACTTGGCTCTCAAATGGCTCTTCGTCTGGGAAGTGAACCATGCAAAACCAAGCTGCTCCTTCCTTCAACTCGCCATGAATGCACTTGCCTCCTTCCAAGGCTTTGACATAGCAGCCCTGGCTGGGGTCAAAGTACGCTTTTGCCAAAGGGATTGCAGCAGCTGCCTGGAGATCCTCTTCCTCCAAGTCTTTCACAACCAAAACATTCTGAATCTGAGTCACGGGTCTGATCTCCCACGTTCAGCGGCCTGGCAGCTGCTCATGTAAACTGATGCATTACTGGACAGTGGCTGGAAGACCAGTACATGCTGAAATCTCGCTCGATGCTGTAGCCTTCCTTTTGAAACGGTATCGTCTGCTTGGCTTAAAGGGTGCAGGGTCACCTGCAGGAAGAGCCTGTGCTGCGCCAGGTGTCTCGACGGGCTCGCGTTCTTTCATGGGATCCATGGCTTTCTGCGGAGTGCCTTGCCCTGTAAGCTGCTTGAGCTTCGACACAAGCCTCCACACACTGGGCGTGAGCTTCTTCCCGGAACTGCTGGACTGCAGCTTGCTCCTCAAATGCTTGAAGCAAGCAGATATGTCCCTTGCCACTGCGCGAGCATCCTTGCCACTGACGTCATAAGATCTGACCAAGCCGTCCCTCAGCACAGACTCTGAAGGCCGAACTGTCTCATCCATGATGTCTGCCAGCAAGCCCTCATACTGTGCTGAAAGCTGCCGGGTCCAGGTCTTTGAAGTGAGATCTGAAGCACTTCACCAAGTCTTTGGCACTAGCCGTGTTTCTGGCTCGAGGAGGCGGCATGTTTGCAGCCATGCAAGGGCTCGGTCCAACTGCGTCTGCTGCCTTTACGCAGGCACGCCGCTGCACATACTCAAAAACATGCTTGCAAAAAAGAAACAACAACAATCTGCGGAAAAAAAACAACACGTCCATCGTCCCCAAGTTAAAAAACCTTTGACGTTCAGCAAAACAAAGATCAGCGTTCAAGCAAAAATATATCAATCAATCTTGGAGTAAAATTCGAGACATGTCTGTGAAATCCATGAACCATAGAAAATCAAGCTCTCTATTTAAGCATTGTTTTTTGCAAAAACAAAAATGCTTAATTAAGCGAACAATGCTTAAATAAAAACTACAATGCTTAATTAAGCACAAAACAATGCTTCCTAAAGCATTTTTGCTTCAAAAAACAAAAAACAATGTTTAATTAAAGGAAAAACGCTTAATTAAGCATTCACTTTAAGCATTGTTAGCTTAATTAGATATTGTTAAATTATTTAACTACTTTTGGAAGCTCTGGGCTCTCTCCCACCGCCACACTACACAATCATCACTCCCCCAAAAGTGGTAGTAGAAACAAAGAAACTCTAGTTGTTCACCCAAAGCATGCCAAGGTCCCAGTAAAACACTTGGAATATTGGATTGCACAAATGTGGATGGGAACAAGGCTGGGTTGTCACCACCACTGGTAAGCGTAAGTTTGCCTACCACCACCAGTAAGTTTAGTCACCACCACTGGTAAGTTTAGTCACCACCACTGGTAAGTTTAATCACCACCACTGGTGACTTTGATCACCACCATTGGTGACTTTGGTCACCGCCATTGGTGACTTTGGTCACCCCCCACTGGTGACTTTGGTCACCGCCATTGGTGAGTTTAGTCACCGCCATTATGACACGTTGTCTCAGCAAATGTTGCTTACGAAATATCGTCACAGCAACAGTGACATGTCGTCATAGAAACAGTGACACGTCATCATAGAAACCGTGTCCCAGAAACATTGACATATCGTCTCAAACCTTGTCGTTGGTGACTGATTGTCGTAGTCGCTGTTCAAACCCTCAAAATCTCTGACCTCAAATAGGGGCGGTTCATCCCTTCAACAGAATAATAATCTTGACCAAGTTTTTTTTCAACCCTTGAAACCTTGTATTTGACACTGCTCCAGTTGCTCGTTCTTTCTTTCTCGGAAATCCTTTTTTTGCGGTATATTTTGACCTCATCGCCAACCCTAACAGGGGGATATTTACGGGTTTTGATTCTGTTCATCTCAAGCTTCATCTTGACCTCAAGATGGTTTCCCTTTTTGTGGGCATCGTTTGGAGTCATATCGCGGGCAGAATGAACCATTTTACTGTTGTATGTCAGCATGATCTCGGGGATATAATCAACCCATTGTATATTAACCTTTCCCTTTTTCTCGTCTGCATCAACCCTCTTGAAAAGCATGTCCTTGAACGTGCGAATGAAACGTTCGGCGAAATGGGGGTGCCCTCGTGCTTTATAGTTTTGGATCCCTTCGTCCTTGAAAAAATCGACAAGACTTGGGTATTGAGACTCCCCTCGTCATCCGAATAAATTAGGCTACGCCATGACCTGAACGCCTTCGCCTGGAACATCGTGCGCACCTCACGCTAACGCCGGGGAGACGCTACTCCTTCGGCTGCCGGTACAGGCTGGGCACGGCCTCCAACTTGGTGATGTACGTCAGCGCGGCCGACAACGACTACGTGGGCGTCACCGGCACCTTCCTCGGCACGCCCTCGCAGGGAGTCTGAGCACGGCGCGCCTGGACTTCTCGGTGCCGCCGGGCGGACTCCGCAAAGCTGCACTTCGGAGCCTTCGGAGGCTCGATCTCTGGGCTGGTGCAGCAGTCGGCGGGCACGCTGGACCTGTACAGCATGCAGATCAGGGCCTCGGCCGAGGGAGAGTTGGTCTCCGGACTCGCTGGCCCTCACGGGCTCGGCCACGCTGGACGGGTCACCGCTGTGCAACGACGTAAACTGCACGGACGTGTTACGACGGGCCTCGGGCGCCGTTTCCTGCGCAGCGCTCACCGCCACAGGCGCCGTCGCCGGAGCCACGTCGTCCACAGGGGCCGTGTCAGGCAGCTCGCTGAGCATCACGGGCGCGGCGGGCCTACTAGCTCAGCCACCGGAAACACGGGCAGCACGTTGAGCATCAACAACACGGCCAACGCCGGGAACTTCACCACTGTCCGCGGGCACGCTGCCTCGGGCGCAGCAACCGCGGCGAGCTTCGCAGCTACCATCACCGGGCGGCCCGCAGAACTGGGCGGGCTGAAGCAAGCTGTGCGGCTGCTAGGCAACCAGAGCGCCAGGGTCTTCTGGAGCGGGACGGCGGGACGCACCAGTGCGAGCTCATCATGATCAACGCGAGGCGCTGGAGCCTTCGACGCAGCTGTCCTCGTGATCGCGGGCAACACGGGCAACGTGGTCTGCAACACAAGGTTCACGGACTTGTCGGACAGGGTGAAGACGGAGATTGCCAAGGCCGACGTGGCCGAGCTCCAGCAGCTCTTCGACTCCGTGGAGGCCAAGCAGTACAAGCGCCCGGACAGGAACGACCCGAGGCTGGGATTTGACGGGGACCACGCGGTGGAGCGACGGCGAGATGGTCACCCTCGACTGCTCTTACCTTCCAGCGTGCTCTGGGGGTGGGCTTCCAGGCCCGGCTGGACGAGGTGGAAGCCTGGCAGGCCCAGTGGGGGCCGAAGAAGCCATAAGAAACATGCCCGCAGGCGAACCATCAAGGCCGTCTGCGAGGATCCCGCACCGGTTTCGGCAGCATAGCGCAGACGCTGCGGCAGGCTTAGGTGCGCGACCCCAGCATCTCCAAAGGTGAAGGCGTTTCTGGACGACCTCCGGGTGAACCAGGACCGGCCGCAGAGAGGCTACAACAGCTTTGCGCCTCGGAGCCCATAAACCAGCTGCAGGTGGACCTGGCCGACGAAGCCTTCGGGGGCAAGCCTACCCCTTCATGCTGGTGGCCATCAATGCGCTGACCAACTGCCGCCTTGAGCCTAGTGGCATCGGTCGGCTAACTTGAGACTTATCCGTGTACCGCTATCTCACAGTGGATCGAACCCCGGCGGGCGTGCAACTGTCTATCTTAAACGTTGGTTCGGGCTACGCACGAGACGCGCGTAGGGGTCCGGAGACCAACGTCTTAACCATCTCACCACGGCGTCGTCTACATTCAATGCGCTGACCAACAAGTAAAAAAGAAAAAAAGAACAAAGTATAAAAAAGTTTAAACAAATACAAACAAAAAAATAAATAAAAAAAAAAAAAATAAAACAGAAAAACACAAAACAGAAAACACAAAAGTGATAGAACACAAAAAGTGGCCGCGGAGCCGCTGAAGGACCGTCTTGCGAGCACCACCGCGGCGGGCATAAAGAAGGTGTTCCAAGCCCTGGGGGCGCCGGCCAACGTGTACTCCGACGACGGCTCCGAGTTCAAGAGGGAGTTCAAGGAGCTGATGGATTTCTGGGACATCGAGAAGCAGGTGACCAGGGGCCACGCCTACTTCGCGGAGCGCACCATCCGCACCATCAAGGAGGCCATGTTGCGCCGCATAGCAGCCGGAGCGGGCCGGCGGGGGCAGTGGCACCTCATGCTGGCTGACATCTTGAGCCAAATCAACGGAAGGAAGCACGCTACCACGCAGGTGGCGCCGAACCTCGCCTACTCTGACCCAGAAATGGCAGAGATTGCTCTGCCTCTCTCTTTAGAGGGGGTTTCCCAAATGGATTCTATTCTACCTGAGAGGCTCCTGGCACTCGTCCGTCCAGGAAATGACCTCGTCCTGCGAAGGATTCGAAGTCTAAAACGCTGCGCGCAGGCGTGTGGCTGCAAAATAATGACCCCTAGATACGCTTGCAATTTGGCTCCAGGTTGCATTTCAAGCGAGCCAACCTTTGCAGGGCTAAGAAAAACACAAAAAAAAAGAAAACAAGGGGTCCCAAAAAAAGGGGTCCCCGAAAAAAAAGGGGAAAAGGGGTTTCCTTTGGCAAAGCTTGACATCGCTTGAAATGCAACCTGGAGCCAAATTGCGGCGCATATCTAGGGGTCATTATTTTGCAGCCTCACGCCTCCACGCAGCGTTTTAGACTTCGAATCCTTTGCAGGACGAGGTCAAATGCTGGACGGACGAGTGCTAGGAGCCTCTCAGGTAGAATAGAATCCATTTGGGAAACGCCCTCTAAAGAGAGAGATACCGGGAATGCAGGGATTCCCTGCATTGAACTCCCCCCACGATTTGATTCAGAGTGCGCCTAAGAGAGCTAGAGTTGTCCGCAGTGGGGGATTCTACCTCCCACTGCGGCGGCACGGTGCCGCGTGTACGCCAAGCCGCTGAACCCCCACAGTCTCCGGGCTCCTTGCTATACGTGCTATATGTACTATATGGGTCTCACGCCAAGCCGCTGAACCCCCACAGTCTCCGGGCTCCTTGCTATATGTGCTATATGTGCTATATCTTACACGCCAAGCCGCTGAACCCCCACTCTCCCCCAGCTCCTTGCTATATGTACTATATGTGCTATATATTCTGTACGCGCGAAAATCTGTAGTATATGTGCTATATAGGGCCATATAGCACATATAGCACATATAGCAAGGAACCCGGTGAGAGTGGATGTTCAGTGGCTTGCCTTGTGAGAGCCATATAGCACATATAGCATATAGCAAGGACCCGTGGGAGAGTGGATGTTCAGTGGCTTGCCTTGTGAGATATAGCACATATAGCACGTATAGCAAGGGCCCGGGGGACTGTGAGGGTTCGGCGGCTTGGTGCCTGCCTGGCATAGCCTCCCCGGCCGCGCCACCTGCCCGGCATCGGAGCCTAATTGCTTCAACATGTGCCGCGCCACCTGCCCGGCATCGGAGCCACGCCAATCCTGTTGTGGCCCCAGGATTGCTCCCTTCAATCCTGTTGTGGCCCCAGGATTGCTCCCTTCAATCCTGTTGTGGCCCCAGGATTGCTCCCTTCAATCCTGTTGTGGCCCCAGGATTGAGGGGAACTCCACGCGGAACTCCACGCGGGCAACTCCGAAAAAATGGGACATGCCTGTTTCCAGTTCCGAACTCCACGCGGGCAACTCCGAAAAAATGGGACATGCCTGTTTCCAGTTCCGAACTCCACGCGGGCAGCAACCAAAAAATGGTTGGTGCCTGTTTCCAGTCCGAGGCACTTCAAAAGCACAAGTGCCACTTGTTTCGAGCATCACATTCCTGCCCGGCATCGGAGGCTTCGATACCTAGCGCGCCACATTCCTGCCGCGCCACCTGCCCGGCATCGGAGCCCTGCCGAGCCCGCGCCAAGGTCGGAGTTCTTCCCAGGAAAAAACATCCAGTTGTCCTGCGGGGGACAACTGTCTAAAGTTTCGGCGAACCTGCCCGGCAGAGCCACGCCAGCCCGCCGACATGGAGGCACGCAGCTGATGTCTCGTGTCACCAACTACGAAGCAGTGTCCGATTATTTCGGAGACTGGCTCCATCGTGCGCAGGTCCCGCGATTGACCGGCGAAATCGGTCAAATCAAAAAATTGAGTCACATCCGAAAAAACCCTGGTGCGGGCCTGGTGCGGGCCTGGTGCGGGCCTGGTGCGGGCCTCGCTTTCAAGGTCACCCACGGACTGTGACACGTACTTGCGGAAACTTGCGCCGAAGAGGGGTTGGTGTGTTTGACACACCAACAAGCGGTGACGCCTGTGAGGGGGTGGTGTGTCAAACACACTACCCCCCGAATCACGAGGATTACAAGGAAACTTCTCCGAACGGCCGGAGTTCGGACTGAATGGTACTCAACTGCGCTCGCGGCAGGAATCGAGCCCCGTGCGGAGTAAGAAGCGCTTAGCTCCTTGGCCGACGCCTTAGCCACTGGACTAAGGCGTCGGCGAAAACATATGTAAACATGTTTGAAGGACCTGTCACCGGCAATATCCCGGAGGTCCTGGACAACGGAGAGGTAACTGACGGTACGCACGTCACCGCAGGGCAGCTGGCCCTCGCTTTGCCACCCTACGCTCAAGTAACGGACCTGGCGGTGAACACGGCAGCCTCCGGCAACAACGCAGCGGCCATCCAGTCCCTGGACGACAGAGTCACCGCAGAGCTGGCCTCAAAGCTGGACAGCAGCGCGCTGGCGCCGGCAATTGCGCCCCTAGCAACGGCGGCGGCCCTGGCCACCCCGGACGGACAGGTGGCCGCGCACGGAAGCAGCATCGCCGCGCTGCAGAGCTCGCTGACCACGGGTCTCTCCAACAAGGCAGACCAGTCGGCCTTCGACGTGCTGGAGGGCGTAGTGGCCACCAAGAGCACCCCGGACGGCGTGGACCTGAAGCTGTCCAACTACAGCACCACGGCGGCCATGAACGGTTCCATCGCCTCGGCCAACAACGCCACGCTGGCCACGGTGGCCGCCAACTACGGCCTCAAGACGGTGGTGGACCAGCACCCCCTGGACATAGCGGCGAGGATCACGCCGCTGGAGGTGGACACCAAGGTGGCCAACGCTCTCCTGGGGGCCGTCACCGCCGCGGCGCTGGCCTCCGAGCTCGCGAGCCGAGACGCCTCCATCTCGGGGCTGCAGGCCTCCAAGGCGGACGCCAGCGCCCTGACTGCGTACGCCCTGCAGTCTACCGTCGACACTTCCTCGGTGGTGGACTCTAAGATAGCAGCGGCCCTCCTGGACGCCGTCACCACGGCAGCCCTGGACGCGGCCCTCCTCGGCAAGGCGGACGCCAGCGCGCTGGCCTCCCTGCTCTCCACGGTGGACGGACTTCCACTGGAGGTAGACCTGTTGGGAGACTACCCACGACGAGCGCGCAGGAGACGCAGGCCGCCATCGCGGGCGCGCTGCTGGCCTACCGGACGGGCCCGGACCAGGACGTCTTCACAACCAACCAAATCACCTCGGCGCTGGTGGCGTACCGCTCAGCCGCAGACCAGGACACGGCAACGGCCTCAAGCATCGCAGCCGCGCTGCTCAGCTACTACACCATCGCACAAGTAGACGGCCTCCTTGCCGGCAAGCTCGGAGTCACGGAGGCAGCCTCGGCCCTGCAAATAGCAGTGCGCTTTCCGGACGACGGAGGGGCCGACGAGGTGGTGGCCGCCATAGGAGAGCAGATCCTGGGCCCCACGGACGTCTCGCTGTCAAACTGGACGGTCCGCCCCAGCAGCGGCTGCAGCGTGGTCCTGGCCACGCACACTGCGGGAGTGAGCGTGGACGGCTACACCCTGACCCTGGCGGCGAACCCGTGGAACATTGTGCGCACCTACAACTTGACCCCCGGCCGAGAGCTCCTCTTCGCCTGCCGCTACCGGCTCGGCACGGCCTCCAACTTCGTGGCGCACATGTCCGAGGCCGACAACGTCTACGACCCATTGTACGGCAGCTTCGTGGGCGACCAGGGTGCCTGGAGCACGGCCAAGATGTACTTCACAGTGCCTCCGAACGGGGTGGCGAAGCTGCACTTCAGCGCGCACCTCCAGGCGCCGGGCCTGCCCAACCGACGGCAGGAACGGTGGACGTCTACGGCCTCCAGATCCTGGACGCAACCCTGGAGACCGGCAACACGGAGGCGGAGGACACGGCGGCCTCGGCGCTGCTGCTGAAGCACGAGTTCCTCGACGGAGGGGCCGACGACGTCACGCTGGCCACCTGGGCGAGGTGCTGCTGGAACCCACGCTCACCACGCTAGGAAATTTTCTGGTGCGCTCCAACAGCCAGAGCTCCGTGGCCTCGGCCAGCTTCACGGTGGGAGGCTTCCAGCTGGAGGGCTACGCCATGACCCTGAGCGCCTTCGCCTGGAACATCGTGCGCACCTACACGCTGACGCCGGGGAGACGCTACTCCTTCGGCTGCCGGTACAGGCTGGGCACGGCCTCCAACTTGGTGATGTACGTCAGCGCGGCCGACAACGACTACGTGGGCGTCACCGGCACCTTCCTCGGCACGCCCTCGCAGGGCGTCTGGAGCACGGCGCGCCTGGACTTCTCGGTGCCGCCGGGCGGAATCGCGAAGCTGCACTTCGGAGCCTTCGGCGGCTCTATCCCCGGGCTGGCGCAGCAGTCGGCGGGCACGCTGGACCTGTACAGCATGCAGATCAGGGCCAGCGCCTTCGAGGGAGAGTCTGTCTCGGTAACGGACCTGCTGGCGGACTCGCTGGCCCTCACGGGCTCGGCCACGCTGGACGGGCTCACCGCGCAGGGCAACGTGGGCTGCGACCAGCTGCTGTGCAACGACGTGAACTGCACCGACGTTTTCACCACGGGCGTGGACGCCTCGGGCGCAGTCTCCTGCGCAGCGCTCACGGCCACCGGCACCGTCGCCGGAGCCACGCTGTCGTCCACGGGGGCCGTGTCAGGCAGCTCGCTGAGCATCAGCGGCGCGGCCAGCGTGGGCCTGCTGAGCTCCGCCACAGGAATCACGGGCAGCACACTCACCATCAACAACACGGCCAACGCCGGGAACTTCACCACGGTGGGCGACGTGTCCACGGGGACGCTGACGGCCTCGGGCGCAGCAACCGCGGCGAGCTTCGCAGCCACCGGTGCGCTCACGGGCGCCACGCTGACGATCACCGGTGCGGCCTCCGCGGGCCCGCTGGACTGCGAGAGCCTGGACTGCACCTTCACGGCCACGAGCGGCGGAGTGTCGACGGGCAGCGTGGTCTGCGGCGACGTGACAGCTCGGGCACGGTCTCCGCGCCGCAGCTCTTCGCCTCCAACACGCTCACCGTGACCAACACCTCCGACTTCTCGGACGATCTCTTCCTGACGAAGAACTGGGCGGGCTGGAGCAAGCTGCAAGTGTCCAACAACAGCGCGGCCCCCGACAGCGGCCCGGAGCTGCGGCTGCTGGGCAACCAGAGCGCCAGGGTCTTCCTGGAGCGGGACGGCGGGGCGCACCAGTGCGAGCTCATCATGATCAACGACGAGGCGCTGGTGCAGACGAAGAGCCTCTCCACGCAGCTGTCCCTGACCACGAACCAGAGGAACCCCGGCTGCCTCGTGATCGCGGGCACCACGGGCAACGTGGTCTGCAACACGAGCTTCACGAATTTGTCGGACAGCCGGGTGAAGACGGAGATGGCGGAGGCCGACGTGGCGGAGCTCCAGCAGCTCTTTGACTCCGTGGAGGCCAAGCTGTACAAGCGCCCGGACATGAACGAGGACCTGAGGCTGGGCTTCGCCTCGGACGACTTCGCAGGAACGAAGTGGAAGAATTTGACGGGCACCGCCCGGTGGAGCGACGGCACGGAGATGGTTACCCTCGACTACTCTCACCTCACCAGCGTACTGTGGGGGGTGCGCAAGGGCTTCCAGGCCCGGCTGGACGCACTTGAAGCCTGGCAGGCGCAGCGGGGGCCGAAGAACGAGTAGCTGTGCAGGCCTCCCTGCGTCCAGGGAACCTTGCTCAAGCTCCTTTTTGGGGCAAGAAGTAGGTGTGAGCAGGCCTCCGCGCATCCGCGGAACCTTGCTCAAGCCCCTTTTTGGGGCAACAAGTGGGTGTGTGCAGGCTTCCCTGAATCCAGGCAACCTTGAACAAGCTCCTTTTTGGGGCAACAAAGCTAAAATGGAGGCGCTGAGGGACCTGGCCGACGACTTCAACGTGAGGGACCCGCGGAAGCTGTACCGACTCGCACGGCAGCGCGACCTCGACGTGACGCAGGCCATGGCCTTCGAGGCGCTGAAGGCCGACGTGGGCCGGCAGGTGCAGGCGCCCCGGCCGCGCGCGCTGGGCAAGTCGGCCGCCGAGGGGCCGAACGACCGGCTGCAGGCCGACCTCATCAACTTCAGCCAGAACACGCGGGGGAAGACGAAGTACGGCCTGGTGGTGATGGACGTCTTCACCCGGGAGGCCGCCGTGGAACCTCTGCAAAACAAGAACGCCGAGACGGTGGGCCGCGCCACCAAGCGCGCCGCGCGGGAGCTGACGGGGGACGACGGGAACTTCGTGGTGACGACGGACCTGGGCAACGAGTTCGCCACGCTGGACCGGGAGCTGCCCGAAAATGCCGTGCACCGCACGAAGCGGCCCGAGGACCGCAACGCCATCGCCGTGGTGGACCGGGGCATCCAGACGCTGAAGAAGGACCTGGCCACGAGGGTGGCGCGCAAGGGCGGGCAGTGGAGCGACCACTTTCAGCAGACCGCTTCGGCCTACAACGCGCGGCCCCACGAGACGGTGCACGGCGCGCCCGAGGACGTGGAGAAGCAGCCGGCCACGGAGTTCAGGGTCCTCCAGGACAACGCCGACAAGTTCCAGCACAACAAGGACCTCACCGAGCGGCGCGTGAAGGCGGTGGAGGACGCGGGCGCCTTCCGGGCGCCGACGAACGCGGCGAGGAGCTTCAACCCTCAGTACGGCGACGTGCAGCAGCTGGGGGCCGTGGACTCCACGACCGTCCGCAGCACGGAGGGCCGGGAGACCCTGCTGAAGCTGGCGCTGCCGGCGCCGCAGGGCAGCGGCAACGCGGCGGGCCGGCTGACGAGACGGGGCAGGCCGGCGGCTGTGAGGCAGCTGGACGACTTCCTGGGGCCTCCGAGGCCCAGGACCCTCGACTAATTTGAAAATGGTTTTTTTTAGGCACGACCCGGCCTCCTCGTTTCCGAGGAAGCTTGATCGGACCCGTTTTGGCGCAAAAAGAGGCTGATCACACTCAAGTTGGAATTGCCTGATCCTGCTCAGCTCCTTTTTGGGTTAGGGTTTGGGGTGCTCGGGAAACCAACGTGTTGGGCGAGGCGTGGGCAAACCGTGCAAAACCGTGCAAAAAAGCTATTACTCCAGGGTGTACATACATGTACGGACTGTAGTAATAGCATTTTGTAGCGCAAAACCGCACAAATGTCCCTTTAGGGTTTGGGGTCCTCGGCAAACCAAACGGGTTGGGCGGACCAGTATCAAGCCCAAACGGGTTGGGCGAACCAGCATCAAACCATGGCAGTGAGTCTGAGGGTTTGTTGGGCTCCTTATAGGAAACTTTAGGAACCTATAGGAATCTTATAGGAAACCCATAGGAAACCCATAGGAAGGCCATAGGAAAAGAAGAAGAGGGCTTCCTACAGGTTTCCTATGGGTTTCCTATGGGTTTCCTATGGGTTTCCTATAAGATTCCTATAGGTTCCTATAGGTTCCTATAAGGGCCCCAAAAAAGCTCCGAGCTCCCGACACCCTTCGTCTGGTTGGGTCATGACCCGTTGAGCAGACCAGTACTTAAAAAACGAACCCCCCGTACCCGTTGGGCCAGTATCAAACCATGGCAGTGAGTCCGAGGGTTGTTGGGGTCCTTATAGGAACCTATAGGAACCTATAGGAACTTTGTAGGAAACGTGTAGGAAATCGAAAAAAGCTGTAGGAAGACTCATCTTCCTCCTCTTGCCCTGTTCCTACAGGCTTCCTACGGGTTTCCTATGGGATTCCTATAGGTTTCCTATAGGTTCCTATAAGTTCCTATAAGGCTGCCTGAAAACTCAGACCCAGGCGGGAAACAGCTGGTCTGGGACCTGAGCGCCTTTGCTCTCTGTACGGATTCGGATCTGTGCGGGTTTGGGTCTGTACGGATTCTGATGTCACCGCCCACGAAGGGTCATCACGGCGCCGTCGAGCTTGTAGACGTTGAGCGTGCGACAAGGGCGTAGCCCCTCTGCGGTTCGAGCGCGGACCTCAGGAGCTCCCGAGCCTTGCTCGACTCCACCTGCAGCCGGACCGCAAGGGCCTCCTCGATCTCGCCGCAGGTGCTGGGCTTCTGTTCGGAGGGGTGGTACTGCACGAGGCATTCCCTCACGAAGATCCCGGGCTCGCTGTCCGGCACCATGCTCGCAGACCGACGTGCCGCCGCAGTCGCGGCACTCAACCCGCCTCCGCCCGTGCTCGCAGACCGATGCGCCGCCGCAGTCGCGACACTGCTGCCGCTGTCGCCCGTGCTCGCAGATCGACGTGCCGCCGCACTCGCGACAATGAGCCCGCCTCCGCCCGTGCTGACAGATTGCCGTGCCGCCGCAGTCTCGACACTGCACCCGCAACCGCCCATGCTCGCAGACCGACGCGCCGCCGCAGTCGCGGCACCGAGCCCGCCTCCGCCCGTGCGCGCACTTCTTCTCACTTGGATGAGCTGTGAACTTGCTAGAACTTAGGACTACTTAGGCGAGTTGCCAAAAGGTTGCTAAGCTGTTACAAGGGTTAGGCTAATCACTTAACTTAAGGACTTAGCTACTAGGTTAGCCGGTTTAGCTAAGTACTTAGCTAACTCCTACATGTAGCTTTTTTTCTAGCTTTGACAAGAAAAAACTTGTGTGCAAGAGCTTGGTTGCAAACACAGCATCACAAGTTGCAAGGATGGCTGGATTGTGTTTGGTCAACCACATGCTCAACATGAAAGTCATGGTCAATGTGCGCAAGCAAGCTTGCATGAAGCGCTTGTCTTGTTTTCCACCACGGCTGCATTGTGTGAGACAGGTGTCCAGATGACAATTCAGTTTCTGAATGCCAAGGGCACAAGGACCTTGCATACAGTTGGCTCATGAACACTCCAAGTGGTAGATGCATATATGTCCAAAGTTGCCACAAACTCAGCATGATCTTCTTGCTTGAACACGGCGAACCCATTTGAAGCGTTGTAAGAGATCAATTTCCATTTGCTCATCAAAGTCATGCACACCCCGTTGAAAAACGCATGGATCCAGACTTGGCCAGCATTTACCTGAGATGGGCCTCTCATCAAGACGACATCGCCTTTGTGACAGAGTCCAGCAGGGTGTAACACAGCAGTGGCGCAGCTGTAGCAATCTTCAGTGACATTTTGCCCCATAGACTCAAGCAGCGCCTTCATTTTCTTCGTCACCTTGGAGTTCTTCAATAAACGCGGGCCTTCTTTGAACACCAATGGGTCTTGAATGGCAGCAAGGTCATGACAGATCACTTCAACCAGTACAGATCTTTCAAAAATTGTTGTGTTGGAAATTGCAGTAGAATACCGCTTCACACATTTGTGCTTTCGCTCTTGTACCCAACATGCTGGTAGAAGCTTGAATTTCTGCAAATGAGAAGGGAGATGTAAAACCCAGTGAAATTTCTGATGAAAATGGTTGCCCCAGCCACATGCAATACACGCTTGCAAAAAGGAATCAATAGACCGCTGCAACATATCAGGGGTGATGATGTTCATGTGGACAGAGGCCAGCATGTCCATGACATCTGCAAGTAGCAGGAAGGCCTTGCATTCAGGTTGGCATAGCCCACTGACCATCAGGACATGCTGCACAAAGTAAGCCAAAATTGGGTACATTGACAATCCTTCAGAAGCTGTGCATTTAAAAGTGTTTGCCTCATTGTTGGAATCCTTTCTCTTCTTGCTAAAGAGCACCTTCAAGTTGTCTGACTTTGCAGAGGGCAGGTGCCAAAGCTCCACACACTGGGAAAACATAGTGTAGGCATCAACCTTGTGATCTTTCAGGGTGCTCATCAGGAGGCGCAGGATGGTCTGGAAGACACCTTTCACCAGGATCATGTGCATCCAATCGTGAAGAAACTGAGATATGGGTTTCACAATGTCATTCATCTCATTGTCAAATAGAAGGGCATGGGAATTGAAGGTGAACCCCACAGCCTGCTGCCACAATGTGAAGTCAGTCTTGGACATAGTGGCATGCCTCTCCAGAAGCCTTTGGCACGTCCCAGCGATGTCGCTGTCAGTTGCTAAAACAATCTCGTTCAAGCTATAACTTGAGCAGGTTAGTAGATCTTCCCCGTCTTGGTCGGCAAGCCCGCTTTTTGCGCTAACCAAATTGGTGCAAAGAAGGCAGAACTTTGTTCCTGCATCACCCTTGCAAGAAAACACATGTTTATGGGCGGCCCCATCTTGTAGGAAGATCCCCAGTTTGAAGTACAATCTTGCCTTGGCACAATTCTTGGCTTTGAGGAGCAACCCTATTTGTTGAACATCACAGGCTGGGTGCTTGAAGATGTACTTCAGGAGCCCTTTTGTAACTTGACTCATGCCTGCTTCCATGTCTGCCACTATTGAAGACCTCTTTGCAAGCACACAAAACCATGACTCCTCTTTTGACAATGCCACTGCACCAAGCTGCAAGAATGATAGGTAAGCCATTTGGATCTTGCGGGATGTTTCAGCTGACAGTGGATTTCCTGGTGTAACTTCATCTGTGTAATAAATCAAGTCCCATGGTGCATCAATGGAGCAAGGGCTGGTCTTCAAAGCATCCAATATCAACTGACAGAAGCCCTCCCCCTCATAAAATGCTGCCTGCAGCAGGGACAGGAAATTGATCACAAGCATCATCTTTGTGCCTCCATCCTTGTGGACCATTGGAATGCTGTCCATAAGATCACCATAAGCATTGTGATCTGCCAGAGCCTTTTCAGAGGCCTCCTTCATGTGTTTTCTGCCATGCAGTTCTGGCACCCCTTGCTCCTCCACGTCCTGTAGAACACTCGACAAAGCTGATGCTGAAACATAGGGCAAAGACCTCCTCATCTGATTAAGCCTTCGCAGCTTGGCTGCCCGCTCGGTCTCCATGTTGAACGAAAGCAAATGCAGAAAACAGTGATGCAAGTAGCTATATGCAAGTTACAAGTGAAAACGGCCAAGCTCAAGTTTAGCTAGTGGAAAGGACAAGCTAAAGGTTATAAGGGCGTGCGTGTACCAAACACATGAAAGCTGATTGAAAACCTGCTTGCACACTGCTTCAACACTTGTGATGCTTTCTTCCACCTGGTCATCCACAGTGCAAGTTTGGCAATCACCACACTGTCTCTAGATTGGGCCACACCTGCTTGAAGCATGCATGTACTTTCGACCACTGATTGCATGTGGCAGGTGTGCACAGCATTGTTTTGACTCCAGGCAGCAGCTGTTGCAATCCATGCACCACATGCTACAATCTGGTCTAATACTCTTTGGCCAGGGACTTGGCACTATGCCTCAAGCTTGATGACTTCAGCAAATCAACACATCCTTTTGTATTTGCAACATTGGTGGCATGCAGCAACAAGGAATCACACATGAGCTGTTAAATCATTTGAATTGGAAGCAAGGGTCCTTTGTATATTGATGTGTCATCAGCCATTGATTTCATTCCAAACGATGGAGGCTTTCTTTGAAGCCTTCCTTGCGTATTCAAGCACTTCCTCTGCACTGGCCTCTTGTTTCTTAGCAAGGAGCTTGGCCTTGTGATAATGCTTGCTTGTCCAGTTCTTCAAGCTGGTGCCCTTGCAATCCTTGCCAGGCTCATACTCAGGCAAAGTAGGCTTTGGAGGTGGTGGAGATGAAGCTGCTGGCCTCTTCAGTATAGCCTTGATCACGCCTTTCTTGTTATCAGCCCTTTCCTTCAAGAGGTTGAACGCTTGCTCTTCAAATCTTGATGCCCCTTCTCCCTGAGAACCTTGAGACCCTGATGACTGATCATTGAAAGGCCTTGTTGTTGCAGAATCCTCCATGGCAATGTCAATGGTCTGATCTTTGGGTTGCTGTTGGTCTGCAAAGGTCACCCTCACCTTAGGTTTGAATGCCTCAGTCTGGTGAGTTGGCAAGGCAGGAGCTGCATGGGCGACAGGGGAGCACCATGTTCATCGTCTTCAGCATCTTTCCCTGCAGCGATTGCAAGTTGCTTCCTGGGTGACAGCATCTTCAAATCAGGCACGACTTTGTTGCCAGTTGCATGTGTCCTCTGCAATTGGGAATTGAACATGTTGGCAAACATGGATGTCATTGCATGCTGGAACATGTGTTGCATTGAGTCTCCTTGGTCAGTGATTACAGGGACATTCTGATTGCAAGGCTTGGGGGATGGCTTCACTGCTGCATCCCTCAGCAATTTGCTTGTGCTTCGAACACACACACGCGGTAGCACCTGAGCAAGCTTATCCAAATGCCTTCCAGCTGGCTGCTCATCCTTGTAGAAGAGGCTGATGTACTCAGGGGAAAGACTAGCAGGATCCATTGGATACTCCCTGATGTAGGGAAACTCTGCAGGTGGTTGACTCATGCTGTTGAATGTCATCTTCATGTCCTGAACAGTTCTGTAAGTTGTTGTGGCATCAGGCATTTCAGTGTACAAGCAACACAAACATGCCACAGCATACTTGGCTCTTTGCTCAGACATTGATCTGATACCAATTGCTCTCAACCTTGCACACATGCAGTTGAGCTTGGTGGAGTACCCCTGGTTGGAGTTCAAAATATCCCAATCAGCCTCAGTCAGCCACGGCATGACATTCACTGTTTGAGTCTTCAGCACCAGCATACTCATAGTCTCAGACTTGGCAGTGGCACCACTTCCCAAAGCATCATCTATGAATGTCTTGACCTTGTCCTTGAAAGCAACACTGAAAGCAAGAGTGTCCAAACAAGTATACAAAGACACAGCCATACCAGGACCCCATGTAGGCAGCTGCTTCAAGTGCTCAATCTTTGAAGTGACACCTGCAAGCAGTGATGCTTCAAGCTTAGCATGGTCGGACTGAGCCCTGAGTTGTAGAAGTTGTGACACATCCTTCAGCTCAGCTTCAATGTCCTTGACAGTCCACATGCTGGCACATGTAAATGAGCAACCCTCCTGCACAACAAACACAAGTGTAGCCACAATAGCTGCAAGCAAGGTGTATACAAGGCAAGCATCAAAGTACAAAGTGTTCAAGCTGAGTGCAACTTGTGACTTCAACCATGATAACTGCAAGCACAGTGGCATGGCACGTTTTTGCTTCTCACACGAGTGCTACTATGTACCACTATGTACACTGCATCAGGTCCTTAGATGACAGGCTCCATCATCATATGTTCAAATCACATGCTTCTAACTGATTAGTTTCTCAGTTCATCAAGAGGCAACATACAGATCAGCAGCTGCAGCCAAGGCGCAGCATACATCTCCTCAGAGTTCACTGATAATCATGTGCCTCCAGGGACGTGTGGCTAGACACACAACATGGTGTAGCCAAACATGCCACAGACATGTGCAACAAGACAATTGAGAACAGGGCCTGATCAAGGTGTTGGCTTCTTGGTCAGCATTGCAGACATCAAACCCAGTGAACATGTGGAGCTGATGTTCATGAGCACAGATGTAAACTCGTCCAAAGTAATGCCAGAACAATGTGAAGAACCTCGTGCTGAACATGTCGTCCTGCAAGTCCTGCTCTGCCAATGACATCATTGTGTCAGGATGAACTTGGTGAACAAGCCATGTGTATGCATAGTACCTACCCATTTGGCAGCAGCTACAGCAGGATGTCATCAGTAACAATTGCAGAAGTCAAATCTTGTGAAGCCAGAAGCTGCAGACAAGGTGGTGAAATACAATGTCAAGCAACCATGTCCAAGTGTTCAATCCAACATGCCATTGCTTGCAACTCATGGAAGACAGGATCATGCAAGCAGTCCACCCACCTGCCCACACAACTAGTTCTCTTTTTTCCGGGAAGATGTGTCAAATACGATGATGATTTCATCATTCCAAGACTGCAAAAACATGACCAGGTTCTATGCAATGTGGCACCATGAAGCAACACAGTCTTTGCCACATGGCATGGTTCGTGTCAACATTACATTTGTCACATCAGTTTGGGTTCCAAAAATAGTGCCATATTTGCACAGACGAGCGCTACTCTGTGATGCACACATCAGCCACATGTGACAGGCAAGGTCCACAACCATCATGTAAACATGGATGCTCCTAAATTGGGATTCCCAATTCACAATCTTTGGGGGGCTGAATTGGGATTCCCAATTTGCAATCTAAAATATGGGGGGCTGAATTGGGAATCCCAATTCAGGGGTCTAATCCTTAGGCTCTAAATTGGGAATCCCAATTCAGGCATGTGGATGCATTACATAGGTGAGGGTCATAACTGTTTGAAATTTCATCATGGTTAATGTATTTTCACACGTGGCTGCATGTGTGGTAATAGTTGGCATCCAACTTTCATCACATTGTACAGCAAACATGTAAGCACCATAATTGTGCCAATGGTACCAATGTCTGACTGTATTGTTAATTGTGTGGTGGTGAT